>RYFJ01002673.1:0-146232 GCA_003991445.1 Oryza meyeriana var. granulata | reverse complement strand
GGTTCATTCGTACTGTCTCTGTAATAGCTTATACATCGATAACATTTTTATTAGACTTATACTTTGTTATCCCTTCTCTTATTGTGTACCTCGGTCCCTGATTCTGGATGGGGTAAATAACATGTAAGCATATTGGAATTCTTGGATAAAACTCGGGCGTGCCATGGGCTCACGTGTCGAGGAGGAATCTCACGCGGGGATATGGGACCTTGAGTCGGCCAAGGAGTGTTCATAGGAACCGGCCTGCGGCGTTGGGCATGGCAGCAAGGGAGACAGAAGAAAGAGACAGGTGGGCCGCCGGGGGGTAAGACCTACTCTGCTGTCATCATGACTATTGCGGAGATGAATGCCGTTTGTTCTTACAGCAAGAATGTTTGAGGGTGCTCAGACCAGCCTCCATTGGGAACCTCAGTTCTCCCCTCCTAAACAGCTGCACTCAAATCTCTACAGCTACCTCCCAGCAGCCCTTTCCTGTTGGCATTGATCCTCTTTCTCAGTCAAGAGCGCGGAGTCTACAAGTGCACGCAGCACACATGCCAAGAGAAGCTATTATCTAGTAGATAGTCTGTCACGACACGCGGCCCCCTGTCCGAGACGCGCGAAGGGCCAGTATCGTCGCCTCGTTACCCCATGCTCGCCGGCGCGGCTGGGTACTCGCACAATGGACACCCGCGCACATGCTCCCGCTACGCTCCGGACTCATCAATATTCTTGACTGCACAGGGCGCGTGGTAGCAGAGGAGAGGGCCTGACATGAGACGCTCACCCCGCGAGTGACAGTACGCCACCCGAGCCAGAGACAACACACCCCCGCCGTGACCACTCCATCGTACATTAATCCCCAACGGGTTGTCTGGAGAGCTTGATCTCCTCAACACCGTCGGCAACGCCCGTCGCCGGGGCACCAGGCAGCATCAACTCCCGCCCTCCGCCGCGCAACGCGACCAGGCCCGGGTTCTGACGAGGAGGGGCTGATGGTACCCGGCCCGGGCAGGGGGCCCGCGGGACTGGTGCCAGGAACACCGGGGATGTCCTTTTCCCACAGAATGCCCCGGCGCCGACGGAATCGGAGCGACGCGGGCCCAAACTCCGTACCCACACGTGCCCGGAAGGTGCACCTCGGCGCCCCGGACAGCTCGCTACGGGCCAGGCACTTACGGAGCACCGGACGTAGCTAGCGTCACTTGCACATGTGGCCCGGAAGCAGCGAGTGGCCAAGACACGATCCACCGTAATCCCCCCGGGGTATATGGCCCTAGTCCCGTTTCGCTGACCACCATTCCGGTCATAGGCATGCATAAACCAAGGTTTCTTAAATGCAGTCTTACTAGTCTGTTCGCTGGTACATATAAAATTGTGATGCAAATGTGAGTTTATCAAGATTCACGATTATAATCATAAACTACGCTTCATGTACCGCCCCCCGATGCTCTCAGGTGTACAAGGCACTTAAGTATCTTCGACATATTTAAGACCTACTATACACAGGATTGCCTTATCAAAGGAACTCAACGCTATCCTTCCCATCAAATGGGATGCAGGATATCATCAAGTACCATATCCTGATTGCAGCCCTAGAGTCCATAGTGATTAAGGACTATAAATTAAGCTAAATGGCCCATGAAGCCAAATTTCCGGTACAATGATGAAGCAGTCGATATTTACTACAGGCTGCGCTATCCACTCAGGCGAAAAAACTGAAAGGATTAAACCCGTTCTGGACCTTCACGTTTAGCTCTTCACAATAAGCACAGAGTAATGGCGCTTACCTAAAGGATAACTAGTTCGGGCAACACCAACTCATTTTTTGTAAGCCTTCAGCCGTTGCCAGCTAACAGAAACAGGACTCGGGAAGAAAGGCACTAAGGATCGCAGTACTTGGGAAGAAAGTAATTGGAACGAAGCACTCAAGAATTCTTAACGTGGAGGAAGAGCCACTACGCGGCAAGCTATGACTTGACTATAAATGCTTAGGGGGCTACTGTGGAGGACCACTGGGTCCCGGGTCATGTAATTAGAGATAAAGTAGCGGAACTCAACTCCATTATAAGGTATACGACAAGAAAAGCGGCGGGATAAACGCGGCGGGTCATAGCCGAATACTCTATGTACAATCCGGACGTGACTGTCTCCTTGCCTCACCAAGTTGACCCACGGTCCCGTTTTCCCACGCCCTCCCGTTGGACGCCGACTGCCGAACGTGGTGACATAATCCAGCCTTCACCTGCTCACAGCCTGATCGGACCCAGCGGACAATAGCCGTGCTAACCTCAAGAACCCGCTTGGACCAACGATAGCGAGGTCCTGTCAGCAAAGTCTCACCAACCCCGTTCTTGCCACGACCTGAGTGTCCCCATCGCCGCTACACGGGATTACCAACTCCCCGGACCGACCTAACCTCTAAGTCAACTTGCCTTGACGTCGCATCGCCCAGCCAGCTCGCTGTGACCTTGTCAGCTTATCGTGACCCTTTTTTCTCTCCATCGCTCTGCACCGCAGTGTCCCAGCCTCACGCCGGCTATATAGAGCCATCACGCCTTCTTCTTCTTTGTTTTTCAACCTAGCCGTCTCTACCAACCGCCATCACAGCTTCATAGTTAAGCCATCATCTTCTCCCCAACCCCCTTAGTCGTTTTCTGTCCCCGACTCCCTCCGCCGCGCTCATTGTCGAGCCTACCACCCGGAGAATCCTGAACCGGTGAGCTTTGTCACCGCCCGTCCCCAAGTTTTAAACCCGGCCGTTTACAATAAGCCTCCATCCAAAAGCCATCCTCCTCAGCCGACTGCTACCCTTTCTGCAGCCGACTGCTCGCGTTCTTTCCCAGTGTTTTACCTCTTTTCAGCTTGTCAGTAATTATCTTTTCTGCTTGTTTAAGATCCTAAACCGGTGGACAATCCAGAAGCCGTCTTGCGAGGAAGATCTTCCCTTGGACAAGGCAAGCCCTCTTTGATCATATTGTCTCCTATATGTCAAAATTATGTTGCTTAAAAATTATGCATGCTTAGTTTACACATTAAATTGATCGGTCTCGGTTTGCGAGCGCAACCGACGGACCTCCCAGTAGTCCGCACTTACTTTTGGGTAGGATGTGATGTGTTCTCCTTTGATAGCCCCACAAATGGCACGTTGGCATTACTGTCCCTTGGGTATGAATGCCGAGTAGAAGAGCTTAGCCCTGCAGCGATTGTATTGTCGTTGGGAAACAATGGTTTTACTCAGCTGTTTGAAAACCTGGTACTCTGCGTATCGGAAGTGTTGAGAAAATGAAAGTTTGTGAAAACCTTGATGTACAGAGACAGTGCCTGTGTGGCTGGCTATGTGTATTATCGATAAGGACCGTTTCCTTTGGGAATTGCATCCGAGCATTTTACAGTGCGACCAAACGTAGTGTGGGCTGCCCCTGGCTGAGTAAATTGTAGGTTAGGGAAGTTTGGTGCCGACTGGAGTGGACTCATCTGAGTGTGGCTCGTGAGCCCTGGTGCTGATGGTGTTGGAGCACCTGAAGCATTTGATCCTGTGTGGATCCTTCGGCTGGCATTGGATAACCCTAGATTGGCTTTGGAAATGGCCTTGTCACAAACTTCCGGTACAGGCCAGTACTCGGTGTCAATTTTGTGTCGTTTGGGTAAGGCGTACACCCTCTACAGAGTTTAGCCGAACTGTTCGAACAGCCATGCCCACGGTTAAGGGCGATGTAAGGTGATTTCCATAGCGTAGATTTGTTTGCCAGTAGTTTGTGAAATGATTTGATGGGAAGGGAATCGTGACCAGAGTTTGTCGAGTGGCAAACAGAAGGCCTGTGTGGCCAGAAACGGGTCTGTGTGACCCGGGGTGTTGAAGCACCATAAGCAAGTGCGTGAAAAGTTAACAGGAGATACGTCTTCGGGTTGTAGCCAGAAGACGACAAAGAGCAGGCTCTCGGGTTGTAGCCAGGGCAGCAAAGTTTGAGCTAACTGGTTGTAGCCAGTGTAGCGTATATAACCGGTTGTAGCCGGAAAATGCTTAAAGAGATAGCTGAGATTTGGTTGTAGCCGAGTCTCAGGGTCAACGGGTGGTTGGAGCCACTCGGACAAACAGCAGACCTAAGGAGTGGTCGAAGCCACTCGGGTGATAGCCGAGTGGTGTGATCGCTTGGTTGTTTGCCAGGAGTTGGAAATGGAAATACATGATTCAGTAACTATGTGTGGTGAGTTGTTGAAAAGCAACTTGCGGAATGGATCGAGGCGTGAGCTTCGTTCCGACAACTAAAATTCGACACACTAGTGTTTGAAAAGCAAAACGTTTCTAAAGGCTGTTTTCGCAAATAAAGACTCATAGCCCTTTTTGTCTGACCGACATGGCACTTTTTCCTGGCTTGCTAAGTACGAAAGTACTCACCCTTGTCCCTATATATATATACTAGGTTTGGAAGAAGAAGACGAAGACCCGACTGCTGCCGAGTTCTTCCAGGACCAAGCCGACTACGAAGACTTCTGAGGTTTCGAGCCTAGTTCCCAACCGAGTCTGTGGTGTAGGTGTGTTCTTTTGCCGAGTAGTTTATCCTTGCTTCCGCCCTGCCTGCGCTGTGTCTCGCTAGTTCGCCCTGTTAGTGCTTTTGTCCGCCCGGGGCCTGTCCTGGATGGAAAACCCTTTGTAATATATATGTATGTACTCTGTTATGTATCTAATGCTTAGTGTACTCTGAATTGCATCACCGAGGACTATGTGTGTATCCGACTACTGATCCAGGGATCGGATACTGTGTGCACATGGTGGGCCTTCACAGGGCGCCACAGTAGGGAGCCCCATCGGTGGACCAACTCATACATAAGCGAAAGCAATCCACCACAAATAGGAGTAGGGTATTACCTCTCGCTGAGAGCCTGAACCTGTCTAAATCTCTTTATCTTTGGAATCCATCCAGCTTTAGGTCCCACACATAGCCTTGCATTCATTATTACCGATATAAAATATCGACAACACTAGGCTGAGAAGTGGTGGAGATAAGACCACGGGAGCACTAAGTCTAAACAGGTATGGGAGACGAGGATCTCAGTGGGTGCGCTCATGTTAGGTTGTGTTGTGACATGGGTCTTGTCACAATTCCTTTCCAAGGGACCGTGGTGATATTGAGGTGCATGTGTCGGCGAGCGCGAAGATCGCCTCTAGCGGGGTCCGTCAAGGGCCCCTTTTCGTGTTTGGCCCAGGGAGTGGGTGAGCGGACGAGCTCGCGTGCTAAAGAGAGAGAAAAGGATTGCGGCACGGCAGACCATGCCGAGTAGATCCCGACTGGCCCCCTGGTGGGAGCAGAGTAGACAGCGATGTTTTATACAGGTTTGGGCCACCCAGAGGTGTAATACCCTACTCCTGTGCTTTTCCTCCCCAGATGGCTAAGCCCCTAAGGAAGCCGAGGACCCCAAGCCGAGTACTCGAACAAGTGCGAGAGGGGAAGAGAGACAGAACTACGGCGAGTGGGCACAGGAGCACACTCGCCACTACTGCTCAGTCCCAGAGTGGAGAGAAACCAGGGTTTGAAAACAGAGAGACCCCCTTTCTCGCTGGCCCAGCCTCCCTTATAACGTGGGAGCTATTACACTGCCAGCGAGACAGGCGTGGAGAACTTGGTCTTCCTATAGCACGAGGTGGCACTGACCATGCACGCTGTCCATCCGGGTATATGATCTGTCCGGCCGACACGATGCCTCTCATGTTCCTAGCTTGAACACGCGTTCAATAGGAGCTGAGGTATAGGCCGGTCAGCCGGGACGTGGCGGCTGGGTCGTGGCACCTGGGCCCACTGGCCAGTGAGATAACCGCCTGCAGAGCCGACCAATGGGACAGGGGGTACAGTAGCCAAAACACTGTTGACTTGACTGGTTGTTGACCCGGAGAAAAAGCGTTGTACTCCAGGCGTGTACCACATCCCGCCCAAAAGCTTCAGGGGTAGATAAACGTCCCATCACTGTCGATGTCTCTTGCCTTAAACGCGGCTCCATGTAGGGCACTCGGCGCAGCCTACGCACAGCCGGTAGCACTCAGGGGAGTATAGGCACTCGGGACCCCGAGCGCTGTGCACAGCTGGAGGCCTACTCGGGGGGAATGGCACTTGGTGCCCCGCGTAGAGCACCCCGTGTGCACTAACATCCCAAGTGCTAGTCAGCAACCCCGAGCAGGGGTACTGTGAGGAGCTACTCAGGAGGACCCGAGCGGGAGTACTTGAAGAGCTACTCGGGACCCTAAGTAGGAGTTGGTCGCGCACGGGCTAGTCGGCATGCCACGTGGCGTCCGACACCGCTTGCCCGCCTTGTCGGGGGACCCCTGTTCCTGGATCACCGACAGCAGCCCCCGGCACTAATTCCGGGCACCGCGTCGGAGCCCGGGAGTAGGGCCCATACTTGAGGCTGGCGAGCGTGTTGACACCGAAAATCACCGATCAACGCTGAAGACGAGTTGATGATCTGGTTCGGTGCACTAAACACGCGAAGGCCTAGGAGATCTGCTTAGCTCCAGTGCAGGTCCTAAATTGAGGTTCGTGGGCGTGCCAGTCAATTTGACCCAGCAATTGACAAGGAGATAGAAAAAAAGTTAGATCATTGATCCAATCGGCCAATAAGCCGATACAGACTCCTTCCAGCCGATTGCCGATGGCACTTGTACATCGGTTAGAGAGCCGATAATATAAAAAGATAGAAAACCAGCCGACTTTCCTCAAGCCGACTGCCTGACTACCGACAGCACTTGTGTATCAGCTAGGAAACCGATAACGATATAAATAAATAAATCAGCCGACTACCAATAGAACATGTGCATCGGCTGGAAAGCCGATGATAGTGTAGATAATCAAAATAATAATCAAGACAATGCAGTCGGCTTTCTCTAGTAAAAGATAACTTATCGGCTATACATCCCGATAAGACGCTTGCATAAAATCTATCAACCTAGCAGGAATAACTTATCGCAAGCAGTTTAGTAGGTCGGACCTAACCGATGCAGCACAAACTGATGATAAATTATCCCCAGTAAACCGATAAAATCTATGCACGCGTGATGTGATATATCCACTCAGCCTAAGAGATCAAACTTAACTGATGTAGCCGTAAACAGAATAGATACACCGTGGTAAGCCGACTACCGTAGATCAGCTAGAATATCGGATCTAACCGAGGAAGTCCTAGCCGATAAGGTACTCGGGGTAACGAGACTTACCCTCTCGCAGGAGTTCGGACCTAACCGATGCAGCCCGGCTTGAGAAGCAAGAACCCATCGAAAAGGGTGGCGATGCGCCGAATTTGTATTGATCTGAGAGATGATTTACATGGTACCCGGGCATACGTATTTATACCACGAGATTAATACAGTCCTGATCGGATACGAAACATGAGTTTCCTAATTATAAAAGGAAAATTAACAAGCCCTGATCAGACACAAGATCAGGTTTTCCTAAAAATTATTAAAGCTACCTAATTTATAGATAAAATAGCTAACTACCATGCTGTGGTCTTCACGATTCTTTCCTGAATTCGGCTTCTTCTGGATTAGCTTCCATCGGCTGATATAGCCTCTTTCCTTAACCGAACATGATAACGAATCGTACCAAATTTTGGTGTTAACACATGCCCCCCAATTTCGGAGTTTGTTATCAAACTTCGAAATTCTTCTGTTTGGGCCTCAACATTCCTTCCTAGCCTCTTGAAATCGGCTTTCATGAGCCGATACATTCTGTACTAGATGTGCTGGGCTCTCAAATTCCTATGATGAAAATCTCTCTCTGATCGGAGCCAACAAACCTTTGAATGCCAATTCAGCCAACTGTGCATCATTCAGACTTAAACTATAACATCGGCTTCTAACATCACGAAACCGCTGTATATATTCTGGAACTGATTCCTCCGGCTCTTGTATTACCGATGTTAAGTCTGTTAACCTCATCTCATGAATCCCAGTAAAGAAATATTTGTGGAATTGCTTTTCTAGATCGGTCCAACCCCAAATTGAGTTCGGTGGTAGCGAAGAAAACCATGTAAAAGCCGATCCAAACAATGATAGCGGGAAAAATCTAACTCTCAAAGCTTCTTTAGCCGATGCCTCCCCACACTGAGCCAAAAATCGGCTGACATGCTCCACTGTAGGTACATCATCTTGCCCTGAGGATTTGGAGAAGTCTGGTACTCTGTATTGGCGCGGTAACAAAACTCTATCAAACCAATCGGGATATGGATGCCGATACATAAATGTTTCCTTCTTCGGTTTTAGACTGAATTGTTCTCTCACCACCTCTGTGATTCTTGCTGTCCAATCTTCTTCCCTTGGATCTTCGACGTGATAATGCAGAGGTGGAGTTGGTATCCAATTCCGCTTCTGAGACTCTCTCTGATAATTGTACTCGGGGACAGCTCCTGGATGACTCTGTCGATGCCCCCCATAGTATGCAGTTTGATGATATCCTTGAGGAATTCCATCTTGTTGCCCCCCAGCCAGTTGAATTGGCTCCACCGCCTTCATGATCAAGCTCTGTAATGTGTTCACCAATATCCCAGATTGATTGATCAATGCATGGTGAACTGTTTCATTAATCATCTCTTAAAGTGGCTTCTGTGAACTTGCAAGCGATGTATGGCTCGATTCACCAACTAGAACAGGTTTTGGTAATTGTGACTTCTGAATCAGCCCTTGATGTGTCATACCAAAGGATTCTAGACAAAGCTTCTGAAATTCAACAATGTTCTGCTCCACTTGTTGTCTTTGTTCTTCGGTCAAATCTTCCATCGTGACTGGGATTATATTGTTTGTGCTGACCTCCTTTCCAGCCATGTTGAAGTTGTGTCCCACCGGGCGTGCCAAAAATGTCTTGACACCGAAAATCACCGATCAGCGCTGAAGACGAGTTGATGATCTGGTTCGGTGCACTAGACACGCGAAGGCCTGCGAGATCTGCTTAGCTCCAGTGCAGGTCCTAAATTTGGGGTTCGTGGGCGTGCCAATCAATTTGAGCCAGCAATTGACAAGGAGATAGAAAAAAAGTTAGATCATTGATCCAATCAGCCAATAAGCCGATACAGACTCCTTCCAGCCGATTGCCGATGGCACTTGTACAGCGGTTAGAGAGCCGATAATATAAAAAGATAGAAAACCAACCGACTTCCCTCGAGCCGACTGCCTGACTACCAATAGCACTTGTGTATCGGCTAGGAAACCGATAACGATATAAATAAATAAATCAGCCGACTACCAATAGAACATGTGCATCGGCTGGAAAGCCGATGATAGTGTAGATAATCAAAATAATAATCAAGACAATGCAGTCGGCTTTATCTAGTAAAAGATAACTTATCGGCTATACATCCCGATAAGACGCTTGCATAAAATCTATCAACCTAGCAGGAATAACTTATCGCAAGCAGTTTAGTAGGTCGGACCTAACCGATGCAGCACAAACTGATGATAAATTATCCCCAGTAAACCGATAAAATCTATGCACGCGTGATGTGATATATTCACTCGGCCTAAGAGATCAAACTTAACTGATGCAGCCGTAGACAGAATAGATACACCGTGGTAAGCCGACTACCGTAGATCAGCTAGAATATCAGACCTAACCGAGGAAGTCCTAGCCGATAAGGTAGTCGGGGTAACGAGACTTACCCTCTCACAGGAGTTCGGACCTAACTGATGCAACCCGGCTTGAGAAGCAAGAACCCGTCGAAAAGGGTGGCGATGCGCCGAATTTGTATTGATCTGAGAGATGATTTACATGGTACCCGGGCATACGTATTTATACCCCGAGATTGATACAGTCATGATCGGATACGAAACAGGAGTTTCCTAATTATAAAAGGAAAATTAACAAGCCCTGATCGGACACGAGATCAGGTCTTCCTAAAAATTATTAAAGCTACCTAATTTATAGATAAAATAGCTAACTGCCATGCTGTGGTCTTCACGATTCTTTCCTGAATTCGGCTTCTTCTGGATTAGCTTCCATCGGCTGATATAGCCTCTTTCCTTAACCGAACATGATAACAAATCGTATCAAATTTTGGTGTTAACAGAGCGATGCTAATGCCTTCCGATGGTTTGGATCTGCCGCGCGCCTTTATGCTTAGTCCTACACACATAAGATAGGCAGAGTAGGCCCGCTCACAAGGATTGACGGAGAGCGATGGTACACCGTCTTACTAATCCCCGTCCTGTCTTAGCGCTCTCTGGAAGGCCAATCAAAGCGCACTCGTGAGCGTCGGGGTAACTCAAGGCCAGAGTGGATTAGCGGCACCTAGCAGGGAAGTTAGTCGGACGAAATACTACGTGCTGCCCAGGGGCTCGGTAATACTTTAGGCGTCACCGTCCCTACTAGAGTGGCTAATCGACAGGGAGTTACCCTGCCAACTCGAAAAGTGCGCTTGGGGCCGTCCGCTTAGCAGCCAAGGGACGGAGGAAAAACAAGATTTCCCATACACCGACCTTTGTTTCTTGTGAGCGGATTAGTGGTAACGGGGTGCTTCGGGAAGCCCCCGGGTTAGAGCAGAAAAGAACGCACAAAAAGGTTCGCTAGAGAAGCGATTACATGAAGTAGGTTGGGGAACACTTACGCGCGCTTTTGTGCTAGCGTCCCGAAGCAGGCCGTGGTGCTCGGGGACCGAAGCACTTGGCACGGTGATGCCTGAGTACCCTTGGACCTAGCCGGGACCGACAAGGTACTCGGAGGCCATCCTTTTTGCGTTTCATCCTGCAAACAAGAGCGAACAAAGGCCAAGAGAAATGGCCCGCCGACAAGAGTCGGGAGCGGGCACGGTGCTCCGCTTTACATGCCCACGTCCTGTCCTGGTGCCTCTCGGATGATTAAGCAAAGACGCACACACGAGTATCAGGGTAACCCAGGACCCGGGTGGTTTGGCGGCACCCAGCGGGGAAGCTAGCCGGACAAAGTACTACGTGCTACCCGGGGGCTCGGTAGTACTTTAGGCGTCACCGTCCCCACTGGAGTGGCCAAACGACCGGGGGCTACCCGGCCAACTCAAAACATACGCTTTGAACCGTCAACTTTGCACCCAGGGGACGAAGGGGACAAGTTTACTCCGTGCCCGACTACCATCTTTTGCGGACAGATTAGAGGCAGCGGGGTACTCGGGAAATACCCCGACCGGGATAAAACATGTGTATATACAGAAATTACATTGGAGCTTACGGATAAAACTTGCACAGATGTTCGATGTTCCACGCATTGGAGAGCGGAGCCCCGTCCTCTGCTACCAGCCTAGCGGAACCTGGTCGGGGAAGCGCGGTCACTCGGAAAGGGCCTTCCCACTGAGGGGTAAGTTTGTTCATTCCTGCGTGCATAAGAACACGACGCAGTACTAGATCCCCGACTTCGAGTGACCGGGCCTGAACTCGGCGCTGATGATAGCGCCTCAGGCCTTGCTGATATCTGGCAGCTCGGAGGGCCGCTCGCCTGCAACGCTCTTCTAGATAGTCGATGTCGTCGCGCCTCATCTGCTCCTGGTTGTTTTCTGCAAAAAATTGGACTCGTGGAGAGCCCAATGAGAGCTCGGAGGGCAGTACCGCCTCTGCGCCATAGACCAGGAAAAAAGGCGTTTCCCCACTCGCACGACTTGGCGTTGTCCGGTTGGCCCACAGGATGGCCGGAAGTTCTTCAATCCACCCAGCTCCGTGCCTTACAAGCTGGTTGTAAGTCCTTGTCTTGAGCCCTCTGAGGATTTCGGCGTTCGGGCGCTCGGCTTGCTCGTTGCTACTCGGGTGAGCAACAGAGGCGAAGCAGAGCTTTCTCCCAAGGTCTTCGCAATAGTCACCGAACAAGGAGCTGGTGAACTGGACGCCGAGGTCGGTGATGATCCTACTCAGAACACCAAAGCAGCTAGTGATGCCGCGGATGAACTTGACCGCCGTGTGCTGATTGACCTTGTGTTAACGCCAAAATTTGGTAAGGACCTGTATCAGATTCGGTCAAGAGGACGGTTGCAGTCGGATAATGGAAATTGATCCAAGAAGCAGACCGAGTCTGAGAAGGAGCCGTGAAGACCGCGCGTGGCAGTTAATTACTATAGTTATTAGGAAAAGGTTTATTTCTTTTTAGGAAACCTGACCTCGTGTCCGGTCAGGCCTCGTTAGTGTTTTCTGTTATAGATAGGAAATCATATATCGTGTCCTATAAGGACTCATGTAACTCGGGGTATATATACGTATGCCCGGGGACCTTGTAATTATCACAACGATCAATACAAACTCGGCGCATCGCCACCCCTTCGACGGGATCCTGCTTCTCGAGCCGGGCTGCATCGGTTAGGTCCGAACTCCTGCGAGAGGGTAAGTCTCGTCACACCGACTACCAATCGGCTAGGACTTCCTCGGTTAGGTCCGATATTCTAGTTGGTTTATGGTAGTCGGCTTACCACGATATATTTACTTTATCTATGGCTGCATCAGTTCAGTTTGATCTCATAGATTGATTAGGTATATCACATCACGTGTGCACAGACTGTATCGACTTACTAGGAGCGATTTATCATCAGTTCGTGCTGCATCGGTTAGGTCCGACCTACTGAGCTGCTAGTGATAAGTCGATCCTGCTGGGCCGATGCGTTGTGTGCAGGCGTTTTATCGGAGTGCATAGCCGGTAAGTTATTTTCATCACGATCGCATTATATCTATCGGTTCATTGAGGCTTTGTTATCATTATCGGTCTGTGCTGCAACGGTTAGGTCCGATCTACTAGACTGACGATAATAGCTCTACTCTTAATAAGCCGATGGCGTTGTGCGATAGTGTTATCGGAGTGCTTAGCCGATAAGTTACCTGTTCAAGCCGACTACATTCATTCATTGTTTTATCCTGTACTCGCTTTGTTAAGCAATCGGCTAGTTTACCAATTATTTATCATTTGTGTTATTGCATATTTTATTATATGTTCTTGCCTGTATTATTGTCACAATCGGTTAAGGGCTAGCCGATGGGTTTATTTTGTCAATCCAAGCACAAGTACAAGCAGGCTCCCGGGCACGACCCCAGGTGAGGGCCCGGGCATGACCCCAGGTAAGGACCAACATATGGGCCCGGATAGCGGACGAAAATCTTGGGAGCAAGGGCCCGGGTGCTGGCATACCTTCATAACAACACCAGTAACACTAGATCATGATCAGCTAGGATCTATTTGATTTATTTATGCATTATACTTGTTTATTTTATCTAGCTCATAGCCGGTTTTCGAATATCCCTTCGATGATCGGCTAGCATGGCATTTGTTTATTATTACATTATTGTTCTTGCCGTCATCGGACCTAAGCCGATGTATAAGTGCTGCAGTGTGCATCGGCAATCGGCTGATGAAGCGAGTCTAGATCGGCTTCCAGCCGATTGGCTCATTGATCTAACATTTTCCTCCTTGTCAATTACAGGGTCAAATTGACTGGCACGCCTACGAACCTCAAACTTTAGGACCTGCACTGGAGTGAATCAAATCTCCCAGGCCTTCGCGTGTCACCCAGACGCCGAACCGGGACCCGGCGATTTTCGGCGTCAACACCTTGATCACCGGTACTGCCTCCGGCTACTTAGTGAATTTGTCGATGGCGACAAATAGATACTCGTATCCCCCGACTGCCCGGGGGAAAGGCCCGAGTATATCCAGCCCCCAAACCGCAAAGGGCCATGACAGGGGGATGGTGTGGAGTGCCTGAGCTGGTTGGTGAACCCGCTTGGCGTGAAATTGGCACGCTTTGCAGTGGCGAACCAACTGGGCGGTGTCCCGGAGAGCTGTCGGCCAGTAAAAACCTTTCCGAAAGGCCTTCCCGACCAGCATGCAGAATGATGAATGGCTACCGCACTCGCCCTCATGGACATCAGCGAGTAACTCACCGCCTTCTTCTAGCGAGATGCACCTAAGGAGGATTCCGCCTGCGCTGTGCCGATAGAGATCCCCATCTATCAGCACATAGCATTTGGATTGATGGACAATCCGCTCGGCAGAAGCATCATCGTCAAGAAGGTATCTTTCTTTCAGGTACCCATGGATCTCATCGATCCAGGAGGGCGCCCGAGAACTACCAGCGAGTACCGAGTACTCGCGGCTCGACACCATGACGGGTTACCCCACTGACAGTGTCACATGGGTCGCCTTGTCTTGGTGCAAGGGTTCCCCTTCATCTTGGTCGGCAATCAAGATGGATGGTTGTGTGAGCCTTTCTTCAAAGACTCCAGTCGGGACGAGCGCCCGGGCCGAGGCCAGTCGGGACATCTCGTCTGCTAGCGCGTTGTCGAGGCGGTGTATATGACGTAGCTCGATGCCGTCAAAGTGCCACTCCATCTTCCTGACTTCCGCCAACTAGGCTGCCATGTGAGGCAAGGAGCACTGGTACTCCTTGGTCACTTGATTGACAACCAGCTGGGAGTCGCCGTAGACGAGTAGTCGGTGGATGCCGAGCGCCACCGCTGCGTGGAGACCCGTGAGCAGCGCCTCGTACTCGGCCATGTTGTTGGAAGCGGGAAAGTGGAGCTACACGACGTACCGGAGGGTTTCTCCAGTCGAGGTGGTAAGGACCACCCCAGCCCCCGCGCCGGCATGCGAGAGCGAACCGTCGAAGTACATGGTCTAGAGCTCGAGAGGGGAAGCCCCTGAGTACTCAGAGAGCTTGTCATCATCAAAGTCGGGCATGGGAGTCCACTCCGCTACGAAGTCGGAAAGAGCCTGGCTTTTGACCGCATGACGTCCTTCAAAGCGAAGATTGAATTCGGCAAGTTCGATGGCCCACTTGACAATGCGCCCAGTGCCCTCCCGGTTGTGGAGGATTTGCCGCAGCGGATACAAAGTAACCACTATGACCTCGTGCGCCTGAAAGTAGTGGCGTAGCTTTCTAGATGCCATCAGGACGGCATAGAGAAGCTTTTGCGCCTAGGGGTAATGCGCCTTGGCGTCTCGGAGTACTTCGCTGACGAAGTACACCGGGTGCTGCACAGACCGTGGCCGAGTGGCCCCAACTTCGGGACCAGCCGGCTGTTCGGGCAGTGGCGAGGCCTCGTCCACTTGGGTTTGGTCTGAGTACCCGGGATCTACCTGGCACTCGGCACGCACCAGGTGGTCGGGCCCTAAGCCCTCAGGCGTAGCCTCTACCCGGCGCTCCACAACCAGGGCTGCACTGACAACCTGAGGGTTAGCCGAAATGTAAAGGAATATTGGCTCACCTGCCCAGGGGGCCACCAAGACCAGTGGAGAAGCAAGATAGGCCTTGAGTTGTCGAAAAGCCTCCTCGGCCTCCGCAGTCCACTCAAACTGGCCCGACTGCTTGAGAAGCCGAAAGAGTGGAAGCCCCCGCTCCCCGAGTTTAGAGATAAAGCGTCCCAGCGCAGCCATGCAGCCAGTGAGTCGCTACACGTCCTTGAGACGCACGGGGGGGCGCATTTGCTCAATAGCCCGGATCTTGTCGGGGTTGGCCTTGATTCCCCGACTGGAAACAAGGAAGCCGAGGAGCTTGCCCGCGGGTACCCCGAACACGCACTTGTCCTGGTTGAGTTTCATGCGCGTACTGCGGAGGTTGTCGAAGGTCTCGTCCAGGTCGTTGAGCAGGGTAGCCCGATTCCTGGTCTTGATGACCAGGTCGTCGACGTAAGCTTCGACATTGCGACCTACCTGCAATTTGAGAGTAATGCGCATTGCACGCTGATACGAAGGACCAGTGTTTTTCAACCCAAAAGGCATGGAAATATAACAAAAGGTTCCAAGAGGAGTTAATAAAAGAAGTTTTTTCCTCATCCTCCCTCGCCATGCGGATCTGGTGATACCCGAAGTAGGCATCCAGAAAACACAAAAGGTCGCATCCCGTAGTGGAATCGACAATCTGGTCTATGCGAGGCAAGGGGAATGGATCCTTCGGGCAT
Source organism: Oryza meyeriana var. granulata (assembly GCA_003991445.1). Lineage (NCBI taxonomy): Eukaryota > Viridiplantae > Streptophyta > Magnoliopsida > Poales > Poaceae > Oryza > Oryza meyeriana. The sequence goes on along the minus strand of RYFJ01002673.1, from coordinate 130,370 downwards.
GCCTTGTTGAGGTCGGTGTAGTCGATGCACATCCTCAACTTGCCGTTTGCCTTTGGAACGACAACGGGGTTGGCCAGCCACTCCGTGTGAAGGACTTCACGGATGAAGCCGGCTTGAAGAAGCCGATGCACTTCTTCCCGGATGAAGGCTTGGCGCTTGGTGCTTGTTGGTGCACTTTCTGGCGGACAGGACGCGCGTCAGAGCGCACGGCAAGACGGTGCTCAATCACCTCCCTAGGGACCCCGGGCATGTTGGTTGGTTGCCAAGCAAACACATCAACGTTTGCCCGGAGGAAGGCGATAAGCTCGCTTTCCTATTTAGTGTCGAGGCCTACTCCGACCTTGACGGTCTTGAGCGGGTCGTCGCCCAGGACGACTTCCTTGACGGGGAAGGAGTCATTGGCGGTGAGACACGCCTTGCCAGATGTCAAGCTATCCGCTTTGGGGGTGTCGACTGGCACTCCACCCTACTCGGAGGTGGAGGGCTGCAAGCCCTCAAGGCTCCCAACAACGTCGTGTCTTGAGAAGTCCCGAGTTGCGAGGAGCTATTCCTCGCAAGCTAGGGCTGCCTTCAGATCCCCGAGTACAGTAATCGGGCTAGCTGGACCCAGCAACTTCACGGTGAGGTACGCGTAGTGCGCAACCGCCATGAACTTGACGAGCGCTGGGCGCCCGAGTACCGCGTTGTAGGGGAAGTTGAAGTGGACCACGTCGAACATGATGGTCTCGGTCCAAAAGTTATCCTGAGTACCAAATGTGACCGGCAGCTCAATGTGGCCAAGCGGGAAAAAACGACTTTCCGGGGTGATACCGACGAAGGGGAACGATGGCTTCAAGCACTTGGACTTGAGCTGAAGCTTGTCAAACACATCGGGGGATAGGAGGTTCAAGCCAACGCCGCCATTGATGAGCACTCGGCTTACCCTCACGTTGGAGATCGTGGGAGCTACCACGATCGGGAGCCATCCCTTTCCCGAGAAGTGCTCGGGAGTGTCCGTTTGGTCAAAGGTGATGGACACCTCTGACCAAGTCGGGCGCCGAGTAGCTTTCGTACTCGGGGTGAAAGTGCCCACTTCCCGCCGAAACAGCTCGACTTCTCGGTGAGAACGGGGCACGTACGTGCCGCCACTGAGAGTGGCGACGGTGTGCTCGGGCTCCTAGAAGCCGAGGTCACCGCCCTTGGACGCGCCGTCACCGTCTTCTCCCCTGTCTCCTCGCCCCTTCTTCCGGTGCTCGGCGATGTCTCTAACTACACGGCAATCCCGAAGGTCATGCCAGTCAGTGTCGTGGATGGGGCACCACTTGCCAGTGGTGTCCGGCTTCTTGCTGCCGCCGGATGGGTTGCGAGGCCTAGGTGGCCGAACTTGGGCCTTAAAGGCGGGAATGGCATTGGCACGCATCTCCTTCCTCTTCTTCCCGCCATGCTTCCCGACAAGGCAGGAAGGGCCAGCGTTGTCGGCGACAGGCGCCGCAGGCTGGGCGTCGAGTTGTGCCCAAGCCTCTGCTATCTTAGCGCACTTGTCAACCAACGTGAAGAGCTCCGCGGTGGTCTTGACGTCGTGCGTCCCCAGCTTCTCAAGCATCCGCTCGTCGCGAACGCCATGGCGAAAAGTAACAATGACAGAGTGGGCATCGACGCGAGGAATGGTGTTGCGTACCTGGCTAAAACGCTGGATGAACTGCCTCAGCGTCTCGCCGTTTCACTGCTTAACGGCATGGAGGTCGGATTTCATGCCGGGGCGCACAAAAGTGCCTTGAAAATTGGCCGCGAACTGGCGGCACAGATCCTCCCACGAACTTATGGAGCTCGCAGGGAGGTTCATGAGCCACGAGCGGGTTGAGCCCCGGAGGGCCATGTGGAAGTAGTTGGCCATCACCTCGCTGGAGCCGCCAGCGGCGTCGATGGCGGTGGTATAGATCTGGAGGAACTCCTCCGGATCAACCGATTCGTCATACTTCTCCGGCAGGTCCGGCCGGAACCTGGTAGGCCAGAGAACGCGGCGGAGCTTGGGGGTGAAGGCATGGCAGCCAACGCCGCTCGGTTGGGCGCCGCGTGCTCGAGGAGCACGCTGGCGCCCATGTTCTGACGAACTGTGGGCGTCCGTGGGCGGACCCGAGGAGGCCTACTCGTCCAGGACACTGACTTGCCGGCGCCGTTCACAGAGGCGCTCTAGAGTAATGCGAGCGTCCTCGTCCACCCTCCACTCGTTGAGGCATACACGGAGATCTTGCTCTCCCACAGACTGTGGGGGAGCAGGAGAGCGCTGCGGAGCGCCGCGACCGGGTGTACGCCTGCTACTTCCTAGGGAAGCATGGCTCGCGACCATTGCAGACCCCCAGTGGTCGTGGTGACTCGTGCTCCGCGAACCCTCCTTGGCGACCTGTCGGTGGGTAGCGCCCACCAGGCCGGCTATCTCTTGCAGCCAGCGACCGCCCGTAGTCCGGGCTCCCGGCTGAACAGGCGGATGGCGGAGAAGCCCCTGTGCAGCCAGGAGAGTGCTGGCCGGGCTAGTCGCAGGGAGGCCGCGACGGCGGCGCCCACCGTGGGGCGGATCGCCAATGATGGCGGCATCGCCCTGGTGGCGGGCAACAGCTGGAGTGCCCAGCACGAGAGCAATGCTGGAGGAGACGGCACCACGGTTCCCCAGCGGAAGTGGTGTCGTGTGGGCCATGCCTATGCGGCCAGGGGCGCGGGGCATGGCCTGCCTCACAACATGGGGCGGCGTCTGCAACTATAGGAGCGGCGCTGGCCGCTCAGCCGGTGCCTCGCCACCCATGTCGTTGGAGTCGGAATTACGACAGCGATGACCACCACCCATCGCTAGGCTTGTGGGAGAAAAATGAAAAAGAGCACGAGCTCAGCTACTCAAAACGCTCCCCTACCTAGCGCGCCAGCTGTCGGCGAGAGCGAAGATCGCCTCTAGCGGGGTCCGTCAAGGGCCCCTTTTCATGTTCGGCCTAGGGAGCGAGTGAGCGAACGAGCTCGTGTGCTGAAGAGAGAGAAAAGGATTGCGGCACGGTGGACTGTGCGGAGTAGATCCCGACTGGCCCCCTAGTGGGAGCAGAGTGGACAGTGATGTTTTATACAGGTTCGGGCCACCCAGAGGTGTAATACCCTACTCCTGTGCTTTTCCTCCCCAAATGGCTAAGTCCCTAAGGAATCCGAGCACCCCAAGCCAAGTACTCAGACAAGTGCGAGAGGGGAAGAGAGAAAGAACTATGGCGAGCGGGCACAGGACCACGCTGGCGACTACTGCTCAGTCCCAGAGCGGAGAGAAACCAGGGTTTGAAAAATAGAGAGCCTCCCTTTCTCGCTGGCCCCAGCCTCCCTTATAACGTGGGAGCTGTTACACTGCCAGCGAGACAGGTGTGGAGAACTTGGTCTTCCTGTAGCACGAGGTGGCACTGACCATGCACGCTGTCCATCCGGGTATATGATCTGTCCGGCCGGCACGATGCCTCTCATGTTCCTAGCTTGAACACGCGTTCAATAGGAGCTGAGGTATAGGCCAGTCAGCCGGGACGTGGTGGCTGGGTCGTGGCACCTGGGCCCACCGGCCAGTGAGATAACCGCCTGCAGAGCCGACCGATGGGATAGGGGGTATAGTAGCCAAAACACTATTGACTTGACTGGTTGTTGACCCGAAGAAAAAGCGTTGTACTCCAGGCGTGCACCGCATCCCGCCCAGAAGCTTCGGGGGTAGATAAACGTCCCATCACTGTCGGTGTCTCTTGCCTTAAACGCGGCTCCATGTAGGGCGCTCGGCGTAGCCTACGCACAGCCGGCGGCACTCAGGGGAGTATAGGCACTCGGGACCCTGAGCGCTGTGCACAGTTGGAGGCCTACTCGGGGGGAATGGCACTTGGCGCCCCGCGTAGAGCACCCCGTGTGCACTAACATCCCAAGTGCTAGTTAGCAACCCTGAGCAGGGGTACTGTGAGGAGCTACTCGGGAGGACCCGAGCGGGAGTACTTGAAGAGCTACTCAGGACCCCGAGTAGGAGTTGGTCGCGCACGGGCTAGTCGGCATGCCACGTGGCGTCCGGCGCCGCTTGCCCGCCTTGTCGGGGGACCCCCATTCCTGGATCACCGACAGCATGGTAATATGTTGTGGAGTTATGCCTTGTAGGTAAATTTATATACCTCTGATCAAAGTAGAACTATTCGAATAGTCGTGCACGTGGTTATAGGCGAGCCTAACAATATTTTGGGTTAAGATCTATGCCATTATAACTTCTCTAATTTTGAAATATACCATTATAATTCACAAAATTTAAACCGTGCCATAAATATCTTATGGGATATGCCACTGCACACCCCTTCAATACGTTTATCAAAAATTTTATATCAAATTGCCTCTTTCTTCCTCCTTTTATCACCTTCTTCCTTCCCCTCTCTTGTCTCTCATCTCTTCCACCGGCAACAGATCCACCGGTGGCCCGGTATGAGTCGCAGCTTTGGCGCCAAACAGAAAAGCCAAGAGGGAAATTGAGGCAACGTATATCCCAGTGATGTACGTCTTGAAGTACTACGCCTTTGTCGGGTCCATGTACTAAACAGCTCTGACGCCATGCCCTTGTACATCACGTCGCGATGCTCGCCGGTGGCCGGGTCCTGACCTGCGCCCGCGACACCACCAAGCCGGCACAGCACGCATGTCGGGCTTGAGGTGGAGCTCTCACCCGCTCCACCGCACTCTGTGCCTATCGACGAGCTCGAACCCTGGCCTTCCTGCCGGCGGCTCCATCAACAGCGTCTCTACTCCACCGGGCCATACCACCCGAGTGAGATGGGCAGGCTGGCAACGTCGGAGACCCGAATGCCATGGCGGCGGAGGATCCTTGAACAACGCGAAGCATATGCTGGCCTACTCGTCCATGTACATCATCAGGTAGCCGGAGGCAGGGACGGGCAAAGGAGATCGCGTCGCCCTCGCCGAAGTCGACAGCGAGGACGTGGGACTCGCCTCGGAACCGGACGATGGCTATGGTGGCGAGGAGGGGACGGGTCGGCGCCCTTCCGCCAGCTCTTGACTTCGGACTTGTCCAGCTCGTCGAGCTCGAGCGAGTGCATGAACAGGGACGACGACACCGACGCGAACAGCGTGCACGCGTGGAGGAGCTTGTGGGATTGGTGGATCCACGGCGGCGAGATGAACAGAGAGAGGTGAAAGGGGAAGGAAGAACGGCATGAAGGAAGAAGACAAGGGTAACTTGGTAAAAAAGATTTGATAGATACATTAAAGAGGCAAGAAGTGGCATATATCAAATATCTGTAAAATTATAATGGCATGATTTTTTTAATTTTTCAAATTGTAATGGCATATCTTAAGACTGAAAAATTTATAATGATATGAATCCAATTAACCCCAATGTTTTTTGTGATTAGTCTCCCACTGCTTATTAATGGTAGTATGTTGGTAATTGATGGTAATTTGATATCTCTGAGTATGGAGAAATCAATTGGGTAGCTCCTGGTATGGAGGGTTTGGGCCTGAAGCGCATTGGTGTGTTGTTCAGTAATGGATTAATATTTGATATTAATTATACTATTTTATATTTCTTTTATATGCAAATATTTTAAATATTGTTTTTGCAAAAGAACCCTAATATGCCTTCTTTGAATCCCTGTTACATTACATTGCATTCGTGTGTGGCTTATTAAGTACAGTGAGTAGTACTTAGTCTTGCTTAATTACCACCATCGGAGATAATCTTTCCGTTAGAGAAGGTGGACTTGGAGACCTGGTTTATACTCCAATTGAGCTGCTTGTGGGTGTGGAGTTGAAGCTAAGCTAGATTGTCTTTCTATTGCAATTTTTTTTTAGGACTAAGGCCTTGTTCGTTTCAGCTTTCAGCTCGTGGTTTCTTCTCGTTTTCTATTAGCACGCTTCTCGAAACGTAAAATAGTGTGTTTTTAAAAAAAACTTTCTATATAAAAGTATTTAAAAATCAAATATATCCATTTTTCAAGTTTTTAATAGTTAATACTTAATTAATCACACGCTAATGACGTTTCTTGTTTTATGCGTAGGCTTATAAGCCAGCTTAAAACATAGTAACGAACACCTGTAAGTGCTTTTTTAATTATTTAATGTTTATATAAATGTTGGATTTGTATACTGAATTGTCAATATTTCCTATCTGATTCCTAGACAGGATTGTATATACAAATAGCTTCGGAAATTGGTTGAGAATTTCCGCCCGTGACACAACGACTAGTACCTATAAAAAGCTGGTATTCAAAATAGATGTCCGATCATTGTGTACGACTTTTAGTGGAATTCCTATTCCAATAGAGTAAGTCTTTATTTTCCAATAGAGTGGTATTCAAAATTGATTGGATCTTTTCTTTTACTCCAATTAACGTGATAATCTCTATATTTTTTTTATCTATGTGGGAATTTCTAGCTTTTTAGCTTCGAAGATTAAGGGGGGGCTCCTATGAGGACCTCCAATTAGTATATACTCCCTCTGTTGTAAAATATAAGTATTTCTAGATTATTTAGCAGAGATTAAGATTAAGAAGAAAAAATTTTGGTGCCTATGAATAAATATGGAATGAATGGAATTGGGAGGATAGGTGAGGATAAGATGAAAAGAAATTTAAACAGGAAGTGATTGATAGGATAAGTAGTACTCTAAATAGTGTAAAAATCCTTATATTGAAACAAGATTTGAATCTTATAAATCCTTCTCGATAATCATATCATTATCCATATTTTTTTCCGACCTGCATATGCCCCAAGCCCAACACTACCCACAAAATTTCGGCTCTCTCTCTCTCTCGAAACCATGCTACAGTAATTTCCCCTTTCTCGACCTCTCTTCCTCCTCGATTCCGACGGCCTCATCATCGGCAGCAAGAAAAAAAGGGGGCAGGCTCCTTCCGATCCTTCATCCCAAAATATAAGAATTTCTAATTTTTTCTTAAGTTAAAACTTTAAACTTTGGCCAACAGTATATATAAAAATAAATTATTTTAAATAGAAAAAGTTACATGTTACTTATAGTTGGTTTTAGATGAACATAGTAATATTATTTTTATGTTATCAATCTTTATAATTTTTTTGTTATTGATTATCAAAGTTCATAAAATTTAACTTAGAATAAATCTAAAAATTCTTATTTTAGAACGGGGGAGCAGTAGTCTTATATCGGGTTAGTCCGTAGTCGGGTCAGTCTCGTTGTCGGGTTCTTCCCGTTTTCTTCGGTTACGAGTCTCCTTCCTTCTTTTGTTGCCTGCTGGCTTTTGGAGGTCTCAGATCCGGATGGGGCAAAGCTTTGAGGAGGCGGATGGCTTGTTAGCCACAATCAGTGATGGCGGATTTGCTTGTCATCGGCGGTTGGAACGGTTTTCGCGGGCTGCTGCTTCTCCAACTCACTCCTGGTGCCGACTCTTTCGCCGCCGCGGGGCTGCGCTCAGTGGAGAGCGTCGTGGACGCGGGCAGGTTCATGGCTCCTTTTGCTGTGCTGCTGCAAAGGTTGGCGGAGGAGGTCGAGGCTGATGGCGCCGGCACCGGCACGTCGGGATTCTGATGGTGCTTCGGTGCTCCATCAAGCAGGCTCGATGTGCTCCGGACCGACGTGGCTGCGAAGGGCGTGGATTTCTGGTTGAGCTACGACTGTCTATGGTTTGCCTTGTGTCAAAATATTAAAAAAAAGACAGCCAACGCTCTCCAGTTTTGACAAGGGCTTTGCATGTTTCTAGTTATTTGAGCGCAGTGATGCAGAAACCATATGTACGGCTCAACAACAATAATCCTCAGAGACTGCCAAGTCCGAGGCTTAAGGGGTTTGCCGGCACAATACTCGGCAGGTTGCATGCTGAAAAAAAGGACCCTAGATACAATTGGTGTGGCAACGCCGCTGCCCCCTATCAATTGTATCAGTCGTTGCGGTCGGCTTCCAATTGGGAGTTCACCTTCCGGATCTCCTTGTCTACTTTTTGGATAGTGATTATTCGATCTTTGCCCTAGTGTCTTTAAGTTTTATCAGTCGTGATTTTATTGTAGCTGCAGAGCTAAAAAATGTAACGCTCATGTTATATGTATTTAGACTGCTTCTATGAATAAATTGCATGAGTTTCAAAAAAAAACCCATAAAATTTCGTTGGTCCATCTGGTGGCTTACCTGATCGCAGAGGCAAGGCAGCGAGCTCAGAACCTGAGCTGCAGAGAGTAAGATGGAAGGAGAGACGGTTGTGTGCAGGGAAGCTGGCAAGGGTACAGTCCGACAGTGGCAGGTAAAAAATATAGTTTGCGAGTCCTTTTTATATCAAAATAGTTAGTCTATGCATTGAACTATTACGAGGATCTTTTTATTTTATATCCTTGTCTCTGCCTATTTCACTTCCACAAGTGAAAAGCGAATGCCACTAGAAGCTCTTGTGCTATAGATTTTATAGAATTAGCACAACAATTTTGTTATCCGATATAAGCAAGCTATTAGACAACATAAATAGGCATGTTTGAAGATCAACATGCTACAAGCATACAGGGGTCACTCTTGTGCTAGATTTTATAGAATTGGCACAACAATTTTGTTATCTGATATAAGCAAGCTATTAGACAACATTAACTGCATGTTTGAAGATCAAAATGCCACAGCCCCCAAGCATACATGTTTCAGACAGTTATAGTTAACAGTGGGACGTCAGTCCAAAAAAGTGCAAAGCAGCATTTTACAAGCAAAAGCAGGCATAGATCATTTCTACGTCTTGGAAGGGCGGCTGCTTCTCATCCTTGTCGTCCTTATTTTTCAGCTTGTAAGATCATTTCTGCCTCTTGGAAGGCGGCTGCTCCTCATCCTCGTCAGCCACCTCACTGTCGCGACCACTGCCTACATTCTCATTCTGTGAGCTGTGAATACCATCATTTTCATTATCCTCTTCCGAGTTGCCATCCTCATTCCCTGAGAAATCATCCTCACCACCACCACCTGAGAAATCATGACTGCCTCGATTCTCATCATCATCATCGTTGTCATCATCCTCCTCTTCGGAATTGTCATCTTCAGACTCCATCTAAAAGATAATTGTTGCATCAGAAGCATTATTCTCAACAGGTCTAGAGTCTCAGTCATAAGCTTATAGAAAAAGTCATGAAGGTACAAAAAGCTTCAAAGAGAAAACAAGTCATGCATGTACACAAGTTCAGGGACAGCCACCAAAAGGAAGAAATCTGCTCTCAAGTTTTCAGCTCTACCCCCAAGACCCAAACAAACCAAGCCAGTGATTTCCATGCTTCGGAAAAACCTGATGAAGTGGTTGAGGAAAGGCATTCCAAGGAGGGGCCTGCACTCATAAGGATGTTTTGAAATTCCTATCGATGACTGGACTAAGTCCATATTGGCAACCACAGAGGCAGGGAAAATGTGCATGATACCATTATTTCAACTGAATTTTGGAACTCAGTTGAGGACTGTCTAAGAGCTTCACAACCCCTAATTGTTCTGTTGAGGATTGTTGATGAGGATGAGAGGCCAGCAATGCCAGAGGTTGCATTTTGTATGGAACATGCAAAGCAGAAAATCAAAGAAAATTTCCCTACAAGGGCCAAAGCAGACTTGCTTAAGAAAAACTTAGCTATTAACAACCGGCGTTGGAATGACCAAATGGACCAAAAACTATATGGGGCAGCACTGTTTTTGAATCCAAACAAGTATTTTGAGTTGAAGACAGATGATGTGCAGGCTGGTAAGCTAAGATCTGCGTTCATTGATGTTCTTGCAAAAATGGTGCCTGATGATTATCTTCAAAACAAGATTGATGACATGGCTTTGGAATACGACCTACGGGGCTGCTTTAGTAACAAAATTGCAATTAACAACCTTAAAACCAAGTCTCCTAGTAAGTTCTTCTATAAAAACTTTGTGTTCACAGCTTGATATAATCTGAAATTCTGATTGTGTTTCCTAACGTCTAACATAAATCTGTTTTGTGTTTATCTCTAATCTAGATGAATGGTAGCATTCATATGGTGGCAAAGCCATAGAGCTCCAAAGGTTTGCAAAACGTGTTGTTGGCCTTTGTGCCTCATCTTCGGGCTGTGAGCGACTGGAGCACGTTCGAATTTGTAAGAAACCAACTAACATTGTCAACCATTCAATCAGTTGTTTTGTGCTTGCTGAAAATTAAATATGTTCATGCTTGCTTAAAATTTTCTTTTGTTTGAACTTTTGCTATTGTAGATCCATACTAAGAAAAGAAACAGGCTAGAGCACAAGAGCATGGTTGTTAAGGCGGTATGGTGAGGCAAGGCGCTCTACCCCTGCCTCACGCCATAGCACTTATGGCGTAAGGCGTGGCAACACCATACGACATTATGTTTACCATAGATTAGAGATGGGATATAAATTGAGATGGGGAGAAGGAAAGAGGGGGAAGAAGCAGCAGAGTACAGCAGGAGAAGGTGGAGGAATAGCAAAGCACAGCGGGAGAAGGGGAGGGAGCAGCACAGAGCACAGAAGAACCCAGTGACTCCAGCGAATGCTAGCGGGAGGCTGGTGGTGACCTGCGATGGACACATCGTGACTTTGTGAGCAAACACCAGAGGCGGCTGTTGTGGAGACTGGAGAAGTGGAAGGGAAACCCTAATTCCATCTATAAGTTGTTTTAATTTGACAGGGCCAAATGGGCTTCCCTAGCCCATTACTTTGTTCCTCTCCTATAGATGGCCAAGTGGGCCGCCCGGGCCGGCACGGCCCGTGGCCCGATTGGGCATGGCCCGCTACGGCACGGCCCGGTCCGGCACGGTCGCTATAGCGGGCCGTGACGTGCCGCCCGAGTGCCGTCACCCCGGCCTAGGCACGGCACGCAGGAAGTGTGGGCCGAGCCGTGACGGCACAGGCCCGACGGTGGCCCACCGTGCCTGGCTGCCTCCCGCGCGTGCGTGCCGTAGCGGGCCGGCCTAGTCCGCGGGCTGTGCCACCGTGCCGCACCCTCGGCCCAGGCATGGCACAGCGTCATGGGCCGTGCCCCACGGCCACCCGTGCCAGGCCGGCGCCCGTGCCCCACGGCCACCCGTGCCAGGCCGGCCCGGGCACGGTTATTGTAGCCCTATTTGCACACCACTATCCTCTCCTATACATCATCTTCACCCTAAAAAAACAGGCATCGACACAGTGCCTCCACACAGCACCGTCTCGTCTTCGCATCAGGTGCCACGACAGGAGGATGCCGGCGGTGCGATGGAACAGATCTGGAGCCACGATTTGGAGGCGGAGCGGCCGCTGCTAGGGTTCCAGGCAAATCCCATGTCCTTCCCCTCTGTGTCCACTTTCCCCTTCTATCTCTCTCTTCTTGAGAACTTGGGGTCGCCATAGATATGCTTCTAAGGCGGAGGGACGCCCTGCACTTAGGTCAGCACATGATGCCTTAGCGATGCCTTAATAACCATGCACAAGAGGCTGAATGATTTGGTATATGTTCAGTATAACCAGAAGATGGCAGTGAGGTTCCAAAAGCGGCACGAGAAAGGAGCAAGCAGCTTTGATCCATTGTGTTTGGAAGATTTTGATTGGAATAATGACTGGGTTGACTTGGATGCTGAACCCGTTCATAACGGCCTGGACTTGAAATTACATGGGAACAAGTTGATGATGCTGTCGGTGCACCCCTAATGCTTCGAGGTCAGAATTTTCCTAGGGCAGCCCGTGGTGATGTGACTGATACCACTGTAACCTTTAGTAGGAGGCGGGTTGCAGCAGCTAGCACTCCAAGATGGTCTGAAGAACTGGTGGATGTTGAAGGCTTGGAATCAAGGAATGCTGAAGAAGAAGACGAAGATTATGTGGTTGATGATGTAGAGGTTGATGACTATCGCGAAGTTGCACCTATTGTTGCTCATGAGGATGCTGACCAAGCTAGTGCTAATGGTGGCATTGGCAATGCAGATCCTTTTGTGATGGATGATGACTACTGTTGACTTATTGATGCTTGAGAGTTATGAGTTGTGAGAGTATTTGTGCCAGACTGCTATTAGTGCACTAGTAATGTAGTATTTTGGTGTTGGGCTGTGGTCTGTGGAGTGTGAGCACTCAATTTTATCTTAATCAGTTGACTAGTTCTATTTTAAGAACCAAAACTATTGAGTCCATGTTATTTGTTGAACTATTTGTATAATCATCTGATGTGTGCTTGTCTTCTGGTTCATCTTAATTTTTATTTTTGTTGCTGCCATATTCCCTGTTGTGAGATACTTAGCTGCTAACATAAATTGGTTCTCTATTGCAGCATGTTGTTGGATACACACAAGGTGGATTATCAAAAAGGTATACAACAGCATGCAACTTTCATTTATACTAATTCAAATATCAATTTACATGCATTGTATTTTAACTATACAATACAACGAATTCCTTTGCTCTTTTACATGTTGGAAGGGGCCGGTAGCTACAAAGGAGATTTGTTGGGCTTCCTGCACTGGAGAACATCACATCAAGAGGAGCAATATCAAGGTATGCCATGCTTCTATATTACTGTAGCAAGTAAGGCGTCGCCACGCCTCATGACTTAGTTGCCAAAGCGGTAAGGCGGTAGTGAGTCGCCCTACCTCGCCTTACTGCCTTAATAACCATGCTGCCACCCACTGCCAATCTGGCCACCGCCCATGGCCATCCCTCTAAGCCCGGGAAACCCCCCTCTTCCCCCTCCCCCCAACCCCCATCCCAAACCAAGGAAAAACATACCAGATTCTAGACAACAAATCCCTAGGACCAGCATTCGCAAACCTATCACGCAGCTACAGAAAGCTCAGGGAGAAAACAAGTCATGCGGCTACAGAAGAAAGCTCCAAGGAGAATGGTACAGAAAGCTCACAAGAAGAAAACAAGTCATGCAAGAAGAACAAATCATGCAGGTATAGAAAGCGGATCCCATTTTGCACTTACAGTGTCATGGAAATCGAATGGCAGCACCTCAGCAACTCTGTCAAGAAAAGTGTGCAGCATAAAATTCTCTTCAATCTGATGAGGAAGCCCAATGACATAATCTAATTCTCTCCTGCGGCGGCTTAGAACAGACCAAGTGCAATCGCATTGTACTAGAACCCGGAGGCAAGGCAACAGCACACCTTGAGCTTCAGGTACGAGGAACACAGGTGGGTATATGTCTCGCACATAGCCATTGCTGATCACGTTTTGTGGGGGTTGTGCAATGGTATAACTCAGATTCCAAGACTCTCCAACATGATCTTTAAGCACCCAAATATTTATAACAGATTGTGGCCAAACACCATGATTCAGTTCAGGATCACTAAGGTTTGTTACGGCCATGGCAAGTTCACCCTGAATTGTGAGAAGCTGAATAGGTGCCCACAGGTCATAGAAGATAGACGGAGTACCGATCCATATGAAGTGCTCAGCTTTGGTGTCAAAGGCCACAATCTTGGGTCCATTACTCCCCAGATTCTCCTCCAATGGAAGCCAGTACAGGCAATCCCCATACATGATGGGAGGTGTCATGTACGGCTCAACATGTAACCCACCCTGGAGATGAGAAGTTAATTGAGGCGACATCCCTGCGGCTGTTAGGCGAAGCGGCCGAGCATGTCGGCCGAGGTGTGCCGCCGTGGCCGCGTCATGCTCCGGTGGAACTCCTGGAGCCGCTTCAGGAGGAGGACGATCCGCCGGCATGGGACGAAGAAGAGGGTGAGCGGGATGAGCCACACGCCCAGCTCAACCACCAGCATGGCTGGCCTCCCTCCCTCAAGCTCACTGAAACTGAAACTGATGACCCTGCAACTGTTTGTGAGTGTGCTTTCCTCTTATCTAGTGGTGCATCATGTTCTTTGTATAGTTAGATAACTAGATATGTATGACAAACCTTACCTCGTGTTTGACAAATTGACAGAACGTCAGAGATTGAGTTATCTATTGGACCCATTTTACTACTGGTTCTTGGAAGTGCAGCTTGATCTTGGCTTACTTTTGGTTGTAGGAAATTAGAGATCACAGATTCAGTGAATTTTTTAACAGAGCCACAGATTCAGAGATTTGTTCTGATGGTTTTCTTCTTACCCACTGATTTTCATCCTACATGGATGCTTGTCAGTAAACTTCAGGAACGGCTATTTTTCGGTTGGAATGGACAGAAACATCTCGATGTGATGATATGTACGCCATCAGCTGCTGTCGTCTTGTCGCATGTGCTAAAAACACTAGCTTTATGAGCAAGCATTTCAGCGTGTGGGGTTTCCATCCACTTGATATGAGATCAGAAAATTTGTGAGTGCCATTGAGTGTCAACAGCTAGCTTGGCTCTTCACTGTTTTTGGGTAGCCTGACATAACCTCCTCTGTATTTTCGGTTTGCTTGAACCATTTCAGTGATCCTGCAATCTTGGTTAGTTCAGAGCTTCAGAATCACTCTTTTCTGTCTACCTTGGTAAGATTGTTGGTATGGTATTGTGGAGATTCTTAGGATTGCTTGGATAAAGAAAAAACCTCCAAAGGTAGCAACTTTGCTCACAGACCAAGAACTGCCCATCTGTGCTTGACTGGAGCAAGTTGTATGCTTCCATATTCTGTCAGAAAAGGGACAAAGCAAAGAAGATCGTGGCTGTTTTTTTTATCATAACAGAAAAGTTTGATGGGGAAGGCACTGATGCTGATACATATTAAGACACATCTCAATGGATTAAAGGCAGATGGTCCGGTGCAACAGTAGCGTCAGCGCGAGAAGCTCGTTCAATGGCGGGTTAGGGAGGATGAGGAGGGCGGACGAGGCCTTGCTGGAGAGGAATTTCAGCGCGAGGTATTCTTCTTCTTCTTCTTCCTCCTGCAGGATGACCACACAGTATCAATTTCACAAGGAGAAACACAATTCCAACAACTATGGAGATGGAGGTGGAAGGCCCCCTCGTTCATCCGCTACTTCCAGCTTGCCCAGGAGCTCACTTGGTCTCTACTACTACTGAATAATCAATTAATTACTCAGCTTAGATTTCTTTCTTGCTTTCTCAGCCTTGATCAGCTGTAAAAACCTATTAATGTGCATAGCAGCTTATATATAATCTACCTGCAATTTTACAACTGGTGATTGCCTCGTCAGGTGCTTATATACCTTACTACTCCTACTTCCTTTATTTATTGAACTTGTCCAATCACGACATATGCATGTTTCTTCTTCTTTCATCATCCCTTCAATTCAAGTCTGGGACGCAAGACTTCGACTCATATGAGCCAAGTATTTCTTATGCTTCTCGATCTATCGATGCTTCAAATTAGCCATTTGTTGGACTGAAATAAACGTTTTTCCAGTATGTTTGTAAGGTTCCTTCTTTCATAAGTACTCCTATACAACTACGAAATGCAGCTCATGGGTTAGTGCCATTTGTGCAGTCAAGAGGCCTCAGACCTCATGGTCTGAGGCACTAACACTTCTAACCTATATTTGAACAGATACCCGCTATATTTGACATGTTATAAAAGCTATAGCTCACGCCTTTCAAATTAGATGATGGTTTTGCACACAAATTTTCTTGACGCCTCAGTTCAATGCAAGCGAATAGTGCTCATTCAACATTTAACGATGTAGAAAACAGAGAATCAACCAGGCCTTATTTCAATCGAAAAAAATGGTCTCTACCGAGCTTCTGCACCTCATCTTCCATGATTCTTCACAAATTGAGAGGTTCCCCACAAAAACAAAATGATACTACTTCATCAGTTCTGTCAGGGTCATGCAAAGGCCCACTAAGATTTATTACTGCACCATGTTCTCACAATTGAGCAGTCAAGTTTCTCTTTGTTCCCCGATTCTTAGAGGGTTAAATGGTCGCTTCTTGCATAAAAAGATTAAGAAAAAAAATGTTCACATCCTTCTTTTTTCCACGCTGGCAAAAATAATGTGTTATAATCTTCAACTTCCAGGTTTCCTCACAAACAGCTTCTGGACCTGTCCAAGTAACAGAAAAAGAAATGCATTAAGCATGCTTACATTCCTGCACTTCCTCTATTACTATATATTCAGATATCAGCTTACCTGCTCCAGTGTCAAGAACAACTTGATTTTGATAACTCTAATATTGTTGGTAAGGGCTCAATTGATACTGACTAGGAGCGTGTAACCTTCGATTCGTAGAACGCACTCTTTGTGCAATTGTTTTACTTTCCGGGCTTACTTCCTGGATGCCAGACTTAGTAATATTTTTCTCTTTAGTTTGTTTCCGTGCACACTTCTTTAAACCTTGACTAACTTGATGCATGTCTTTTGTACTACCCTGTGTTGGTTTCGAAACCTTCCTTGCCCTCTTTCTATTTGCACTCCCTATTATGATCACATCGTCATCCATAGCCTGCTCTTCTCCCTTGGTGTCTCTTTCAAACTTTGACAAAAATTCAGCTTGCTAAACAACAAAAAAGATTAGATAGTGTCAGTAAAAGTGTTGAAGACATGAAGGTAAAAATGACCACATCAATTTCACAAACCGTGATGGGATGCTTGTATGACGGTCTTCGAACTTTGTTACATTCTAAGAGCAACAACCTACAACATATCTTCTTTCTAAAAATATATATTTGTTTCTGCATGTTATTCCATGGATGCAATTAGTCAAGATAGAAATATCATATTATGGCATAATTAGTTACAATAGCATGTTGCATGTACCTGTGTGAAATAATGAAGCATCTTATCCCCATCCCATTCCAGCATATATTTAATTATGTAGACACCACATGATTGGCTATAATTTATAGGCAATATATCAATCATTTAATAGGTACCAATGTTAGCAAGTATTAAGAATTTTTCTTACGAGTCCATTTGTTGTGGTATGTCGATGTAGTACTGTTTCTCCCACTCAGTAATGTTTATAGGCTCGATAAGTGTAACCAAACCAGCATTAACTACATGTTCTATATATAACTGCAAATTTATTACCTGCCATGCAATAAATTTCCAAAATTGATCAATGGTGAAAGCATATTGTATATTATCTCCCAAGTTTATATGGTAAAAAATAATTACTACTGTTTTTTCCTTTTCTCATCACGCAAGGACTTCATTGAGACAGCAGAGTTGAGAAATTGGATCTCCTTGCGAGAATTGACCACTAATAAGCTCCAATGGCTTCCCCACACGTTGAATGGAACAAATACCTAAGATTGGCATAGTTGTTTAAAATATGCACTAGAGTCTGGCATGTCCTTGCAATTGTTAAAATACTAGTTAATTAATAATGAGCGTGACACATACCATTTGCCGCATAACACATATCTTGCCAACTTGTGTTACCCAAGGATAATCCAGTCTCGAATCAAAGTCTCTAAATTCGTCACAAATCAAATTACTTTGGAAGGTTGTGATGACTCCTACATTATCATTTGCTATGTTGGCGATGTAACCATATGCATCAATCACCTGAAATAAAATTTTTTATGTGTTTGGTAAAATATAAATTTCAGTACTATTTACGGATGTAAAATTGCTTAACTCACTGTGTCATATAACCATCCTCCATTGACATTGGGGAGTAGGAAATTAATTGCGAGTGGAATATCGGCTATATCAGCAACTGTGGCCCAATTATAGCTATTCCTCACAAAATGTATCACCTCTTCGTCCTCTTTTGTGAGAATATAGTCATCATTGTAATCTGAAAAAAATTATGTTGAAATGGTGCATATAGACTTCAATAATGCAAGCCAAATATTAAAATGTAAGAATGAAAGGTGAATTCAATTTCTCACCAAGATATTGTAATGAGGCATTATGGTGTTTAGAAGCAACTTTCATATTTTTTCTGACAGAGAGTTTATCTTCTCCCAGACAGTTCCACCCGAAGGGAACACTTCTCTACCGATAATGGGTCTCTTGATGCCTATACGAGATGCAGGCTATAAACGAGAACTATCGAAGAGGTTTCTCCTATAGGGTCCCTAGCATAAACACTCCTTCAGAAATAAACAGACAGGGAAACTTAAAGAAAACTACTTCATAATTAAACAAATAAGTTTATATATGGTTTTCCCTTTCGGGAACCTCGGAGGATGATACGAGCAAGCTTAGCTAGCTTATCTTACACTGATGTATTTTACACTCCTTACTTTTATATACTTGCAAGGTATCTTCTTATCAAGCTACTACTACTAAGGCTAGAGAGTGGATGTGAGCTCTGCTCGGAGGAAATCTTGCTTCTTCGATGTGTGTCCTCTCACTGGGCAAATCTCTCCTTTTATAGATGCTCCGGGAGGGAGGCTCGTCAGAGACTTCATGCTTATCTTCACAGCACTGTAGCTTCACGAGTACGCCACTTTCATGCTGTTGCCTCTTCCTTTCTTTATTCACGTTCGTCCTTTATTCACTTTTCCGCCGAAAGCAAGATTCTTCACTCTTCTTTATGTCACTTCGCCGAAAGCAAGCCTTCTATGAGAGACATTTTTCAATCTTTCATTCTTAGGGGCATTATTAGCCTTCACATTAGCTTTCATTATTAGGGACATTATTAGCCTACAAATTAGCTCACTGGTTATGCCCGAATGATTGATAATACCTTATCAATTTAATATTTACTTTAATCTTCATCTAATAATTTTAGTGGTCTGGTTGCCCATGACCACCAATATCCATGGTATCTACATCTGAGAGAGATACTTCAAATTTTTCATCATAAGCTTTTTTCATTTCTTCAAACTTCTCATTTATTTCTTGTTTTAATTCTTTAAGTATTTCTTCTTTTAATTCCTTCTTCCACTGGGGAGAAACTTCTTCAAATTTTTCTATTACTTTCCAATCTATATATTCACCATCTAAAGGGTCAATTCCCTTTGTTAAGCATTCTTTATATGTGGGTTTTTAAATGGTACTTCTTCTTTTATATTTATATAATGAACGGGTTCTGGAGCCTTCTTATTCTTCAATCTCTTGTATTTTTGAGTGTATTCCTTGGCGGTTGGCTCTATATAGTAGTTTACTCCTAATATTTTTCTTGCTTGACTTAATGATTCATCAATATCTTTATATTTTTTCCATGATATTCCACCCGTTAATTTTGAATCTATCTTTTGGGCTATTATTTGTTCAAAGGATATATATATTCCTGGAACCTTTCCTTCGAAAACCACATATATGGGCTTTTGGTCTATGGTTTCAATATTTTGAGCAATAGGCATTAATTCATTTATTTGATGAAAATATTCAGAAAGGCTATTTAATATTGATAACATATATCATTTTTCTCTCTCTTGTTGTTATATTGATACTAGAAATTGTCCAAGATGCATTCTTGTACCTCGTCTATAACTATGTGGTCTTTTGGTTTAAATTTATAGGTATTGGGTGGAAATATTTTTAGCTTATTATCATCTCTGAAAGTGACGAATTCAACTCCACTATAATTCATTGACCTCTTCATACCTGCAAGATAGGCAGACGAGAAAGTAAATCAGGTAAATTATTATCCTTTCCTTTAATATGTTCAAAAATAACTTTATAGCCATTTCCAGTGATAATATCTTCAAACAAAATCCATCTTCTAGTAGAACTCTTTTTACTATTAAGTTGATTGTAGTATCTACAAATTGCTTTACAATCTGTTCTAACTGTAAACTTTTTAAATCCCAAGTATAGCCTGAAAGCATTTATTGCATTGATTATTGCTAGGATTTCTCGATCTGTATTGTTTACAGTTTTTAATTTATAGCTTGCAGAAGCATATCTACATATTTTTTCTTCTGTCTTGGATGAGTATTTAGTGGGTCTTTGCTTTAACACTGCACCCACCCTTGCTAAGATGCATCTGTTTCAATAATAAAGTAATTATCATCCAATGGTAATTCTAAGTGTTTTAAGCCTCTAACCCTTTCTTTTATTACCCTTACCAGTCTAATGTCTTTAGAATTAAAATATTTTTGGCCATTTTTTCTTAATTTCACGTATAATGGTCCTGCTAGTTTTGCTAAATTATCTATGTGATTTCTAGCATAATTTATAATCCCCAAGAATTGCTGTAATTCCTTTTTATCATTCATGACATCAGGGAACTGTAAAATTTTCTTGGCAATATGATCTTGTAGATGTATTTTTCCTTCTCCTATTTCGTGACCAAGAAAGTTGATTTTCTCCTTGCATATTTTCATTTTCTTCTTAGATAAAATTAACCCATTTTGTTCTAACTTTCTAAAAAAGATTTCAAGATGAGCAATATGCTCCTTATACGTTTTTGAAAACACCAGTAAGTCATCTATATAGACTAATATAAAATCTTGATTTTCGTTAAATATATTTTACATTTTTCTTTGGAATAAGGCAGGAGCATTTTTTAAACCTAATGGCATTACAAGCCATTCATAATGTCCCTGAGGACAGGTGAACGCAGTCCATTCTATGGATTCTTCTGCCATCTTTACTTGCCAAAACCTAGCTTTCAAATCAAATTTAGAGACATATTTACTACCTTGTATTCTGTTGATCCATTCTTGCTTATTTGGGATATTATAGGCATCTTCTATAGTATTATCATTTAACCTTTTATAATTGATGACCATCCTGGATTTACCTCTAACTTCTTCTGCATGGTTTCTTACTATAAATGTTGCTGATCTATGTGGACTCCTACTTTCCCTTATTGCTCCTAATTTTGACAATTCTTCTATATGCATTTTAAATTCCTCTATATCCTTTGGAGTTGCTTCTATTGGGCATGTTTTAATTATATAGTCCGGATTTATTATATTAATTTTGCAACTAATTGAATTTTTCTCCCAATATTTCATAAGGATTTCTCCTATTATTTGAATGTCTTCTAGTTTTTGAATAACCCTTTCAATATCTCTTTTAGACTTTATATCTCTATACCAATTTGGAGCGAATGATTGTAGTCCTATGCATTCTATATTAGAATTCAACATATAGTATTCTTCTATATTTTCACTAAGCTCATGTTGTATGCTTCTAGGGTCAAGGTTATCAAGATTGGAAGAGGAGGAGGAGGTTCCACCACGTTTTCGCACTTCTGAGATATATGAAACATTGTCTTGATAAGGGATAAATGTAATCCCTTGCTCATGTATTACTGTGGTTTGTACCAATCGTTGTAAGAATCTTAAGCCTATTATCATATCATCATTTATCATTGATAAATCTCTTATTGTAATCTCATCTATTATATATTTTGTCCCATTGATGTATACATCGATATTATAAGCTAACTGGTTATGAATTTTCTTTATCCCTGACATATCTGTAGAGACTTCTGCTTTATTATCATCAATTGTATGAACTATCTCAGGACATTTTATGAAGAACTTGTCGTGAATAATATTCTTTGTACATCCTGTGTCTACTAATGCTAGTATTTTATATGATACCTTTGATGATATCTTCACTTTTACTGGTATCCTTATTCCTACTATTTCTTTAAAAGGCAATTTTACTATATACTTATTTCCAAAATTGGTAATTGCATCCTTTAGTTGGATTATCTTGGCAGTATTACTGTCTTTTAATGTTATTAATTGTTTTTTGAATTCAGTGTTCTGTGGAGCCTTTATTTCAAATAGAGCCTTACTTTCACAATTATTTTTTAAATTTTCTAATTCTGCTTCTAATTTGTTTATTCTATTTTCTAAAATTCGTACTCTGTTGGAGAGTATCCTGTCATCTGATTCTAATTCTACCTCTTTTCTCCATTTTTGTTTGTTTATTCTTATACATTCAGCACAGGCTTGTTTTAGACATATACAGGTGACTCTATTTTCTTGACTAGGGTAATAGATACAAAAGTGCATTTAATATTGTAATCATCTTTTCCTCTGATCCAATCATGTTCATAACTTAATTGATCCATCATTTCAATTTTTATTTCTGCTAGTTCGTCAATTAAATATACTCCTTCCTCACTAGACTCATATTCTTCATTAGTATTTTCGATTTCATCTGTTTCTATGATAGAATATATAGACTCATCATCCTTTATTTCATCGTCACATACTAATATATTTTCGTTTATACTATCTATAATTAGTACTCGCTCTTGTTCTTCATACTTACTCGAGTACCTTTTTTGTCTTTGTTGGGACATGTTTTACTTAAGTGATCAGGAGAATTACATATGAAATATCTGCATGTCCTATCATATGTTTTCTTAGGATTATATCTTCTCACATTTCTTTTATGTAAAAATGGGGCTCTATTATCTGATCGTTACCTTCCTTTTGTTATAATATTATTACTATTTTTACTTTAAAATTTATTATTTCTTTTAATTCTAGGCTTATCCTCCCATATGACAATGGTATCTGAACTATGTTGTTGCAAAAATTATAGTCAGAGTATTTCATAGATCTTTGGGCTTGTATTCCTATACATATTTTTCTTAGCTGTTTAAATACAAAGGTTATTGCTTGTGAGATGTTAATTTCGGCTCCTTCAGTTTCCTTTTTATATTCTTCAAAAATCATGCTTCCTAATGGATCAGGTAGTTTATTGAAATATCGTTTGACTATGCCTCTCTTATATCCTTGCTTAGCAGTCATTACGTTATATAAATAATGTTGGGAGAATTCTTTTATGCCTTTCCAGCTTGTTAATGTTAATTTCTCTATTTCCTTTAATCTTTCATTCTGTAGGGTTGTATATCCTAATTCTGGATCTTCAGCTATAATAATGTTAGATATCACATTTGCAAAGTTATGAGGATTGCTACCAGCTCTTTTTAGTTCTTCATAATTATTAGGATTCTTTTCAACCCATTGTTCCCATAGAATCTTGACAGATTCACCTAAGAATGTTTCTAAGTAAGTTATCATATGTTCTACCTTGTTTCCTATATTATGCTGGTTTTGTATATATTTTTGAACTATTAACCCTTTCCAGATGCTAATAATGTTTGGCCAATCAATGGGGTCATGTGCGGCTAAATTTAATATAACACCATCATTTTTTTGATTTTGAAACTTCACTGATCTCTCAAATTCTCTTCTCTTAGTATCCATATGTTTATATTGTCTAGGGATGTAATTATATGAATATTCTTCTCTTTCCGGTGGCCATTTTCCTGCTGCCCTTGTTAATCTCTCTCTTTCTCCTTCATTTTTTACAGAGCACTCACCATATCTCTTTCTCTTTCCTATTCCTAAGTCTACTTCCATAGTTTCCATTGCATTGTCTAAATTTTGTAGACCTATATCGTCTAAAGAGTTTATAAAATCATTATATTGCTCTGAACCATCTTCTATTTCTTCTATATTTCCTCTTTCTTGTACTAGTCTCATTTCTTCTTCATAGCTTTCTAAAAGCAACCTCTCATTCTCTTCCCATTGCTCTTCTTCACTTAGTTCCTTTTTAACCCTTTGTTTTTCTTTATTATTATTTCTTTCTTTCAATTCCTTTTGTTCAATTGTACCATCTCGTATCGTGGGGACTTCTACAACCATGTCTTTATTCTTTTTCGATTTCTTTAGCCTAGCTAGTTCTCTATAAAAATAAAGTTCTTTATCTCTTATTTTAGGCCATTCGCTCTACATAGAATTATTATATTCTATGGATATTTCTTTTAATTTATCCTCATAATATTTTATTTCACTTTCTTGATCTAACTTTTCCATGAATTCAGAGATGCTGTGCTTTCTATTATCTATGATATCTTTATCAGTAGTTTCTGCATCTAGGTCATCTGCAGCTCTAGACTTATAATTTATAAACCTAATGCTGGTATTTCCTTTATTATTCTGGTAACTTATGTAGTTTTCGGGCTGGCTTAAAGTTTTACTTTCTATTAAATCACTGATATTCCATTCTTCTCCTGCTCTTTCTTCAGAACTTATTTTTAATGGGCTCATAAATGTTATGCCTTTAGATTGCATACTCTCTATAACATCACTTACATTTAGTTTGTATCTAGAGACACTTCTATTAGTTAGTCTTCCTATGAATTCTATACTTATTAACAAATTTGTCCCTTTAAATTCTTCATACCCTTTTGTTTGAAAACCAAAACTCATTTTATCTATAAATTCTTTTACGGGCATCATTAAGTCTGGGGCTATATAGGTTATTAATCTATTCTCATTCATATCTCCTTCTAAGAAACCTAATGTTGATTTATCTATTGTGTCACATCTTTTATCCAGCAAGGTTATTAACACTTTTGCATCTAATTTCTTTCTTGTCATGCCCTTGCTTCCTATTATGTACATACCTTGGTAAATATAATTATAATCTGTATATTTTAATCCATTTTCAAATTCCTTAGCTACGATTTTTAATTCAACTAGCTTTGTTAAAACACTTAGTTTTACTTCTCTAGATATTCTGTATAACCCATTTTTATTTTCAAAAAACCCCATGCAGTATATCTGTTGAGGTTTTATTGCTCTGAAGGTGTCTCTCTGATATCTTTCAAGTTGCTTATCCAAATCTGCGATATCTTCCAAATCATCTATTTCATCATATTTACTCTTTTGCTTATCGGCATTACTAAGGGTTCTGTCTTCTCTGATTACTATTCTTCTAAGGAAACTTCTAGATAAGTCCATTTTTCTGAGTTTATAGCTTGTGAAGAAGCAACTATTTCTGATGAGGCCAAAACTATTTCTTTATTACCTTGATTAGGAAGTACTAAAGTTTTTACTTCTTCTATTAGCTTTTTAATCTCGAATATTTCTTAGTCTAGATTTTTCAGCACTTTTTCTGTATTTAAAACTTTGTCTACCTTTTTACTCAAGGGAACAAAATCTTCCTTGATGTAATCACTATTTTGCGCTATTTTACTTTGTCTTTCCTTAAATTCTTCCAGCAAATTTAATGCAGAGTTTAGCCTATTATTAAGCAGGGAGAATTGTTCTTCGGCTTTCTTATGTTCTTTATATAACCCTTCAAATTTTAGCTCCAAATCGTCCTGTCTTTTGCCCCAATTTAGATAAAAAATTATATATTAAATCGACAATTAAATTTAGTTGACTATTATTAGAGTGCCAACTATGGTCTTCAGTATGATTCAATCACACCTTAAACTAATATTCTCCTTTGTATTTATTACCTTTTCAATATTAACTTCTAAATTTAAATATTTTAGCTTCTCAATGATGACCAGGCTCTGATACCAACTTTCACAGATATTTGGACTTTCACAGATATTATCTTTATTTGGACTTTCAGAGATATTATCTTTTATAGATATTCTCTCACACACTAACATATACTTTTCAATTTACTATTCATAGCTGTCAGATTACTGTTCTGATTTACTGTTCACAATTACTATTCACTCTTTCAAATTTTCAGGATCTTTTATGGCTGGCGAAACCACTGGTACAGCCGGGTGTAATACGATTAGTTTGTGTTATCCTACTCGGTACTCACCATATTTATCACTTATTTGTTTTTAGAAGCAACTTTCTTAGTATCTCTAGTCATATTTTTTATGACAGAGAGTTTATCTTCTCCCAAGCAGTTCCACCCGAAGGGAACACTTCTCTACCGATAATGGTTCTCCTGATGCCTATACGAGATGCAGGCTATAAACGAGAACTATCAAAGAGATTTCTCCTGTAGGGTCCTAGCATAAACACTCCTTCAAAAATAAACAGACAGGGAAACTTAAAGAAACTACTTCATAATTAAATAAATAAGTTTACATATGGTTTTCTCTTTCAGGAATCCTGGAGGATGATACAAGCAAGCTTAGCTAGCTTACCTTACACTGATGCATTTTACACTCCTTGCTTTTATATACTTGCAAATATATATATATATATATATATATATATATATATATATATATATATATATATATATATATATATATATATATATATATGAAAACTCGAGAATGTCGAAACATTTTTTTGAATCGAAATATTTCTTTGGAATCGGGGAGATCAACGCAATTTTGGAACCCTCCAAGTACAAGAACATTTTAGAAATTTCTAGAATATTGGAAAGAATTATCAGGAATATTCCAGAATCGAGAAAAATTAGGAATATTTACGGAATCAGGAATTTGTGAGAAAAATGGTGGATATTTTATGTTGACCGAGAAATTGGGATAATCGAGGAATAAATAAACATCCAAAATATATGGATATTTTGGGGATGCGGGTGTCGGCGAAACGGGACTGGGGTCCCATAGTCCCCGGGGACTCGTGAATCTTCGGCCACGTCAGCTCCTCCGGGGTCCACATTCTGCACAAGTGACGGCCGGCTACAGCCATTTTCCCGCTAAGTGCCTAGGGCCCGAGCACTGTCTGGGCCCGGGTACACCTTCCCCGGGAGGTCGCGATGACCACCCGCATCCTCCTCAAGCTCCGTGCCCCGGGGACATTCCCGGGCCCCGGGTCTCGCCCCCCGGTCCCGGGACCCATAG
This sequence comes from Oryza meyeriana var. granulata, assembly GCA_003991445.1. Lineage (NCBI taxonomy): Eukaryota > Viridiplantae > Streptophyta > Magnoliopsida > Poales > Poaceae > Oryza > Oryza meyeriana. Next base: position 104,064 of record RYFJ01002673.1, on the reverse strand, counting down.
TTTTGGTCCCGGGCGTGTTCCCGGGGCACATTACTGGGACATTCCCGGGCCCGGGGTCTCGCCCCCTGGTCCCGGGACCCACTTGCTCGTTCCCGAGCCCGGGACTCACAGCCTCGATCCCCGAGGAACTCGGCGCCTTGTGCATGCAGAGGGCTCGATGAGCTCTCTGCCCCGAGCACGAGCCTGACTCGAGCGGGTCAACTCTCCAACTACCTGCATTAATGGTGAGGCGATGGGGCGCGTCGCCCCTGTCGCCCGCTCGGCCACGCGTGACGACCCCCCGTGGGCTCGCTCCCTGTGTAGTCAGAGAACTTTTGACTAAGAGGGCTTCGTTTTTCCACGCCCTGGCAGCGATGGCGTGCGCTGTCACATCTTCATCATCTAGCCGCCTGCAGCAGCCGAGCAGCGTGACGACCAGACATGCCGAACCAACTCCAGCATGGCTCAGCAGGCGGGCGCGTGCGACAAGACATACCATACCTAGAAAAGCTTTCTCTTGGCATGTGTACCAGGTGCTGTGGACTCCCCTTGGACTATAAAAGGAGAATCCATGCTAACAGGGAAGAGGGCTCTAGGGCGGGTTCAGGCTCTCTTGTTCTAGTTCCGGTTCCCCAAGTGAGGGCTAACTCCTAAGCACTCCTCAAGAACACCTTGTAAAAACAAACCACATTCATCTCCCACATAGCAGATACATACAGGAGTAGAGTATTACGCCTCCGCGCGGCCCGAACCTGTCTACTTCTTCTGTCTCCCTTGCGTGCCATCGACCAGACGTCGCAGCCGTCCTGTGAACAACTCCCCTGGCTGAACTCAAAGGGGGGTCCCCAGACTCCCCGCGGTTGGAGTTTCCTCCTTCCGACAGCTGGCACGCCAAGTAGGGGGAGTTTCACTTCCAGGCGGCACGCCGGCGTCCCCAACGCCGGCACGCTCCATGGCAGGAGGTCATTGTCCACGGGACTCCAACGAGGGGTCCGGTGGCTTCACCCCGCCGGGCGATGTTAGCCCTGTGGCGAGCCCGCCACGTTCCCCCTCGTCTTCCTGGGGGCGTGCGGCGCATGCCCGGCGGGCCGAGTTCCCCCAACGGCGGCCTGGTTGCGCGGCCTCGGCCCCTTCCCTTGTGGAGGGAGCCGATAAGTGCCCCGCTGGGTCTGCCACGGCCTCATCCATAAGGCGCGAACGGACGCGCCGCTCCACGACGCGCCGCCATCTCAACTTCCAGTCAGCGTCGCCGCAGGGAGCCCTCCTGGCGGCGGAAGCCCTCCTGCGCCACCCCCTGGCATTTACCAGAGGCGGAGGCCGGGAGCGGCGGTGGCTCAACGAAGTCACCGACCTGGTAGGTGTGGCCCATCGCCAGGTAGCCGCTGACAGCCAGGCAGAGGCCGGGAGCGCCAACCGTGCGACATCTAAAGCGGGCCGGCCCCACGCCCCGAAGCAGAACCAGGCCTGGAGCGTGGCGCCTTGCGCCACGCCCCCAACCAAGAATGGCCCTGGCGATCTCCGTGACCGGTTAAATCGGATGCGGATTCATGAAGACGCCCGGGTCACGTTGGAGCGACAGCGCGAACGGCGCGCGAACGCCGTCGGGCGTCCCGAGGCCCAGGCCTCCAGCTCTAACCCCCCGGCGGGAAGCCGTTGTCCGTTGCCCGAGCCCGCTCAGCATGGCTCGGGTTGCCTGGCGCTCTCCCCAGGCCTCCGGCAGGTGCGCTGGCCGGCCAAGTTCCGGCCCAGCTTGCCGGAGAAGTATGACGGCTCCATCGACCCCACAGAGTACCTGTAGATCTACATCACCGCCATCCAGGCGGCCGACGGCGATGAGAAGGTGATGGCGAACTACTTCCCCGTCACCCTTAAGGCCCAGGCTCGCTCCTGGATGATGAACCTCCCCGAGGGTTCGATCTACTCGTGGGAGAATCTCTGCCACCAGTTCGTGGCGAACTTCCAGGGCACTTTCCCACGCCCTGGGACGGAGGCGGATCTCCACGCCCTACGTCAGGGCAGAGAAGAGTCGCTGAGGCATTTTCTACAGCGCTTCAGCCAGGTCCGCAACACCATCCCCCACATTGCTCACCACGCGGTTATTCACACGTTTCGCTCGGGCGTGCGCGACAAGCGCATGCTCGAGAAGCTGGGCACCCGCGACGTCCAGACCGTGGCCCAGCTGTTTAGCCTCGCCGACCTCTGCGCCCGCAAAGAGGAAGCCCGGGCGTGGAACAAGCCACGCCCTAAGGCCTCTGACCAGGGCCCTGGAGAGGACGGCGAGCCCTCACGTTCCACATCACGACGGAAAAGGCGGCTTCTCGTGTGAATCCAACGAACCAAAAATAAAAATCCCCACAACAATTCGCAAAAATTACCCACCTGCCATTGGGGTATACCCCTCCAGCTCGTCCCCATTCACTCGAGGAGTCGAGGAGACTCACCTCATGCTAGGGCTTCGGGATCGAGAGGACGATGAGCATCGCCCTCGCCGGTGGCGCCTCCCACCAGCAACCGCAGCCACCGTCGGTCTCCAAGCGCCCTTGCCACTGGGTCTCCATCCGCGCCACCGCGGGGGCCCCGTCTATGCCGCCGCAGGAGCTCCATCGAGCGTCGCCGCTGCCGATCGCCATCCTCTACCGGTTGCCATCCGCTGCCGCCGTCGGTCTCCAGCGTCGCCGTAGGAGCCCCGTTCACGCCGCGCGGGATCTCCATCGAGCGCCGCCGCTGCCGGTCGCCATCCACCGCCACCGCCAGTCTCCAGCGCCTGCGCCTCACTCCATCGCCTTCGCCGCTGATCTCCAACGCCTGCGCCTCCTTTCTCCATCGCCTCCGCAGTCGGTCTCCAAGGTAGCTCTCAGCCAAGCATTTAAGGAATGGTTGGATATTTTTTATTGTGCTTCTGGCACAGTACACGTTGGATATTTTTTTGTTGTGCTTGATATACTGTACACGGTCACTTGACTGTATACACTGTACATTGTGCTCGATAATTTTAGTTGGATACACTGTCACTTAATTGTATCCATTAGTACAATATCTATTAGTTGGAGACCAGGACTAGCTCACTTCACTGTATTTTATCCATGGATGCTGTACCAGTTCCATTCATATTTTTTAGTTGGATATGAATGGATACTGTACTAGGGTTTACCGTGCTCGATATATTAGTTAGAGACTAGCTCGATATATATTTTAGTACTGTACTCGATGGATGTCAAGGCAGATAATATATTTTTTACTACTCATATTAGTTGGAGACCAATTCAGAGAAGAGACATATATATTTTACTAATGTACTTGATATTAGTACTGTTACTGCCTATACAAATTAGATCTAAAATTAGACATATATATATATATATATATATATATATATATATATATATATATATATAAACACACACACATGGGGCACAGTGATTAATGTGAAATATATTTGTTGTGCATTTGGTGCAAATAAACCGATGGTTGTGCATTTGATGTCTTTACATGTGCTTTATTTTATAAGAACTACAGATGGCAACAACTTTGGTAGAGGAAAACCAAGGTGAAAATAATGTTGAATGGACAGATGAGAATACTAGGATAGTTTGTGAGTTGTTCTTGGAACAAGTTAACGCAGAGAATCGCTCTAGTACCCATTTGAACAAGGTTGGGTATGATAATGTAATTGTAAAATTTGAAGAGAAGACTGGCTTACGCTATCAAAAGCTTCAATTCAAGAATAAATAGGGCAAGTTGAAGAATGATTATAATCTATGAAAGAAATTAGTAGGTAGAGAGACTGGGTTAGGTTGGGATCAAGCTAGGGGTACTATTGTTGCATCTGATGATTGGTGGGCAAAAGCAAAGAATGTAAACTATTGTCTTGTATTCATATCAGTTGTTAACCATGACATGATTTATAAAACGTTATTCTAATTATAATATTGGTGTTTGTATAGGATTTGCCAGGTTGTCAAAAGTTTAAGTTAGGGAGGCTTCAAAATGAAATTTTACTCCAACATATTTTTGAAGACCTTCGGAACACAGGAAATGATCACTGGAATCCTACTAGGTAATTTACTAGAGAGTTTAACCCAACCTTCTACTACTATTAATCTTGATGACATACTAGAAGTGAATGAAGGTGATGGCAATGATAGTGGTGATGAATATTTTACTCCTCCTCCTAAAAGAGATAAGAGAGCTGCTGGTAAGGAGGTCAAGAAACCGAAGACTAGTGGTGGACATTGGTTCTATGAACAAATGACTCACTTTGTTGACAACCAGGAGAAATCAGCCGCATCTGTTGAGTCTCTTGTTAGGAGGGAGGATACTTCGGAGTCTGCCATCAAAAATATCATGGCTCTAGTGAAGGATTGTGGTGTTGTTTTTGGTACTAAAGAGCATTTTATTGCTACTGAGATTTTCACAAAAAAATCTGAAAAGAAAATGTTCATAACCTTGGACAATGTAGAAGAAAGATTTGCATGGCTCACCATAAAACATGAAGCCGAGGCAGCCAAGTATACCAAGTAGTGGTCTAGCATGTTAGTGTGTGATGAACAAATATGTTGTTCTGTATCTTTAGACCAATTTCTATTTATGTGTGTTATTTCAGGATTTATTGATGTAATAATTATTGGATTATCTTTTATTGTAGTTGTTGATTATGTAATGCACTCAAGTTCACCATTATTTATTGTATTCCCATCATGCTCTGTGACTACTTATTATTTTCTATATACACTCAAGTTGCATGATAGTTATCACATTTTTTTCATGTTTCAGATGTCATCCAGTGAATCTGATGGAAGTGAGGCTTCTTACAAAAGTGATATATTGATTGAGAGAAAGATGATGAGTTTGCTCTGGAGGTTATACGCCGTCATCAAGCTTTACAAGTCACTGCTTTTTCAGCTGCTTGCTTACTTGGACAATACTATATGACATATTATGATAAAAATGAACTAAGAACATCGCAACTAAGTGGATATGCATGGGTACAAGAGACTCTAAGTACCTCAGGAGAGAGTCACCATATGTTTCGTATGAATAGTGACCTATTTTACAAGCTACACGATTTGTTGGTAAGTATCTATGGCCTCAAATCAATCAATCACATGAACTCTATGGAATCAGTTGCTATTTTTTTATTCATAGTTGGAGGTGGTGAGTAAAAAAGAAGGATTCAAAATAGGTTCAAGCATTCTGGTGAAACAATTAGCAGAAAATTTGAGGAGATCTTGTTGAGTGTAATTAGAATGTGCAAGGATTTCATATGTCCAAAAGATCCAAACTTTTCAAGAGTTCATAGAAGAATTAAGGATGACGACTATGGCCACATTTCAAAAGGTGCATTAGTGCTATTAATGGGACTCATATCACAACAAACTTACCACGTGGTGATTATGCTAGATACATTGGTAGACACAAGAGTCCTTAGAATGTGATGGCAGTGGTTGACTTTGACATACGCTTCACATATGCTTCTATTGGACAATTAGGTTTTATGCATGACACAAGCGTCTTTTATCATGCATTAGATATTGATAAAGATATGTTTTTATATCCCCACAAGGTATGTTAGTGTGTAAAATCATGTAGATTTTTCTTTCACTATTTTTCATGTTATATATATATATAAGGTTATCTACATATATATATATATATATATATATATATATATATATATATATATATATATTATATAACATTAACTAAATGCATATATTGTAGGTAAATATTATCTTATTGATGCTGGCTATCCATATAGGCCGGGGTATATGGCACCATACAAGGGACAAAGGTACCATGTTCCTGAAGGGAGAAGAGGCCCTCCGCCAAGTAGTGAGCAAGAGTATTTCAACCAATGTCACTCAAGTGCACGTAATGTCGTTGAGCGCACCTTTGGTGTATGGAAGATAAAATGATGAATCCTCTTAAAGATGCCTACCTATCTAATAGACAAGTAAGAAATAGTCGTTGCAGCAACCATGTGTCTTTACAACTTTATACGTCAGAATTATACATCTGATAAATATTTCATCAAGTGTGATCGAGATCTAAATTATGTGCCAACTATTATGCAAAAATATATGGTCTCCTAAAATGCATCAGACACCTTTACTTCACACTCTAGTGATAGATTCATGGATAGATTTGTGATGACCTAGCAAGTGCATTATGGTAATCTAGATAAAAGTTTTCATATGAATTTTGGTTAGTATTTTTTTAAAAAACTCTTAGAAATATGTAAACATGATATTATGCAAGAACTCAAATTGTGAGTAGACTATTGAAATAGATTGGCTCTTTGGTGAAAATGCATTGAGCTTGTTGTGTTATTTTACCTTATTTGAAAGCTTTTCTTTCATAAGTAATTGTACAAATATTGATACACATATATGAGTACTTATAATAATTATTAACATTGCATTAAGCTATAGAAAATTTATATAAATTAAATCTCTTGCTAATTTAGGGGTAATATAGATAATTTATCTAGAAGTCCCCTATTAGAATTCAGAGCTAATGTTTTTAGTCAAACACCAATCGTACTGATTCTGATTGGTTTCAGTATCTGGTTCAGCAACAATCAGAATCAAAATAACGGAATGACTTTTTTGAATCAGCAACTCTTCCAAAATACTCGTCCTCGTCCGTACATGAGGCGTGCGCCGTTTGGCTATCGACGGTCCAGATCTCTGCTTGCTTCTGTCCTTTCCGTTCCCTTCGTCCGTTGCCTATGTTCGTCCTCCCGTGTTGTCCGAGTGACCGAGTTCGCACCCCCTCCCCTCCGAAATCGGCTCCTCCACCCCCTCCTGTCTTCCTCGCGCAAATCGCGAGAGCCTCTCTCATCCTATTTGAGCTTCCCTCTTGATTCGCCGCCATTGGGAGCCATCCCCCTCCCCGGCCGCCGCCTCCGCGGCTCCGCCTCCGCCGCCGCTAGGGTATCCTCCGGTAACCCTAACCCCAGCCCTAGCCTATCCCTGCCGCCACCCACCAATACACCACACCATATACGCACCACCCTCTCTCTAATGGTGGCGGCGACGCCGGCCCTGGAGGAGGAGGAGGTGGCGCTGCTCACCCACGTGCAGGCCGTCATCACACAGGTTGTCGAGCGCGTGGACAACCCCAACACCCGCCTCCTCCACACCCTCGCCACCATCTGCGAGGCCCACGAAGCCAGGTATCCACTCCCTTGCCTCTTGTTTTCTTTCTCTTAATAGTCTTTACCTAGGTTGTTGCCTGCCTCATGATTTCCAGCTCTACGTTCCTTTTCTTGCTGTACATCGTCACAAGCCTCCGGTTCATGTTCGAGTGCTTATGCTCTCTTACTGTGTTGCAAATCTTTCCCTTTGCCTTGTGCAGCAAGGGCACCCGCCACTCCCCAAAAAAATCTTTTTATTTTATTTATCCGGCATCCTGCTGCATTGCCTTTTTTTTGTACAATGCCAATCCGTTGTCTTGTGGTGCTCAGCTCATTACCGCTACTTCTTGCCAGCCTAAGTCAGTCCAATTAGTGAGTGCTCTGCTCCCTAGGTAAAATGAGATGCTTTGCTCCCTTGCTTATCGCTGCCATCATGCAAAAAGATAACTTTATATCGGCCATGTATGATCAGGCGCGTTCTCCTTTTCTTTTCCTTTCATTTCGACATAGGGAAGAAAAATGTATGACAGACTTGCCGCACTTTTGTTAACGGTTGGTGGAACAAGTTGAATTTTCCATTTTTATCTCATAAGAGTCACTGCCTAATAGCCCAGGAAACTGCCATTAGGAAGGTTATTCCTTCTTGAATGGGAAATGGTTCGCCATATTTTTTGAATCGCAATGCTTATAAGATTGCTTTCCTTAACCATGTTATTTCCCTGCATATATGTGCAAGAATGTGCAAACAATCCATCGTACAATAACACAAACGCAAGGAACTCCCATACAATTGGCAAGCTGGCAAACTTGCTCCAGGTTAGCACTCTAGAGAAATACACTACATCATCATAATTTTAGTTTTGCCCTCTTATTGCTTAAATTAATCATTCTTCTCTTTAATCCCGTTGGCAGGAGGATGACGATTTTTATGAGTTAGTGTTCTGTAAGTTCTTATCGGACAATTTATACTCTGCTGCAGTACGCTCTGCTGCTGCTAGGCTGCTCCTAAGCTGCTATTCTGCCTAGATGGTTAGCTTCTCCCTCTCTTTTATGTTTTCAACACACTATCAGCTCTCTACATTTCTTCTCATCTCCAAACCGAATAATACCAACCTTTCACTTTTTTCATTTTGGTCTCTGCAGCCTCAGTACCCTCATGCATTTGAAGATGCTATCATAGAAAATATAAAAAAGTGGGTGACAGAAGATGGTGGAGCGTCAAATGAGTGTGAATCGAAGCATCTAGGAAGGGATAACAAGCCAACAGAAGCTGACATGCTGCGGACATATGCCATTGGGTTGCGTGCTATGGCGCTGTGTGGGTAATGCCATGATTTTTTTTCCACATGAGAATGCACACCATCCTTTTTGCTTTCAACTACCTTTCTGGGATTTACCTAACTTTTGCTCTTTTTTGTGTCCTTCCCAGCGGTGGACAGTTGGTAGAAGATGTCTTAACGATGGGGGTATCAGCTAAGCTCATGCACCTTTTGCGTATACGAGTGCATTGGGATGTTGCGTCTGCCCAGAAAGATTCTAATCTTCCACTAGATACCAAGCATCCTCGGAGCAGAGATGAGAACAGGAGCAAATCACTTCTGGTTCAAGACAGATCTCGATTGGATGGAATGAGGTCTGGAGATGGAGTTTCGACTGACCCAACTTCAGAAAAGGACTGTGACCATGTTATGGGAATGTGGCATGCACATGGAGAAAGGTGGATAGATGACACTGCCTCTCTGCAACCTGAGCATGCCAATTCATCTTCGAATCTTTTTTACTTGACTGAGGCTGGTGCAACCAATGATTGAAGATGCAAAGAAGGCCATTGATGTGAACAACAGCTCTCCGGGCCTTGAGCCATTTAGTGCAATTTCCAAAGAAGAGTATGAGGATCGGTTCATTGTATTATTGGCTTAAAGGATATATCTGACATTGTCTTAAAGGTTGTGAGAGCTGCTGAAGCTGAAGCCAGATCTGCAAATGCACCTAATGAAGCTGTAAAAGCAGCAGGTGATGCGGCTGCTGAGCTTGTGAAATCTGCTGCATTCGAGGTATGAAAGGCAACATTGCATTCAAAAACTGGCAATTTTCTGCATCATACCATATTTGTTATTGTACACTTCTGAAGGTTTGGAAAAGTGAAAATAATGGTGATGTGGTTGTATTAGCTACTGAGAAAGCTGCAGCTACTGTAAAGGCACCTACCTCTAAGACGGCCTCCAGACTTTCTTCTCCATCCTTCCTCAGGTCCGGTGACTTGTGTAACATGGTGGCCTCCTTCCCGATACTGGTGCCTCTCTCCTCCACCTCCTCGGTGTTGTGGTCAGCAACAGAGAGGACCGGAGGTGTTGCGGCCGGCGGATGGAGGGCACGGAGGAGAGGTGGCGCTGTCCCCAGCACCGAGCTCGGTGTCAGCGGCTGCAAGGAAGAAGCTAAGGCTCCCTGCCTCGAAATGGATATGGTGTGGCGAGGACGGGTCAACAATGAAGCCAAAAGCGAGATCTTTGGAGCCTCTGCCACCAGAGCGATGGCAGAGCCGACGAAAGGGCGGACGGAGATAGAGGTTGGGGAGGATGGTGTTGCCATCATCACTATCTGCATCCCACCTGTCATCTCGCTCTCCATATATGGGACGGCAGCTGCTGTTACTGCTTCTGCTCTATGTTTTGGGTTGGGTTGCTGGCCAGGTTCATCATCTGCTTGCCCAGATCGGTGCCCTGTCGACCTTGGCTCTGACCCTGGTGTGGCTCCTCGATTTTTCTGCCAAATCCGTCAAGATGCGTGGATCAAGAAAAGGTAGATTTTTCAGGCTTGCAGTTGAGAAACCTCAAGAGTTTTCAGCCATGGCCACATTTGATTAGTTGAAATGCTTATGGCAAGGTGATATCTGCGGTAACGCTTTGGAATTTTGGATCGTTGTTTAGGTTTTTCAAACCTGAATACTTCGTTCAGAATCTACCATGCCGTAGTACCGTTTCCTGGTATATATTGCGGTTGTGATATTCTTCTCTTTGATGTTTGCAAAAATAGATATTATGTTTGCATGCTATGTGTTTGATAAAATAGCTGCGTGGACAGTTATGTGAGATGGCCCATGTGTGCATTGGGTTACATAAATACTTGAAACCTCATTTGCCATGATTATATAGTCATATGAATATTTTTATAATAATATATTGTTGTTAGAACTTTGAATGTTCAAATCTAGCAGCTTATTTCTATCTGCAGTACATAAAAACAGCTCATGCATTCAGATAATGTAACCTTAGCTATTTTCTGTCGAGCCCAGAAGTAATTTTTTTTCAGCACCACATCAGTAGATCTGTTGAACACGATATACTGATGTGATCTGTTGAACACGATATACATGAATGCATGGATCATTATTGTCAAGTAGCTTTGAAGTATAATATCTTAGATATTTACATAATTAATTCCTTGCACACAGGTCGGATGGAGATGTGGTGTGTGAGATGGTTTATTGTCATGGCTTATAAGCCGTACGTAAAATAAAAAATATTATTAGCGTGTAATTAATTAAGTATTAACTATTAAAAACTTGAAAAATAAATATATTTGATTTTTTAGAGATACTTTCATATAGAAAATTTTTGTAAAAAACGTACCGTTTAATAGTTCGGAAAGCGTGTGGGCGGAAAACGAGAAAATAAGCAGCTTATATAAGCAGTTCTGTTGGCAGGGTGTGTATCCCCCTCACCCCCTTCAGCTTTCTGCTTGGGAATGGATTGTTAGTGCCATAACTCACAAATTCGAACAGACTATATTCTTTTTTGGTTTATAATGATTATCATTTAGTTCCATCAAAGATTTTATTTTGTATGTCTTTGAACAAAAGATTATATACTAAATTTTTAATGGACCTTTTAATATGTAACGATTTTTTTACCTGTAGTGATCTTTTAGCATGTAATGCAATGATTATGTACCTATAGCAAAGCACAATACTAGCGAAGCATGGCTATTGTGCTAGTTATAACAAATATCCTTTCGTAAGTCGTAACCCAGAACCAGATCATCTGTTTCCAAAATCAGATCATGCGTCTAAATCTCACCAAAATCATATCATAATAGAACCCTTAAGCTCGCTTCTTTTTAATTTCCGTTAAGATGTCGTTTCGACCAATGATCCGATCCGCCGCCGCACATTTTTTTTCCCTCTCGACCGCACAATCAGCTTGGCATTGCCATGGAGTGGTGAGGGTTTTTCCTCAGTAGCAAAATTCTCATTTGTTAACTTGCTCGTATTTTTTTAATGCACATGCACTTTACTAACATACCAGATTGCCAAGACATTGGCATAGTTTATTAGTAACACATAAAACGAGATGAGTCATTAGCATATAATTAATTAAGTATTAACTATGATAAATTTAAAAATAAAAATAATTTATAAGACTAACCGTTTAGCAGTTTGAGAAGTGTGTTTACGTAATTCGACGAACAAGCTCAAGCCATAAGCCCTACAAGTTCTTTTCTGCTTTTTCTTCAGATTTTTTAAACAAATTATTTGCTCCATGCCTCTAAATATACGATTTCGACCGCCTATTCTAAACTATTTATAAAATTTATTTTTTAAAATATTAATTTATCGTATTAATAAAAATCAATCTACATCAACAAAAGAAAAAGCTACCTCAAACGGTGCCAAAGATTAAAAAAGAACATCCCAGATTGCCAGCATAATTGGGTCCAAACAAAAATCCCATCGTAAATTCATAATTGTGTCAAAAAGAAAAAAAAATCGAAGCGTAATTTGCCCTCCAACCCCTTGCGCAGTTGCGCCACCCCCCCTAAAAATCGATCTCCCCTCACTCCTCGCCGGCCGCCTGCGCCGATCTCCATCCGGCGAGCAGCGGCGGCGCCGGCGCTGGAGTCCTGCTGCTTCTGCCGCATCCTCGCTCGCCGGTGAGCATTCATCCTCTTTTTCCTCCCTCCTTACCCCCACCTTTTTCTCGAATTTGAGTTAGCCCTAGCTTCTCTTCTAGATATCTGGAAGCTTTTCTCTTTGTCTTAACCTTAGTAGTAGTACTAATAACAGTTTGTTCCTCAAAAAATTTGGGGTTCAGAACCCCCATGTCAGGTTAGGCCCGTCCCTGCTAACCCGACGCCGACGTGAAGGTCGGGGTCACGGGGGTCCATCTCTGTGTTCGGTTGCTCTAGTATGTGAAACGGATCGATTTTCATTTGAGCTGCTGTTTTATTTTGGTTGGTATGGGCGTGGATATGCTCGTCTCGGCGGCGATGGAGGAGGTGTGCGCCCGCCTCTCGCTCGGTCTCCCAGTAACCGACATGTGGACAGCGCTCTCCGGCGTGTTCAAGGCAGCCGGCCTCCCGATTGACCTGGCCGTCAAGCGCGTGCTCTTTGCCCGTCTTATTGCGCTCCCTGTCATCAGCCTCGTGGTGGAGGGGGTGCTCGCCCACCCGGCGCGGATGGACGTGGAGGAGGCTGAACGACGTGGCGCTCGACTGCTTGCGAGCCCTCCTCTCAGGGACAACTTCCTTGGGATTTATGACCACAGGTGCTCTGGTTCGAAGCTGAGTGACGACCAGAAGAAGACGCTAGAACTACTGGGGGCAAGCAGGTGCGCTCTCTCGTGTAGCATTTAAGCAAAATCATCATGATTCCTACCTCGTATTCGTTTTTATTATTATTGCTGAGTTCCTATGGTTGCATATTATTACTGCTGAGTTCCTAGGACTAGGTCTAGTTCATACTTTTGTGCAACCGTGGTGTACATAGAAATTTGGGATAGCTGGATCGGACATCTAACTCAAAATATGGAGCTTCAATGTAACCCGATGTCAACATAATTAACAATGGTTAATTTCTAATGCTGCACTCTTAAAATATGATTATATTGATTTCGTCTCCTATTCCTCTTATGAGCACATTGAAGTTCCTAGAAGCTAGAACCTCAACAGTTGGAAATCAAAATTGTATATAGGTCTATAGAGCAGTGAGGAGTTTGATAAGAAAAATGCAAAATGGAGAAGGCTCACTTTCAAAGTAAAGCTCAGTGCAGTGCTAATTGCTGATGTCGCATGCCCTGGTCGAGGGACGCCCACACCAGTTCACTGTCTGCCTGAGCAAAGTGCTACACCATCGGTTTGCCACACATTTTTTTTAGGTATGTAGTTTGTCTAAATTTCCTTAGGCCACATGTGCTGCTCGCTGCCAGACTCCCAGTAGAGTTTGGTTGCTTACATACCAGCTCACCCTCCCACTGACTGCTGCCACCAGTCTATCACCGTGTCAGTCACTAAGCCCTCTACATAAGCATAGTACTGAGTCAAATGTGCCTCTTCTAAGCCAGAAAGATCTGCCAACTATCCCATAGATCATCAGGAACATCCTTGTCGGCGCAACTGGCCTTAGTACTCCCATCAAGGTCCATGATAGATGTTTGCAGCCCACAATATCCAATCCCCTCCTCAAGCCATCCTTTTGTCCATCTACATGCACAGGTGAAAATAATGTCCCAACTGGTTGTCATGATGTGCAAATTTTCATGTCAGCTAGAAGCGAAATAAAGTTACTGCTTTAAGAAAAGCATTCCAGGGTACTACGATATACTGAATCAAAGCATACACACTGGTAATGATGCTTATCCTTTGTGTAGATCCTAGAAATTGGCTGGGGGTGGTATGTTATTTCATTGCATGTGCTTTTTTTTAGTTATTCCAAGAGGACTAAAATGATGCAACAGCAGTCCATTGCACATGGAGATGCATGACAAAACATATATGGCAACCTGCTAGCTAGTTGTTGTCAAGGTGAACAAATGATCTTGATGTTTCAGGCCCACATTGGCTCACTTATGCAGGTTTAGGAAGCTTGAACTTCATTTCTTAAGTCTAACCATGTATGTCTATGGGAATATGGCGTGCTAAAGTGTGGAAATATTTACACCCCGTGTATTTTTATGAACATTAACATGCATTCCAGTTTTCTGCTAATTAGCATAATCAACTTTTTCGAAGGAATAATTGTTAGCCTTTCTTGCAGTGTTGGCCATATGTGCTTCATTTACATATGTGTATAGGCAAAGAAAGTATAATGCCTTTGATATTCTTTTTTCTAACAATAGTGACTTTGATAATAATGTGGGCAAGTTCTTATATCTTATATTTGTCATAGGACTTCTGGTCTCACACAAAGCAGTCTAAGCAAAAAGGTTGGCATCAAAGGAAACAACTTCCATTATGTTGTAAAGACACTTAAGTCGCAGGGGTTAATTGTTGGAAAACAAGCAATTGTGAAGTTTAATGCCCAAGCTGAAGGGAAAGCTGCTTCACAGAATAATCGAGTTGTCAGCACCAACTCATTATATCTCTCAAGATATGCGAAAGACTTGAATATGAACTCATACCAAAGAATTGAGATTACAAAGCCTAAAATTGGATGCAATGAAGAAACTAACATAGATGCTTTACAAGAAGATGAGACTCTTGGTGTAGATTACAAGAACGATGTATCTATTCATGATTATCTTCCAGCAATGAAAGCCATATGCGACAAACTTGAAGAAGCTAGTGGAAAGGTCAACCGTTCTCTTCCTTTTTTTTGCGTGTTGCCTTTTATTCATTGTGCTAACTTTGTGCAACTATTTTCTCTATATATAGGCTCTTGCTGTGTCAGATATAAAAAAGGATCTCAGTTACAGGATGCCATCTGGGCACAGAGCATGGAGAAATGTAGGTTTGCTTGGAATCACTTTGCGCATATGTTCTGTATTTCTTGTTGCTCTCCTTATGGGATGCTATTGATATAGCCTTTCTTTAGGTACTGCATAGGCTTTTAGATTCACAACTTGTTGAAGAAATCGATGCCAAAGTTGATGATAAGGTGACATTGACCTTGCCCCCCATTCTCTAATCATTTACAGTTATCATTTTATGCCCTTTCCTAACATATTTTGGTCTTAGTTCTTCTGTTTCATGGTGCTTCTTGTTAAGGAAATTAAAGAAATTGACTTAGTATCTTTGAAAACATTCAGGCTTTAAAAATCTGGCCCTTCATAACTCTAGTTACTGTACCAGCATGATTCCATTACCTGGTTCAGATGCTGATGAATTTTTTTTTTGTCCAACAAAGCTACATCCACAGTTCTGTTTTCCATTATACTAATCTGAAACAGAGACCCAGAATCCAAATAAAACAGTCCAATTTGAAAGACAGGAAAGGCCAGACTAGAAACTTCCATGAGATAGAAAATTATGGATTGACAATTAATAACTCATACTGAAGGAAAAAAACATGGGTAGCATACCCACAAGTTATCGCTATGATTGTATCAGTTCCATTCAATTATGTGATCTATTTGGCAACTGCAACAACCTATGCAATAATACAATCTATTAGGCATGAAAAGCGTTAGTTAGAATGCAGTGCCCTGTTCGAGCTGCAACCGTTTATGCAGTTGCATACTTTGTGCAACCTACAAGCCATATAAATCATTCCTTTTTCCAGGTTGTTCACTGCTTACGTCTTCTGAAGAGATTTAATCCAAATGAGTTTAAGCCAAAAGTTACAACCTCAAACTACAAACTTGGCAAGAAAGGCCTGGGAACCGATCAAGTTATGGAGCTTCCATTAGAGAACTGTATATACGATATGATCAATGCTCAAGGGCCAAAAGGTGTAACCCTTATTGAGGTACCTCTCTGGACCTTTCAGCAGGGGAACTTTGGTGTGTAATATTCTTTTTTAATTATACACAGCATCTAGAGTGCCTTCATATTTCTTGTTTTCAGAGTGCTATTCAGCTTAATTTTAGTGATCACATATTCTTCATCTAACTTAGAGCTATTTGCGACCAGATAGAAAATATTGTCCAACAAAAAAATTGAAATAATACCTCCCAAAAAACAAATTAGCATTTACCAAATTATATCTCCCTCCCACAAATAGTGGTCCGTGGTTCATTTTCGTCATTGCCAAGTGAGGGTTTTTTCTCTGGGTTCAATGACTATGATAAGTCTGACACAATTGCAACAATGATTGGGTGTGACGGTAGGTTGAGGGTTGAGGGTGCATCATCAGTTGAGCATAGTGGTTGAGGCGTCATGTGGACTGCTCCCATGGAGCATCTTTGTGGTGTCGGCCAAGTATAGAGGCGAAGGCAAGATGTAGGGCATGGTGGAGCATGGACAGTGCTCCAGCAGAACGGAGGGCATTGTGCATGTTGGTGATAGTAGCTTGACATGTCGTTGTGATATGGCTTTTTTTTATCCGTCTTGATGCTTCTGCATGAATCTAGTGAGCTAAAATTTTATGCGCTCAAACAGATTTGATAGGATGTTGCTTCTACTTCAATATCATTCTGAAGACCTTTGTGGTCAGCATAGTTATCACAATCTCAAATTTTCTTTAAAAAAAAAACTATGCAACCCTACAATCACATGGGAGTGAGAACATTGGTATAAGTTTTCAATGTCAATAGTCATAGTCAGTCCATCTGTTGAAACCTAAAACTTTGCACCCCCTCAATATGGGAATTTTGTAAGGAACATAACAATTTGCACACAGATTTTGAAATTGTCATTTTCCTAATGGGTCCTTATCATTTCAAGCTAGTTATTGTGTGCGTGTGTTTTTTTTTTTTTGTGGGGGGGGGGGGGGGGGAGGGGTTTAAATTTAGTCTGGACTACGCTAGGGCCTGTGCGTTACTACAGTTTCCAAATAATGATCATATACTCTAATTCTGAAAAAAGCTAAAATTGCGATCTTGCAATCTTAAAACTATATAAATCATATCGGCCAACCATCTACATATACACGTGCGCGGTTGTTTATGATGTAATTTTTTTTGTGCATTCTAGAAGTCACACACCTGTCTAAACAAATCCATCCACACAAGATCAGCATACAGCACACAAGCACCAGGGATGACTTCGGTGTCTGTGTCTCACCAGGGGTTAAATCCCAAAAATAGATTTCAAGCCTTGCCACGTATGAGCCATGTTGGTACTGCGACATGACTGTCGCCACCTCAGAAACGTGTGATATGTATAGTGCGCAAGTATGGTGTGCTTCCAAATGACAGGAGTATAGGCTGAAAAGAGAAAAAAAAAACTCCTCTTTTTATGTAGTAGAAATATGACCTTTGATAGAGTCTAAGATCTGTGCTATCAGTAATCTCTCTATCTTATATTTTATGGGCAAGCAAATGCAAGCCTACGACTATCCGGTGAAGCTTATCATGAGATGTTAGCCAGTTTTAGTCCTGCACTGACTCTGTGTTGTATCTGGCTCATTTCTAGCATCACAAGCACTTTTTTTTTTGTTTGAGCTGCATTTCTAGCATCACAAGCACTTCTTTGTTTTTGTTTGAGCTGCAATGGTGTTAGCAATTTATTCATTAGAATTTATTTCCTGCCCAACTTAATTGAGATAAGATATAAAATTCTTGCCATGCCATTATCCTTCTTGGTTGCAATCCCTAATGAAAATAGGCAAAACTCCCCATCAGAAGACAATTATTATATGGGCACAAAAAGCGGGTTATGTGGTTTCTCTATTATGAATCCATTTTTTTCTGATGAGAGGAAATTTCTTCTATCGTATTTGAGCTTCTAGAACCTACTGTATATTTATTTGAGATCCTTCACAGCTCACAACCCATGGGCAATTTTCTAGTGTAATAAGAATTGTTGTTGCTTATCTCATGTTTATTAGTTTTCTTTATTTATTGAAATCAACAACTCATGTTCTCATTAGCTTCCAATCAGCTTGGCAAACGTCTTGGGGGCAAGTACAACAATCCGAAAGAGCTCCATAAACGAGTATTATCTATGCCTGAAAGATTCAATTTGACTTTGGACATTGAAGTCGTAGGCAAAAGTAAACAGTACAGAGTTTGGACTTCAAAAAACTTTTCGCTGTACAAAGCTGCTCTGCAAAATTGTGATGTGCTAGATGATCATGACTATTGTTCCGATTTGTGGCCTCTCATTCCATCCAAAGAATCAGATTCTGTTAGCCCACAGGGTTTATTTGTTAATAACAAACTCTTGTTTGAAGAAGATTGTCACGATGAACCACTCGTACACCATCTCCTGAGTAGCCATGAAGCTTGTGGTGGAGTTTCTCAACTAGTTGAACAAGGTACAGCATTCTAAATTCCTGTGAGTTCCTATTTTTTTTCTCTAAAAGAGTAACATGCCCGTGCGTTGCAACGGGTTCATATGACTGGGAATATGCTGGGGTTGTGTATCTAGGATAAAGCACGGGATCCAACCTTGCTTTTTTGTTAACCAACCACTTGGTTTTCTTTCCGTTTTTCTCTGGAGAGGCGTTGGTTGCGCGCGGCGCACGACGTGAGGGGAGGGGTGGACGGATGACCTCCCTTTTAGAGTAGTAAGAAATTGTGCTTAGTGTTTCTTTGGGAATTACCATGCTGCTGTAAGAGCTTGTGGTATTTGTGCTGCCTGAAACTTGACTTGTTTGGCCCTGATTTTTGAGCGCCCATAGATCCAAAAGGCCCATAGAAAACCTATAGAGTTTCAATCTTTGATGCATGAGCACCTTATTGAAATAAACAAAGAAGTGATCCTGTTTTTTTTATCTTCTTTTAGATAAAGTTGCCTTTCAGAGGAAGAGGCGTCGCTGGTCCACTTCAACTTCTGATGATCGAAGACAGAAAAGGATTCTTCACATATTAAAGGTTGCTTGCTAAGTACCTGTCAATCAATTTTCTTGTATGAGCTATCTGCCAAAATACCGATGTGTTGGAAATCACTGTTCTTTTCTTTATGCCCATGACTTTCTACAAGCTTCATTCGTGGCATTAAATTTACTCAAAAGTTTGCTCTTGGCTTGAGACTTTATAGGATCATAGGATTGTCTGTGGCCTGTTTATATACTTCTAATTGCATTGTCAGGGCATACATTACGTTTGCTTATGTATATGCTAGTGGTATCTGTGCATTAATCCTCCACTTTATAGGAGCACCTTACATACTTCCAATTGCATTGTCTATTCATACTAGTACAGTGCCTGTGCGTAGCTACAGATCTCAAATAAATATACCATAAAATTTGATGTAACAAATCCAACATAATTATCCTTGAAATGTATATAATCATATCAAATCAACTTACAATTACACACACACATGTATATGAATACAATATTTTACAGAAACATCTTGCAAATAACATGCATTTCTACACAAATCTATCCACAAAAGATCTCAACTGAGGGGTTGGCATAGGGCACACCATCAGCAGCTCCTCTTTTTGGTAGGTAGAGCTGGTGCGAACGGGAGCTGGCCAGAACAGTGGATTCGCACAACAAGGGAGAGGAAGGGAAAATAAGAGGGGGAAAAGAGGAGGGAAGGCGAGCAGGCGGGGCAGGAGGAGGGAGTGGCGTGCAGGCGAGGGCGGGAGGGAGGATTGGCGCGCTGCGTAGATGAGGGCGGGAGAGAGGATTGGCGCGCTGCGTGCAGGCGGGAGCGGGAGGCAGGTGCGCCATGCGGAGGGAGGATGGTGCGGCCTGCGGCGCGCGAGATTTGGGGGAGGGGGCAGCCGATCCAATTTCGACGAAGGAAGAGTCGGCATTGACGATAGGGTTTGCTCTTAGTGCCCTCGTCTTCTGTGTGCGACTAGTGGAGAAATAGTTGCCTGTCTCTTTGTTTTGTCCTCCTCTCTCCCCTCCACATAGGATGTATGATGACATGTACAGGCTTTGAGCTAGCTGAGCTGGCCCTGTTGGAGAAGGCCTAAGTATTACTTTGTGCAACTTGTACCCCTAGAGGACTTTAGACACTTATCACTTTCTGCCCCAATCATTTGAAACAGAAATTTTTTGTACAAGTTTTTCATGCTTCGTTGACACCCCTATAAGTTACCTTACTGTTCAAATACTGTTCCTTTTTTTTTCCTCACTTGGTATGTCTCATGAATCTCATGAAATTGTGGTATGTCAGCAGCCATGAACACATGGGTTCCACCAGGCAGTTTGTTCTGTCCTCTCTTCGCTTTCCTCATCTATAGCCTCCCTTTTCACTGTTGCCATTGTTGGTAGTAGTGCAAGTCAACTTTTTTAAGTCAGCTTACCAATCAGCTGATTAATCGTGATTAGTCATCGATTAAGGGTGAGTTCAAATCTACCTATTGGCTGGGCTACTCCCTCGGTTTCCGATAGCACACTTTTCAAACTGCTAAATGGTGCGTTTCGTGCGAAAATTTTCTATATAGAAGTTGCTTTAAAAAATCAAATAAATTCATTTTTCAATTTTATAATAATTAAAATTTAATTAATCATGTGCTAATGGCTTGTCTCGTTTTGCGTGCGCTGAAAATCTCAACCCAACCGTTCGAACCGAACGCAGCCTAAGTCCGATTAGTGGCGGTGGCTAGTTGAGCAGAATAATCGTCCTGCCTACTTGCCCTGCTACCCAGGATGTATATAGTATAGCTGTATAAGTAGTTAAGTGCTGCTACTAGACTATAGCACCAGTGCACAAAGACAGTAAATTGGTAAACAAAGCAAGCATCAAGCATGGTCACTTGGTTGTGCAGAGTCCGGATTCAGACGACTCCAGAGCAGCAAAGAAAAGAAATTGCTGAAGGACATATAGTAGCTTGTGTCCTGTCATCTTCCCTTGTGGCAAACAACTTGGCTGGATTCAAGAATAGGGCTGCCCCATACAGCTTTTTGCTCCATTTGGTTGTCCCATCTCTTGTCAAAGTAGTGCAGTTCCTCTTTGAGTAATTGCTATTTTCTGTCAAAGAATCCTTGATGGAACTCTTCGAATATCCATGGCTGCCATGATGTCAGGAGCTGCTGGTGTCTCATCACCATATGCTATCCTCAGAGAAATGAGAACTGGCTGTGAAGCTCTTATACAATATTCCACTGAAGTCCAAAACGGCATGGAAAGGACAATGCTCTCAACCATCTCCCCTTCAGTACTAGTAGACAACTAGTCGTCCATGACTTAGTCGGATGACTAGTTGTAATTAGTCCCTGATTAGTCGGACGACCAGTTTTCTAGTCGAGCTAACCGCCTCAGAGTGCGAAATCAAGATCCAGAGACCGATAACCCGATAAATCACGACTAGTTGGATGATTTAATAACATTGGTGCAAGTAGCAATGCCTTTAGTAAGTCCATGTGTTATGTGATATGGGGGACACTTGTATGGCTGCTAATCTGTCAAGATATGATGATAGACACAAGGAACTTGCAATAAAATGATAAGTATAGAGCTGTATGTGGTATTTATACATGATAGCATGATTTGTGGGGATGCTAATTATCCAAAATGTATAGGAGAGTCAGTTACAGGCTTTTAGTTTTTTTTAATCCTTTTTAATTTAAATGATCTGCGGGTTGTGGCCTTTGTATTCCTCTGGCATGTTTGTAGCTCACTGTTTTATGTTTTTCATTTATGCAAAACTAGATTAACAGTTTGATATCATTTTGTTCCTTCAAATTAGGATGGATAGAGGAGGGCACTGTATTCTATAGCCTATCATACTGGTGTGGTTACAAGACAATAATCTATTGTTTTATCCTAAACAGAGTTGTGAGAAGCAATCTCTGTGTGTGTGTGTGTGTGTGCGTGGGCGCGCACGCGCACGTCCACGTCACTGTCATGTGCATGCATGGTGTATGTACTCCTTAACATGTCTGGCTGCATCTTTTATAACAACTTTTTGTTTCCCTTTGCAGAAACAGAGTTTTGTACTGATGGTGGAGTTACATAAATGGTTAGAGAGAGTTGAAAAGGAAAAGGGAAAAATAATGGACAGGAAGACATTGATTCGCACTTTGGATAAGCTTCAGCAAGAGGGTAGCTGTAAGTGTACCAAAGTTAATGTACCTGTGGTTACAAACTATGCTGGCAGTCGTTCCGTTGATGTAATATTGAATCCTTCTGTTAAAGTCATGTCACCAGAACTCATGGATCAAATTAGGAACAGACTAAGAAATTTTGATTCTCAAAGTCGTTCAGGTGCAGCAGCTAAATTGAAGCAAAAGCAACATACAGCTGCCTTACATGGCTTGAAGGTTCAACGCAGCGTTGAAGTTAAAAAAACATCAATATCAGAAGCTATTCATGCCAACGGATTCATAGGTGCAAAGATGATTCGGGCAAAGTTGTTACATAAATTTCTGTGGGTATATGTTAGTGGTTGCAACCTATTTGACTCTGTCAAAGAAGGGCAGCATCATGGCAAGAACCTTAATCAATCATGTCTGTTGTTTTCAATCGCAGCAGCTATAAAAAAAATGCCTCTTGAACTCTTTCTACAAGTTGTGGGATCAGCAAAGATTCATATCATGAAAACAAAGTGTTCTCTTGGAAAAACACTTTCAGAGATTCCTACCGACCTGTACAATCAGCTCATGGATACTCATGCCAAGGGCCGTCTCTCACGCTTAATAAATATTTTAGATAAGCTCAAGGTAATGTTCGTTGTCTTTGGTGGTTGCAATTAGTATTGTGAGAATCTCAATCATTAGGTGTGAGATTGCAAAACTGGATTTTTTTAGGTTGATATTTTCCTGTTGCATTTTTTTGTTATACCAATTCCTCTTCATGTTTAATGCAATTCAGCTTGCATGCTATCCTGACTGACCAAGCACAACATAATTAAAATGACCATTTTTTTGGGCTACGTTTGCTAGTTGATCAGACTTGTAAATGGACATGTAGAGGATTCTGATGTGCAATCAGATGATTTACCTACACACTTGCTGGAGCTCAGGCCTTACATTGAAGAACCTACACCAAGGATTGTTCTGTCATCACATGTCGATGTAAACCATCGTCCAAAATTTCGGCATGATTTTCAGCTTTCAGAGCTGGAATCTGTCGATATTTACTGGGAAACATTAAAGTACAGTTATTTAACAGCTGGCTCAGCTGAGCCAAGTGCCTTCCCTGGCTGCTGCATCCCTGAGGTTTGTCATCAATGCTACATATCGTTAAACTATCTTTATCTTTGCCTTCTTAAAAGAGGGATTTGGGGGTGATACTGTGTTCTCCAGCCACACCCCCTACTCCTGAAGCAATTTTCTGGATGCACATTTATAGACATGTTTGTGCTTTTTGCAATATCATATGCAAAAAATTGCATTTTGTAATGAGCATATATAGGTGATTGATTGATCCCATGTGTCCATGTATGCGATTTTTAGATTTGATTTTTTTTACATTTTAAACTTTAAATCTCATACTTCATTGGCATCCACTGCAATTCATGGGCATGATGCTTGTTACCTAATTATAATGATATCTTACAATTGTTTATCTAATTTTATCGAACACATTCTTCATGCACTCAGAAAATGTATGTTTTCTCAAATTTGGGCTCCTGTATGGGGTATTATCATTTGCTAAATGGTAGAGTGATTTTTACATGAACCTTTGTATCATTCTCCATATATCATTCTTAAATGCATTTCATACATATATCCTTTCTCTTGTCTGGTTGTTGTAAAATGTACTGCATATTCTGCTAAAACGTGCAAGTTGTATTTGAATGAGCAGTGCTAGCTTGCATGCATATCATTTCATAATTTCATGGCATTCAACTGCAGCCATCTGTTTATGACCTTAATACCATATGTGGCTGCTGTTGCTATTTACTATTTCACTGTTATTCAAATAATTGTCTGCTGCAGTGCTTCTGCCTTCAATGTAGCTAATGCAACCCTAGTTGGCTAGTTCCATGTATCTTGATGTACACTATTTCATGTTTGTATTATCTTTTTAACTATATATATTGTAGCTGCAAGCATATTTAGTTGTTCAAGCTTTTCCGGTAGTTAATCCTGCTATTTTATGGGCTCAACAGTTATACCCACTGTAAAGAATATTGGCCAGCATTGGCTATTTTGCTAGCTTATTTAGATCTGTCAGGCCTTAATTGTGAACTTGTGATTTTCATCTGTACATATTATTATATTTTACAGTCCATGTAGGTTTCTCATCCACGTTCATGGAGTTCAGTAAGAGTAATGACTACTGAACAACATCTGGAATTAAAACAGCGTCTTATGAATGAAAGTAAGAGTGGGAAACTTTCTTATAAAGTTTTCCGTATAATTGCAAAGGAGTTGAATCTCTCTTTGCAGCAGGTATGTGTTTGAAATCCCCCCAGTTTTCATTTGGAGATTCATAAGGATTACTTTATTTATTTAATTTACCTTTTTTGTTCTTCTTTTGTGCTAATTCTTTTACTAGACCTATTCTTGACCTATTAGATACTACCTCTGTCCCCAAATATAAGGAATTTTGCCTATGTAACTAACATAGGCAAAATCCCTTATATTTGGGGACGGAGGTAGTAACAAATTAACTAAGGGCACATCTCTAGTGAAAAAACCACAAATATTGGGAACTGTGAAAATTCGTCCAAAAACATACTTAGAGTTTTTTTTTAAAAAAAATTAAACTTGGCAAATCTATGCCTTGACTATGATATACATCCATGCAAAAGTTGAAGTTCAAACTCGTTCATACTAAAATGACAAATTTCGGGTGCATATGCACTAGATGACAAATGCTTCCACATTGTATAAGGGGTTTCATGTATAAATAGCCTTCTTGTTTTTCCGCATTGTATAAGGGTTTCATGTATATTTGTGCAAACTTGTATGGGCTTAGAGCCCTCATGATGAATCCAAGTGCTATTTATAACATTTGCTTACATCATTCTTTTCTAATTAAGAATTACATTGCTAGTCAGTGCTATTTGTTTTTAGCCTTTCTGATCCTGAGTAGTATTTTTAATTTTGTACTGTCACTATGGTTCCTCTCCAATATCACTGACTGGACCGGATTGATTTCTGCTTATTTAGGTGCTATGTGCTTCCTCCAGACAGCTTTATGGACAGGCAAGTATTTCTGGTACACAAAATCAGCGAAAATTTAGTTCTAGATCAACCTCTCAGAAAAGGAAACGATCTGCTCTTGAGATTAGCATGAACTTTATTAAGCAAAAAGTTGAAGCTAGTGGATCAGCTGAACAGAGGTCCGCCCAGTCTGTCCTGGATGAAGAAATAACGAAGAGAATCTCTCCAACATCCACTGATCTACCAGAACAACGATATCAGCTGGTATCCAGAACTGGCAGCACTCCCACATGCTACATAGATACTCCCTTGAATACAAATAATGATAAAGAAAGCAGTCCACTGATCAGTCAATCTACCCTGTTAAGAAAAAGATGCATGCGAAAGAAAAATTCCTTTTGGACGCCCCAATCTGACAGGTATTCCTTGATTGACCATCCATTTTCTTATGTTCTAAATTTCAGTTATAGACTTAATACTGGATAGAAAATGTTTTTCATGATGCTTGGGGCCTGATTGTTTTTATTATTTTCAGAAAATTGCTGATGATATACACCAAGTACTGTACAACACATGGAGCAGAAATATCACGTGTAGATTGGAACTCTATCTCTGATCTTCCAGCTCCGCCAGCTGCATGTTGTAAAAGGATGTCAAACTTAAGAGCAAAAACAAACATAAGAACAGCTGTGAGCCGAATCTGCAATGTTCTTGCGATACGGTATGATAAGTACTGCGAAAGGGAAACGAGATCAAAAGCGAAAGGAATTCCAAATTCTAGTTACAAGAACTCTGCTGATTCAGATTCTGAGCAATTCCATTGGGATAATTTTGATGATCCGGAAATTAGATCTGCACTTGACGAAGTCCTTGAATTCATTCGAGTAGGAAAAATGGGCCTGACCAAGTGGATCAGTCCAAAGAATGAATGGGGCAATTCTTCTAATGATGTCGCTGAGGAAATTCCAACTGAGCAGGAACAACCAGTAAGTAATTATCTATTTCTCCTCAGCCAACATATATTTTATCTAATGTTGATATTTTACCTTGGAACAATCAGGTTATGCAATGTGCAACCAGCACAAGCACTGGAGTTGCAGAAAGTGGATTCCACGAACATGCGAAATTGTCTAGACATTCCAATTCAATCCATGAAAGTAAAAGCATGGAAATTCCCTTCAGGTCTCATGAGAATGTCATTAAATTCAATGAAGCTGAGATTACTAAAAGAGATGTATGCAAGTCCTTGGCAATTGCTAATGCATTGGAGCTCCTGAAGGTGTTTTTTCTCAGCTCATCATCGGGGTCAGAAGTGCAAGCTGCATTAACAGCAACCTTCCAGCTTTATTCAGAGAGCGAAATTTTTACTGCCCTTTCCTTTTTGAGAGAGAAGAATTTCGTGGTTAGTATGTGTAACTTATCCATCAATATATCAAGTCTCTTTTTATTTATTTCTTCACTAAGCTCTCCCCATCGTAGACGCTTTAATCTGTAGTAGCTCCCGTTGTTAGGACCCGCATATGAAAAACAAATATATTGACAATATCATGTTAAATTTAAGATCTAGCATGCAATGTTCAGCTTCATTAGCTGTAAAAGGTCTTTTTTCCTAACTTCTTGCAGTGAGAGAACTATTTGTACATATAGGTAGCAGTTTCATAGGATTAAACTGAATTGTGGTCTGATCACAAACCACCATTTGGGAGTTATCTTCATACAGAACCTAGATGCACTAATATAAGTTCGCCTATGGTGGATGTCGATGTTGGGCTCTCATGTTGATGGCTGGAAATATGTTGTTAAGCCAAAGTATAAATGTGATGCCCTCCGTTCCAAAATATAAGCATTTCTAGGATGCAAAATTTGTTCCACAATATAAGCATTTCTGGGGCACTGATTCCAATGCATGGAAATCCATGCATTTTCAGCCAATCAAGTGCTTGGTAGGGGAATCTAAGCAATTCAAAAATTGACCACTGAGGTGACTAAAAGGGAATCTTTCCCCTCATCCTTTATCTTTGCTAAACAACATAGAAATGCTTATATTCTGGAATGGAGGGAGTAGTTACATATTCCCCTTGTTTTGCAGGTTACTGGAAATGGAATGAAACCTGCAACCCTTTCTGGAAAATTCTTTATTGATGCTTCTCGTTCACCCTTCCCATTTGGTTCAGGGAAAAAGGCTTCTGAACTTTCGAAATGGCTTATAGGGCAGCAAAAGAATACTACGGACAGTACAGTTTATTTGTATCCAGATCTACAATGCGGGGAAATTGTTCACCTCTTTTCTCTGGTGTTTTCAGGAGAGCTGCTCATTTCACCTTCCTTGCCAAGTGAAGGAGTTGGTGAGACTGATGAGCCTAAAGGCTTCAGTCCTTTCATCAAAGATACCAGTGAATTGGATGACAGTACTCACAAACGCAAAGCTGTGGAGTTAATAAGCAGCAAGACTAAAAAACACAAACCTTTGCCCAAGATAGATAGTGACTTCTGCTATCGTCGAGAGAAAGGTTTCCCTGGTATCCAAGTGGCTTTGAATCAAGAGAGGATTCAAACAAGCAATCTCATGCAAGTGTTACATCATAAAGAATGCCTTATGTTTACTTTAGCCAGGGAAATGGGCAGCAAGGATATTGATTCCCAGGTAGAAAGCCCTGACATGTTAACAGATTCAAACAACTTGAGTTCATGTCGCTGTTTATTATCTGCATCTCATTTGGAGAATTCTTATACCGGATGGCCTTGGGATGCTATGAAAATATATGCCGAACAGTTACTGTCATTATCTTGTAATAAAAACAAATCCTTCATTCTTTCTTCTGATCTGTTCAGAAATGCATTTTGTATTATTCACCAAACTGGTGAACAAGGAGTTAATTTGTGGGAAATTTCACAGGCATTGCATCCACTAGGTACTCTTTATTCTCATGAATATAAATTGGTGTAGTTTTTGTAGAAGTTGTTGCATAAAGCTACATTTTTTTTTATCCCCTGCAGGAATGCAATCTATCGATTTGGTGGTTCATACCCTTGAGAAATTTCAGCTGGCCATTAAGGTAGAGCTGTGAATATGTGTGTAGTAGATGGGTGTATCTGTTTTTATTTATTATTACTCTCTACTGATGGATTTAATAAAATTCACTTCATATGTACTTAGTTGTGAATATTTCTATTGTTCGCTTTTCTTTCTTTTTTGTGGCTTATTCCTACTTCTCCATAAATTTCAACTGACAGATCTTGCTACTGGCATTCTCTTTCTTTCTATATTTAGTAGGATCTATATGAGCACATTGCAATTGTCATCAACATTGTTAAATATGTACTCCCTCTGGTTCACAATACTTGTTTAGAATTGGGCATAAAAACTTAAAAGGTACTCCCTCCGTCCCAAAATATAGCAAGTTTTAGCCCTTGGCACGATTATTAAGGACAAGGGTAAAAAAACTTGTTTGCCTCCTCAGGTGGGTGGGTTGTGGGGTCGAACTGGTTAGGTGATAATGAAACCAAGGAGTAGTATGGGTAGTTTAGTGGTAAGTATCACCTTTTACAAGTATTAGGTGGTTACATTTGGGACAAAATTTGAACTCTAGAAATTGTTATATTTTGGGACGGAGGGAGTAGATAAAATTGCCATCTTACTCTTAATTAATCTTCTTTAAAGTGTGCATGCATGGGGAAATAAATTAGTTAATGATGGAAGGTTAAGACCCGAAAAATAGGCCAAAATTGGCTATAAGTTGTAAAACATCAAGTATTTTGAAGATTGTGAAAGAGGTTAAAACGACAAGTATTTGAACTGGAGGGAGCATATAACACTGATTAATAATGCACTGCTTGCATACGAGATGCTATACTTTATTCTGCCTTCTTCGCCACGTTTTTTTTGTTATTTTGACCACATCAATTAACATATAGGAGTCTGAATTTGGTCAATGGCTTCACAGGTCAATGCATATGATGGTGTGCAGATTGTTGACTCATTACATAAACCAAAATATCATATAACCACACTTGCTGAATACAGTCAATGCAACTCTTTGCGAGCTCCGGCTTCTGAGATAGCATCAACTGGGGACACTGGAAATATAACGAAAGAGAAGTATGCCATGCCTATTAATTTGCAGGGAACTGTAAAAAGGCTTGGCTATGGGCACACTGTTACAGTTCTTAATGTTCAAAGTAAGTCAAGCTCACATTTGCACAGTCAAAGTCCGGGGGATGATGAAGGCCCATCTACTTGGCACTGGATCAGTGGTTGCTGTCATGTTTGCGAAAGCCATATTTATCATCCAATATTACCATGGATAAATAGTGACGGCAGCGTTAATATCACTGTCTATGAAGGTTTAAGTCGTCGAATTATTGGATATGTCATGCAGTATCCAGGAATTATGGAGGTGTGTTCTGTTTTATTAATTAGACCTGCTTATTTTGTTATGGTAAATTTCCAAAGTTTTATATATGCAATCGGATTCATTAGTTCTTGGATCAGTCGTATTATGTTATATAAAGAAAGTGTTTTTGACATCACTGATAATTGATGGTTTCAACGTGTTCTGTTTTGTTCGTGCTATTGTGCTTCCACTGTGCTCGTTTCCCGTATATTAGTATTGTCTGTTCTGATTCTCTTCATTTCTTAGTGTTCTAGTCACTTAAAACTCTCATGTGGTTTGTCTTAAATTCATCAGGCGGTTCTTCTGAATGTTATTCACTGAAAGATGTTTCCATCTACATGCATGTTGTTGAATTAAAGGTTTTGATCGTTTGCTCTGCTCTACCTGTATCAGGAGGACGTTATCCATCGGATGGATGTTCTAAATCCTCAGGTATGTTGGCTAGTAGTTTAAATAATAATATTTTACCTTTTGCCCTTCTAATTGGTTTACCTTCTCCGTTGGCAGACATGCAGGAGCTTACTGGGTAAGCTGATAATTGATAAACACCTTTATGTTCGGGTGTTTGATGAACCTGTGCCTACTGCTCCGACCATGCTGCAGAATCTTTTGCGGCAAGGTCACTACAAAGAGCCCTCCAAGTGTGGAAGGCGGTACTTCGCTAACCCAATGAGTACCTTTATGCTGTAGAACGATGCAGATGGCTTGTTCCATATTTATTACTGTACTACTTAAGCTTGTGTAACGTGTATTGTCCAAATATTCTTCCACACCAGAAAAGATCCGCTTAGAGACTTGCTACTTACTGCACAGCCATCCTTAATACTACTTCCGTCAAGTAGACTGTCTAATTTTAAGCCTCGACTAATGAATATCTAATAATATTTGGGTTTTGACAAAAAAAAGTTGATATTGTTGGATTTGTGTTTGAAAGTATTTTCTTATGCCTACAATTTAGTAACCGTAATCGAAAGGGTGCACGAGATTGATGGTTAAAGCTTTTTTTAAAGAAAAAAAAGCCTATTTTAGTCCCTTGAACTATTTTATTAGATTAATGAACCCACTAAACTATTTTTTGTCTCATTTTACCCTCTAAACTATTAAAAATAATTTACTTTACATCTTAATAATATTTTTCTTTTTTTCTCTCTTTATACAAGCTGTATTTTAAGATGGAAATTTTGTGTCATAGATGACGCCATTATCAAAGATCCAAACTGTGCCATGTATTTCCTTGAGTTGTAGCTAGCATTTAAATTTTGTCTTATAATATATCTACTTTTCTGTTTACCTTCTCATCTCAATTAATTATAACATCTCTTATTTAATTTCTCTACATCTTTTTCATCTTAATCAGTCATACCAATCTTATTTAATTTCATCATATTCCTTATATCTCTAAAGAAGTCCAGAAGTAACTCTTATTATAGTTTGGAGGTAGTAGTAATTTTCTTGTCGGCACCAGTGATACAAGCTGCTGCTGGCGGGGTCCCTTGCAAGTTGCAACATCAACCACTTCCTCCACCAACTCTCTCCCTCGTCCTCCCTCTTCATCGCTGACAGAGCTGTCCGTCGCATCAAGACGTCGGGAATGACTGTGATGGCGCTGCTCCTTCTAGTGTCTGTGCTCGCTGCTCTACAATGTTGCCGGGACGCCTTCACCTTAGGCCATCGGTTGCGGCTTCTTGGACATTGTTGTCATGGGTGGTATTGATGTGGTGATTGAAGTAGGACGATAGCGATCTTGATGTTGTAACCTTCCTTGGTGTTATTTGTTTTGTGTGTTGCGTATTCGTCCTTCGTATCGTGTTCGACAGCGTCCAGTTCTTTATCCCTGGTAAAGACAGAGATGATCTATAGTTAAGTTACTTCCTAACCCTATCTTTTTCTTCAGTTCGACTTTAATCGGGAGCGGTGATGTGCACGAGATCTGATTGGCTGATTGATCGGGCACGGATTTCGATGAGTCTATTTGCGACTTCAAGTTCAAATTCAAAACTTGGATGACGATGTATCCTTTCTACTGGTTTCAACTTTGGGTCCCTGTGGCAAAGGTTTTAGGAGGACAAGGACTATATGCAGATTATGCATATTTTCGTTAACCATGGATGGAGATTGAGCAATAGGCTGCCATCTCTTCTTTAGGCTAGTGTTCTAGATAGTTATCTTGTCTTCCATCAAACTGCCCTTTTTTTTAATTTACGGTTGTTTTGAACTGCAAACTTTGTAATAATTGGTTGTAGTTCTTTGAAGCAAAAGCTAGAATGATTTCCATTATCTAGAAAAAAAAATTATGATATTGAATGCAACATTCGCATGCTCAACAACAAAAGACAACCACCATTTGATTTTTACAGCTTATGGAATGGGTATTGTGCAATAAATCAAAAATAAAAAATGCCTTCTTCAGCTAGACAATGCTTTATTCTTAGAAAAAGACCACGGAGCTCTTAGTTTGCTCCAAAAGTAGACGAGGGTTTCTACTTGGTTATAAAACAACCGCTTACGCCTACCTTGTTTTCAATAAAACCATTGATATTATTGAGACCACAAGAGACGTGACGCGTGACGCTTGTTGAGACTAATGGCTCTCAAGTATAGCTAATGATGATCATAGAAAAGACACTGAGAAAATGGCTATCAGAGAGGTGAAACCACAAGAAGTCCAAGTTGATGGAAGCAAAGACCAACAAGAAGCTTCCTCAACAGAAGTGGCAACTCCTAGCTCAAATGATGATCAAGCTCAAGCACAAGATGGTGATGACAACAACGACAACTTGACTCATGATGATGATGTGGAGGACATTCAACCACAAACTGAGACTCAAGTGCCTCACCCAAGAGTCCATCAAAGTTTGCAAAGACACCCCGTTAGAACATTCTTGGTAATATTCAAAAGTAGTTAAAAAGTCAATCTCGTGTTGCAAGCTTTTGTAGAATTACTCATTTGTTTTGTCTTTGGAACCATTGAAGGTGGAAGGAGCTCTTGGTGACCAGATTGGATGGTGGCGGTCAATGTTTGTTATCAGCAATAATGAAACTAGGGCTATACGCTGGATCTAAAGCTTGATGGTGACACAAAACGAGGAGATTTAGATAGGTTTAAGCCCTCAGTGAGAGGTAATACCCTCCTGTTTGGCAGATCAGAATCCATCGGATTGTATTGCTTTGTTGACTTGCATCAGTTTGGTTGTTGTGTATGTTGTATACTTCTTATCTCTCGTCCCTTGGCCGAGACCCCTGCTCTCCTTATATTCCATGAGGGCAGCGCTACATGTTAGGCAACTAGGCCAAGTATGATTGGGTTCCCTACTCTATTTATAGTAAGACACATGAGGGTGTCCGTATAGGACTCTAGCTCGTGCCTTGAAGGGTACATCTTCACGTCTTCGAGTTCTACTCTAACTCTAACTTCATGGTTCGGCCCACCTCCTGTTTAGGCAGTTGGATAACCTTTCCATGATGGTACCTGTTGACGCCGAAAACCCGCCGGGGGCCGTCCGGCGTCTGGGAGACACGCGAAGGCCTGGGAGATTTGCTTCACTCCAGTGCAGGTCCTAAAATCTTGAGGTTCGTAGACGTGCCAGTCAATTTGACCCTGCAATTGACAAGGAGAGAATGTCAAATTCGTGAGCCAATCGGCTGGAAGCCGGCTTGGACTCATCTCATCGGCCGATGGCCGATACGCACTGTAGCACTTATACATCGGCAAAAAGCCAATGATGGCAAGAGCAATAGCATAATAATAAACAAATATTGCGCTAACCGATCATCGAAGGGATGCTCAAAAACCGGCTATAAACTTGGTAAAATAAACAGGCAGAATGCATAAGTAAATAGATCAAATAAACACCAGCTGATCATAGTTTAAAATTATTGATGTTGCTGTGAAGATACTGCCCGCGCCCGCGCCCGGGCCCTTGATCACATCGGCTCCCAGGGTCTTCATCCGCTGTTTGTGCCCGTGCCCAGGTCCTTACCTGAGGTCGTGCCCGGAAACTTGTCTAAAATCGTTCCCGGGAACTTGGCTGAGATCATACCCGGGAACTCACTTGTATTTGTACTCGGATCGGTAGAGAAAATCAATCGGCTAGCCCTTAGCCGATCATAACAATAACGCAGGCAAAGATATATAACAAAGCAAGCAGTAAAATCGGCTATGTTTAAAATAGGATAACTTATCGGCTAAGCACTCCGATAACAACATCGCATAAAACCCATCGGTTTATTAAGAATAACGTTATTATTCAGTCTAGTAGATCGGACCCAACCGTTGCAGCACAGACTGATAATAACGAGATCTCGACAAGCCGATAGATCTAATGCAATCGTGATGTATATGATAACTTATCGGCTATACACTCCGATAAGACGCTTGCACATAAAGTATCGACCCGACAGGAACGATTTATCGCTAGCAGTTTAGTAGGTTGGACCTAACCGATGCAGCACAAACTGATGATAAACCGCTCCCAGTAAGCCGATACGATCTATGCACGCGTGATGTGATATACCTAATCAATCTATGAGATCAAACTGAACTGATGCAGCCATAGATAAACTAAATATATCGTGGTAAGCCGACTACCATAAACCGACTAGAATATCGGACCTAACCGAGGAAGTCCTAGCCGATAGGTAGCCGGGGTGACGAGACTTACCCTCTCGCAGGAGTTCGGACCTAACCGATGCAGCCCGGCTCGAGAAGCAGGATCCTGTCGAAAGGGTTGCGATGCGCCGAAATTGTATTGATCGAGTCATAATTTACAAGGTACCCGGGCATACGTATATATACCCCGAGTTAATACAGTCCTGATAGGACACGGCACAAGACTTCCTAATTACAAAAGGAAACACTAACAGGACCTGATCGGACACGAGATCAAGTCTGCTAAAGATAAAAACTAATATTGCCTAAATAGTAGACACGGTAAATAACTGCCATATTGTGGTCTCCACGGCTCCTCCCTGGATTCGGTCTCTTCTGGATCAATCTCCGTTAGTTGACTGTGACGCTCTCCTTTGACCGAATCTGACATAGGGCCTTACCAAATTTTGGCGTTAACCGTACCCGTGGCCCATGTCCTACACAATAGTCCCCGAGTCCTTTGCACTTGAGCTACCTCCCCTTTTTTTTGCTGCCCGACAGGTTTCAGTGAGTCCGAGTGGTCTCGACCCGAGTGGTTCAGTACACGGGTGCTTTGCGCCTAAGTGCTACTGAAGTCCTGATCAATTTTTGATCGAAAATCTGCTCATGGCAGTGAAATTGCGAGGGTCTTATTTTCCATAGGCCTCTTTTTTTTATTTTGGCTCGAGAGGTGCTCAGATCTTCATTAATATGTAGATCTACTATTGACCAAACATGAGGTACACTATTATCAGACTAATTGTGGATTGGCGGCATCTACATCCCAACTTGTAGTGATCAGCTGTAATTTGTATCCTTAATATGAAATCGAACCTTAATTCTGGTATCCAATCCCGATTAATTCGGTAACTGGCTACTGACCCATCATGGAGTACACCAGAAATATTTTTCGGTCTGTAACCAAGCAGCATCTGCATAACAACCGAGATTGTAACCAGCGGTCAACTCTTGTTAAGAGCATATTGTTGAAAACCCTAATTTGTAATTGGGCCATCGAACCATATGGAAGAATGACCCACGTTGTCACACTTGTTCTAGCCTGTTTATAAGTTAGCATAGTGCGAAAGGGAAGAAACCCTTCGCTTTCTTGCTTTCATCGTCTTCCAGCTCCCGCGCCCCTTCGCCTTCCAAACTCCGAGCTCGCCGTTCCGTCCCAGATCCATGCCACCACTTAGGGTTTCTTGCCCGTCGCTGCCAGATCCATTACGCCCATAGCAAATCCTCGCGCATCCCCACCAGATCTGCCTCCAACATGTCTTCCTCCGTCTCGGAATCCATCCTCCTCCCCAGCCAAGCCGTGGAGTGGTAGTCCTCTATAATGTTAGAGAGGAGGCTAGAGAAGATGGTGGCCGACCGGGTGCTCCCAGCGAAAGAGCTCATCAGCTGGCGTGCGGCGGAAGGTGAATACTTTCCAACACCCCATACACACAAAATAGTTGTTTTGAATCCTTTTTCCGCCGTGGTTTTGCTCTCCCGACATGTAGCTTCCTCCGTGGTCTCCTCAACTTTTATAAAATTGAATTACTCCACCTTAATCCCAATTCTATTCTTCACATTGCTATCTTCATCAATCTATGTGAAGCCTTCCTAGGCGTCCTCCCCCACTTCAATTGCTTCCATCATTTTTTCTATTGCAAACCCCAGCCGAGCAAATCCAGACCTCAGGTCATCGGCCAAGCTGGCATCCAACTTCGTGATGGGTTGAGGAAAACCTATCTCTCTCTTGCCTTCAAAACTTTTCTTGAGAGGTGGCACCGCGAGTGGTTTTACTATGGCAACCCCTCTCCATCCCTTCTTTCATTGGGCACGCCTCTCGGGTGCTCGATTCCTAGACTTCTCTTTTGATTTCCGAAGAGATGGCACAAGTGAACGAACTCCTTGACATTCTCCCCTCTCTGAAGAAGGAGGGCTTGACAACATTGGAGTGGCTTGTAGCTTCTTCGTGTGCCAAATTCATCCTCTGAAGGACTAGGTACATCCGGCCTTCAAGTACACAAGTGCTGATGACCCCACCCGTGAGACGTCAGAAGAGTTCCTAATTGATGACATTGACGAACGAGTGGGAAAACTCTTCATCAGTGGAATTGGGAACAATCTTGACGATTATCCCAAGTTCTGCAATCTTTGGAGTAGACCACAGAGTAGCCACAGCTCACCATCCACAAACCAGTGGGCAAGCTGAGACTTCAAATAAGAAGATTAAGAATATCCTCTAGTTAATAACCTACTCCTATTTGGTGGATCGAAACCTGCCGGATTGTATTGATCTGTCGACTTGCATCGGGTGATTGTGTATTGTCTAATTGCTTCCTGTGACTTGTCTCCTTATATACCACGGGGGTAGGGATACATGTTAGGTAACCAAGCCGAATACGACTTGGTTTCCTATTCTATCTATAGTAAATTACATGATGGTGTCAATATAGGATCTACGACGTGTCTTGAGAGGTACATCTTCATACTTCTAAATTATTCCATATTTCTATCTCCACGGTTGGACCACCTCTTGTTTAGGTAGTTGGATAAGCCTTCCATAAAGCTACCTGGGGCCCATTGTAACATCCTAAGATTTTCGAAAATAAAATACGGAAACTAAAATTCAGAACCGACAAAAACTTTTCAAAAATTGCATCATGCTGGTTCTCCTAGAGTTTATTTTTGATTTATGCCAGTGCCAAAATTCAAATAAAAATTCAAAATGCTCAAAATCCATTTCAAGGAATAATTTATTAAATAAGAAATCCTAAACTTATTTACACATATAAAGATAATTTATTTTTGAATGTTCAACATCTTTGGCCTAATCCTCCCAGCCCAATCCCTATCTTCCTTTTTCCTCGGGCCTCCCTAATCGGCCTGTCCCAACTCCTCTTTCTCCCTCTACCTTTTTCTTCTTCTTCTTCTTCTTCTTCTTCTTCCCAGGCCACCGAACCAGGCCGACTCACCGGCCTCCTTTCCTTCCCCATGCGGCACCCCTCTCCACGCCTAGCCCGGCCACATCACGGCCCAGCTGAAGGCAGTAGCCCGAGGCAGCCATCTGCCTGTGCCCCTCCGCACGCGCATCCGATCAAAGCCATCAGCCGACCCCACCCGTCAACTGCTGCTCTACTCAACGACCGTCCGCACACTCCCGGTCACGCAGTCGTCTCCCTCCTCAGACCGATGTGCCCAAGTAAGTGACTATCAGGCCGAGCAAAGCCCCGTGCCGCCGCATCATCGTCGCCGGCCAGCCCGTCCCTGACACGACCCGACCTCACCACCACCCACACCCTGCTCTGGCCATCTTTCCCAAGCCCACGCCGTTGACATTGGCCACAGCTTCAACGTCCTAAACCTTCCCCGGCCCGTCGCCATCGGCCATTTACTTCGACACGACCCAGCAGGCCACCGCCCCGTACCCTACACCTAACCACCTCCCCCACCTGCCCGCCTGTGCCAGCCACCTCCCCACACCACTCTGATGACGCCACCATCGTATCCACCAGCCTCAACTCGTCCCTCTCCTTGGCCTCACGCGCGCCGCTTCATTAAGGCGGGGGAGCACACCGAGCCGCACGTCAACTCCCTGCCGCCCTGCCATTCATCCCCGCGGCCGCATCCCTCGGACCGTCAGTCCAAAACATGCCCGCGCCGTGGAGCTCGTGACAGACCACCGGGTAGTCAACTTCCTTCACCCCCACGCGTTGCCAGCCACCGCCACCAATCCCATCCTCGCCCTGCCACCTCTGTCCTAGCTGAATTGCCGCACCTAACGGTTCTGCCACCCGTGCCTATAAAAGGCCGTGTCGACCACGCGCCCCACCTCTCCCTCGAAATCCTCCCCACCTCGGCCACCACACCCCTCCCCCGCAGCCACTACCAAAACGCTTGCTAGCTCCCGCACCCAAGCCAGGGATCGGCCTCGTCTAGGAGTGAGGAGGAGACGACCTGCCCGAGACCCCGCACTGTCGGAGCAAGGAGGAGACCGCCGGAGCCAGAGGAGATGGCCCCGACGCCGCCGCCCATGTCCTGTTCTGCTGCCGCCTCAACCGTGAATTGGATTGTTCCGCTTCCTGGCTGTCGCATGGTGAGCGCCCTCACCGGCAATCTCCTCCCTTCCCCTAGCTCCTACCCCGGCGGGATTTCACTCGATTGTGCGGCCTCGTCACCACAACGGCCCATTTGTAAGGTGGGGGGAGGGGGGCCTAATGGACAACATCCCCTGGCCTCGATTCTTTCGCAGCACCGCCGTCGTCCTTCCTCCCACACTTCGCCGCCGTCCCTAAAACCCCGAGCCACCGCACCACCTAGGGCAATCGAGGCCCTGGACCCCGTCGACAGTGAGGGTCGGCACCCTGAAGGCCAGTGACCCCATTTAGGCCCCCGCCGAGCCATTGCTACCGCCGGCGCCGCGCGCCAACCCACGGGCTCTCGTCCTACACTAGGCCGAGGTGGAGGAAGGAGACGAACCCCCCGGCCTATGACATGTGGGCCCGCCCCTTAAATCTCCCCATTAAGGTTAATGACAATTATTAAGCCTAATGACCCTTAACCCGATCCTATGACATGTGGGCCATGATCGATTAAGAGAATCTAATTAAAAACTAATTAACAAAATAGGTCACTGACATGTGGGCCCTATCCAATTTAAAATGCTTAACTACTCCCTAGACGGTTCTGTGACACTAACACGTGGGCCCTAGGCCATTGACCGGTCAAGTTGACCGAGTCCACTTGACCCCGGCCCCACATGTCAGTGACATAAGCTTTTTATATAAATTAATTCCCTGGATTTTGTATAATAATAGGCCCCACATGTCAGTGAGAAAAAAGTGATTTTTCTTAAAGAAAATAATTTGGATAATGAATAGGATATTCCAACAATAACTTTTTGCAATTAATTTGAATTAATTCAAATTTGAATCTTCAAAAGCTAATATCTCACTCATACTAAGTCCAAATCAAGTGAAACTTTCACCAAAATTCATCTAAAATCAACACTTACCCAATAGCACTGGTTTAGTTATTTTCCCATTTTTCTTTATATCCTCCTCCTTGAACATATTATACCTAAT
The DNA here is from genome assembly GCA_003991445.1 of Oryza meyeriana var. granulata. Lineage (NCBI taxonomy): Eukaryota > Viridiplantae > Streptophyta > Magnoliopsida > Poales > Poaceae > Oryza > Oryza meyeriana. Next base: position 65,014 of record RYFJ01002673.1, on the reverse strand, counting down.
GCGAAAATGTCTTGTTTACAAACAAAATTGTATGCTATATTAAAATTGCGTACCTAAATTCCATTCAACCCTCCATTGATATTGATGCCATGTCCGTTGATGTCGTATGTCATTTTGTAACCTTAAGTCAATTGATTACAATGCTTAGTGTTGCTTACTAGACTTCTCATATACATGTGATAATGATTGGGATGGGGATGGTCGTTCCGGGTAGGGGGTGATTGTCATTTTATGCAAGTGGAGACATGAAATGCTACTTACGAGACACATGCAAAACCTTTTACGAAAACCAAAACTAAGAGACAATCATTTTTGACCGAGACGGTATGGATCGATTTGGGTGGTTCCTGGAAAAGGCTAGCACCGACCCTAGTCAGTTAAGAACCGAGTCAAGAAAATAGGCAGGAAACGGACAGAGTATGACCGCATTTCTCGATCGTATGAGCATAGATCTAGCGGACTAAGTGATTCTAGTGGGACGGCACCCTAGTCATGGCCAGTTCTTATCATTGTGGTGCGTTTGTTGGAAGAAACAGGATAGAGTGTGGTTTAATTGACATGTCAAATAAAATGAACCTTTGCCTCCCTCTCCTTGATACCTCTATGTTCAAGACTCCTCACACCACTGGTAAGACAAATTGGAGTGATAGGGGGTGCATGGGACTCATAGTCTTTGGAGCGGGTGCCATAGTGCTAGAAGATCTGAAAAACTGGGCCGTGGCAAGTCTTATGTGTTGGGTGCGCCACGGATTGCGGGTAAAGCGTATATCCACTATAGTGTGAGTAAAACCAATCTATTCGAATAGCCGTGCTAGTGCTTAAAGAAGCACCGGGACTTATACTAGTCTTGACTAGACTCTAAATCTTTAAACTTTTTTAGGATGGAAATGGGTGAATATGGGAAAGTGGAATTGGACAGTGGTTGGAGAAATGGACTTGAGGATAAACCGAACCAAGTGGAGTTTGGCGAGGTAGACACAACCTTCATGATTGGAAATACTACTTGAATGTTGGTGAAAGTGTTTAATAAAATGGCTAGATCTTAGACTTGTGAAATGTTTGTGAAAACTAGTTTTGTGCAAATAGTCCTAAGCCTCCCTTGAACCCTGTGATCATCTATTCATGTTGTAATGGTGACTTGCGAGTACTCTAAGGCCCGAGTGCAAAGGGATGCAAGGAAGTCGGTGGCAGCAGGTTGTCGAGGATGGCATGGACGGACAACGAAGCAGTAGGAAGTCTGGCGAAATCGCAGGCTCTTATTGAGTCGCTTAATTTGTCGCTCGCCGACGCCATCGTAGCCCTCTTTCCCCTTGTCGGGAAGCTCAGCTACCTATCCTCTACCAGCGATGTCGTCGTCGACTGCTCGCCATCCACTGTCAGCGACATTGTCACAATCCTGGAGGCGGAGGCACAACGACACGCGGATATTGTCTGGTGCCAAGTGGCACGACATCCCAACCTTCTTGCGACTTGAGCCCATCCTGTAGTTCCCCGAGCTCACCATGCCGGTGCTCATCGTGCAGGCGACGCGGTTCATCGACGGTGGAGGCGTCGTGGTCAAAGTGGCTGTGCACCATGCCATGGCAGATGGACTGAGGTTTTGGCGGTTTATGGACACGTATTTGGCAACGGCGCGCAGCCGGCCATCTCCCACGTGGGGAGCAGGAGAGAAGAGTGGGAGAGGGGAGGAAGGGGAGAGAAGAGGAGAGAGAGTGACCGGTAGGTCATGTTGCATTTTTTATTTTTCTCAAAGACTGGTCTATCTATTTTTAATTATTTTTTAATTTTTTTACTAACGGTAATAACATGTAAGCGTCATGTAGGTGTCACGCCAAATGAATACTATATCAACGTAACACATAGGATGAAATCACCGTCCAAATCATCAAAGAACTTGATTTACACTGGGTTTTAATAGTTAAAGAACGCTCTATACTCAATTTTATGACTAAGGTACCTTTCAATGGTGAATGTTAGAATGGAAACTCCCTCGTTTTTTGTGAGCACGCTTCCCGAACTGCTAAACGATACGTTTTTAACAAAAATTTTCTATCTAAAAGTTGCTTTAAAAAATCAAATAAATCAATTTTTTAAGTTTACAATAATTAAAACTTAATTAATCATATGCTAATGGCTTGTCTCGTTTTGCGTGTGCTAAAAATTTCACTTAAACTTGCAGCTCCAAAGGAAGCCTAAGGTACCATTCGACACTGTGTGTTGAGTAGAAAAATCTTCTCGTCTCCTGTGAGCACGTTTCTCGAACTGCTAAACGTTGTGTTTTTTACCAAAATTTTCTACATAGAAGTTGCTTTAAAAAATCATATAAATCTATTTTTTAAGTTTATAATAGCTAATATTCAATTAATCATGCGCTAATAGATTCTCTCGTTTTGCACAATCTTTTTCTTCCATTTCCATTACCTTTAAAATAAAGCTAAGTGACACAAATAAAACTGACCCAAGATGACCGAATGCGCAAACCCGCATAGATCCACCCACGCCACGCACCGCGGTCGCCAGCTGCCTTTCCAGCTCTCGCGTTGTTCGTCGTCCGATTTGTGAGCAATCACCTCGATCGGCTTGTCTCACGGCGCGCCCAGGCTCCGGACCTATTGCTGGTCGACACGCAAGCGTGCTGCGTAGATGTGTGCATGGCTCGGTGGTCACTGTCCATGGAATGCTACAACGAGTAGGGTCCTGGTCTAGTGGTCTTCACGCTGGGTACTAGGCTGATGCGCGGACGAGCATCTGTAAGGTACAGACATGCGTCTGTCTGGTGGGATTTCACGTACACGCTGCCCATGGACTGCAACGGTGATGGTACTGCTGACATGTGGGACCTATTTTGCTGTATCATGTACTACATTTCTATGTTCAACGCACCGAAAGCACGGGGTCGCTCTGTTGAAAGCTGTGCCGGAAAACCTGTGCATTCGTACCATAGGACTTGTACACTGTATAGATAGACCGTCGTAGCGTGGTGGTTGACTATATATGCACGCAGACGTTGATGTCACGTACTCACGTCATGTACTCCCTCCATAGAAGTAGGGCGTATAGTCTTCAGCTTGTAAACCACGCTAGGCATTCAGTTGCATTTTTCTTATTTTTAATGTAAGATTATAATTTGCTCAAAAATAAGGTCCAAGAAAATCGAGGAAATATATGGATAGTGCATTTTTGTTTCTAGATGGATGTTTAGCGGTTTTATTTTTCTTAACAAATCTCAAAAAGCTTTCATTGACTTTTAGCTACTCCATCTGTTTCAAAATGTAGCTACCTTTAGATTCAAATTTTATCATAAATATAATTACCTAAAACATATAAAAGGTAATTTTTACCTTATTACTTTCTATGCTACCCTCTAGTAGGCTCTATCATTTAATCAATTCTTAAGACCCACACCGTACCTATACTATTCTTAATTTATATCACCCACCATCTATTAATAAGAGCATTTTTAGATCTTTCAACCCAATTTTTAATTCCTCCAAAACACTCGTAAATAACTGTATTTTGGGACGGTGTGAGTACAAAATAGATTAAATTCAAACATACATATCTATTGAGCTAGTAATAGGCTATTGCTCAAAATATGAGAATTTTTAGCGTACGCAAAACGAGACAAGCCATTAGCACATGATTAATTAAGTTTTAATTATTACAAAATTGAAAAGGATTTATTTGATTTTTTAAAGCAACATCTATATAAAAAGTTTTCGCACGAAACACACCGTTTAGTAGTTTGAAAAGCATGCTAACAGAAACTAAGAGAGTAGCTTAGCTAATATGTTGCTCCACCCTTAGAATTGCTAACCTTCATTCAACAGATTTTTTTTGGGGGGGGGGGGGTGGGAAACTAGATTCGTGTCGGCATCCTTCTCCTCTAGCTCCAGCGAGGCGAGTCGCGGTGGCTCCTGCGTAACCGACTAGTTAGGGTTTGGGGCTAGGGTCAGGGGGGAGTAAGGGAGGGGGGAAGAGGAGGGTTTTTCCAGGCTAAAATGGATGGCCTTGGTAGCGGTGGGCTGTGGCGACGGGCAGGTGGCGAGGCAGTGGGGGCGCCGCCGGAGTCGAGAGGATAGAATCCATCGGTAGGCAGGGTCGGCAGTGAGGGTGAGGGAGGCCATGGGGTTAGGAGGCGGAGACGACAGTCGCATCTCCGAGGCAGGGGCACCTTGCCGCTGCTTGGCTTGGAAGGAGGAGAGAAAAGAGGCCGGTTGGATGGGCCTCATCAAGGGACGACACGTGACGATAGGGAAGAGCTTTGCGGCGGTGACAATGGTAGAGAGGAGATTGAGCGTGAACCGCGAGCGAGAGAGAGAAGAGGATAAGTGGAGTCACTGTAGATGCACGAATCTTAAAGCGATCTAGACCATCCAAAAATGACAGATATGAGAGGGGTTATGTTAAATGTCACGTAGGCAGTGCCATAACTTATATCATGCAAGCTATGTGGCCCTCTAATTAGTTCCCGTGACTACCGTTTGCAAACAAGCCATGCAAGTGGAACTCGTCACATGACTATCATTTGCAAACACGCCATGCAAGTCGAGCAAATTTTTTAGGGTCCTTCTGACCAAAATCGGCTCACTTTGACACATAATGCAGTGATGGTCAAATTAAGGACGACAGGTTAAAAGTTAGATGTTTTTGCTTTTTTTTCTTGGAATTTCATATATTTATTTTTTCCCTATAACTTAATAATAGGGATGGAAACTTGCCAGCTCAGCTCGACTCTGCTAATGAGAGCTCGGTAGAAGGAAGGCTCGGTTTGCGAAAACTCGGTAGAAAGAAGGCTTGGCTTTGCTTGGCTTGCTATGAGCTACGAGCAACGAGCTAAAATTAGGGCTCAGCTTACCTCGTTGACAAGCTCAATTAAACCTCAAGAGGACCACGAGGAAGCAACCAATAGTTTAATATATAGCAATAAGTAATTATAATTTTCTTCAATAGTTCATCCTAACACACAGATGGATAATATAGCAATCAAGATTACCATTTTTAACAAATAAACAATTTATAAATGTGCAAAAGTACTATACATGACCCTATTGCACCGAGCCCAATGAGCTTAGGAGGCAGCTTGGGCTTGGCTTGTTTCACAAATGAGCTAGGAAAAAGGTTTGAGCTTGGCTTGTTTGGCTTTCAAGCCAAGCCAAGCCATGTGAGCCCGAACTGAGCCTGAGCCAAGCTCACGAGCCCGATTTTTTTTCCACCCCCACTTAATAGTCTTTTCTATTCTTTTGGCATATTAAACAGACAAATCACAAATGCAAATGCGTGGCTACCTAGCTAGCAATAATGCTCATTGCACAGCGAGTAGGCACGCTACTGCTCGCAGTCGCAGTTGTTCGCTCGCTACATGTGCCACCTTGATGTGCACTTGTTCACGTCTTGAATTTTTTTCAACCTTCTTTTTTTTATTTTAAAAATAAACGCTTCTAAGATTATTTTCAGATCTGAACCTTTTAATTATGTCACCTTGTCTGGCGTAGTAGAAGAGCGCTATCATGCCATAAGTAGTGCGCATGACAGTATTGTCTTGTCAGCCAACCTGATGTGGCAAAACTTTTGCCACGCCGGTCTAACTAGCGTGACTAAAAGGTTTAGAATTAAAAATAGATTTTATAAGGGTCTATTTTTAAAAATAAAAAAAATAAAAAAGTTCTAAAAAGTAAAACATTCTCAGGTCCTCTTCTCCAATCCACTGTTGCCTCAATGTCTTCCACCGACTCAAAGATGGCAACAGTGTCGAGGAGAAGGGGTCTTAAGTAAAATAAGGGTAAGAAAAGGTTGTCCAATATAAAAATATATGCTAAAGGGAGTTTAAATTAAAACTTCGGTAAGAAGAGCGTTCCAAACTGAAATTCATTCTAATAATGTTACTCACAGTCAGATCTATTTATTTTCTAATATTGTATATCTAATTTAACTATTTAACTAAGTGTATTTATGAAGTACTCTCTCCGTCCCAAAATATAAGAATCTAGGATGAAATGGGACCCATAATCTATATTGTCAATTTTTTTATAATTTTTCATGACCGTTAATTTTGTATTTTGTTGCACTTAAGACCATCCCAAACTCTGTTCTCGAGCACATTAGTGACGTTACCGTATTGGCAACCGCACGCCTACCATCTTCCCCACCGACCTGCAAAATCCAAAGTAAAACAAAGAAAAAAATTATCTAATCCAAAAAAAATTAACTAAATAGTAATTCAAAGTGAAACTTCGTTAATAAAAGATGATCTAAACTATAAATAACTTCAAACAATATAAAGGGAGTATGAACTTTCCAAAGTTAGAGTCCTATTTTATATTTATTTTACACTGGGGACTTAAATTCCTGGAGGCGACCTTGATTATGAGAACAAGCTACGCCAACAAAATCGTACCAACAAAATCGTATTCGGTCAATTCGCTACGATCTAGCGTCATGTTCGCTGCCAGAGTGAAGGTGAGAGACATGCGTGCTGTATGACTGATGGATTTATAGCATTCATCGGCAGACGTCATGGTGACAGAGGGAGAGGCCCACCGGTCACTACTTCACATGTTACACCGTAATTGCATTGCAGTTACTCCATCAATTCAAAAAATATAAGTATTTCTGATTATTTAACAAAGATTAAGATTAAAAAGAAAAAAATTTAGTACCCCTCAATAAATATGGAATGACTAGAGGTGAAAGAGTAGATTAGAATAAGATGGAAAGAAATTTAAATAGAAAGTAATTAATAGAATAAATAGTACTAGAAATTCTTACATTATGGAAAAAGATATGAATTCTAGAAATCTTTATATTTTAGAACGAAGAGATTATATTTTACTCCTCCATCCTAAAAGGACTTTATTTTTAGACCATCTCACCCATACCAATATAAAACTAAAAGACTAAAATACCTTTCACTCTAGCAAACTTCAATATATTCATCCTCCATTTTAACAAATCCTAATATATTTGTCTCTTACTTTAACAAACTCCGATACATTTGTCTTCCATCTTTACAAACTTGAATGCAAAAAATAAAGTTTTTATGGAACAAATAAGATAGATAAAAAATTAAGTTATTTTGGGATGGAGGGAGTAGTTAGTACATCTTAGTTATACTCCAATTTCATCCTAGTTAGTACATCGTAATTTTTGTTATATTTGACTATAAATTTCGTGTTGGCCGTTTTTCTAGGTGAAATTTAATGTATGTTGTGTTTTTATATGGTCTACTTATTTTTCAAGTTTCCCATGGCGTCATTAATGATTTATGTTGTGTTTGATGTGGTTCTAACTTTAGTCATCTTAATTAATTTAGCTGTGTTACGGAATTTGACTGTTTTTTTGTATGGATTTGTAATGTTGCATGAAGAATAGATACTCTATTTAAGAATGCATGAATGGAGTAGATTGTTTTAGTGTCGTTTATGCTCCATTACTCATTTTCTCCTGCACTGTTGCTTTCAGATGACTATCGAGTAAAACCTCCTCCCGTTTGGAGATCCCACGAATTTCATACTGGCGTACTGTTCGTCCCTGGCGCTACCCACGTCGCCCACTCGCCCCGCGGCGCCAGCCAGCTGCTATTCCAGCTCTCGCGTTGCTCATCGTCCGATTTGTGAGCAACCACCACGATCGGCTTGTCTCACCGCGCGCCCAGGCTCCGGACCTATTGCTGGTCGACACGCAAGCCTGCTGCGTAGATGTGTGCATGGCTCGGTGGTCACTGTCCATGGACCATGCTAGGTACACTGACGTGTGGGTTCCACGCGCTGGGTACAAGAGAATTACGTGGTTCTAGACGGCAGACCCATCTTTCTTCCTGTGATCCTGTCCTAACGCAACGCCGAGCTGCCCCCCGTCACTGCGCTTCGAGTTCGAGCACGCGCGATAGGGTTTCTTCTCCCCACAAGGCCACACCGCAACTACCCCTTCCGATTCAAGCGATGGCGAGGAAGGGGGAATCGGTGGAGGTGTTCAGGCAGCCGGAGAAGGCGGTCGAATCGGTGGAGGTATGGCTGGCGGAGGGGGCGTTGGGGAGGATGCTGACCCTCCGCAGCTCCGACGGCGTGGACTTCGACGTAGAAGAGAAGGTGGCGCTAGAGTCGAAGACTATCGAGGAATGGCTGAAGGAGGACTCCCACGGCGACGTCATCAGCCTCTTTAACATCGACTCCAAAATCCTGCGCCCTATCCTCCAGTTCTGCAAGAAACACGCCATGGCGCGCAAGGCCGCCGCAACCGCAGCCTCTGCTCATCCCGCGGCAGCGGCCGCCGCAGCCTCTGCCAAACCCGCTATCAAAATCAAGGTGTACTCCCAGAAGGAGCTCAAGGCGTTCGATACTCAGTTCATCAAGGACAACGAGACATCCCTCGTCTACCTCATCGAGGTGAGGCCCTCCCCTCATGTTGCTCCTTTCGTCCTCCATCTAATTTGCTTAAATGATTTTCTCTCAAAGTTGATGGCCTGTTTATAGGGGCAAATTAGTTTGGTTGTGATGTCTGTCGAATGCTTCTGGGCCGGTTAGATCTATTAGTTATGGTCCATAATTGTTATTCTCAAAATTGGTATCACATTGTAGCATGTCAGATTGTAAGTAGGTCGCAGAAGAAATTAGCATATAGGTTGCCAAATGCTTCTGCCATTGCTAGGTATTAATTGTCACATTTCTTAGCTGTGTATTAGAAAAAAGGCCATTTTTTTTCTGGAATGATGCATGTGGTTTTTGAGAAGTGCCACAGGGTGAGTCTGGAGCAACAAAATGCTTATATAGGTCACTGGCTTACTGCTACTTTTTTTAAGGTTACAGACTTACAGTAACTTTTATCAATGATAAATATAATGTTTCCTTACCTTTGGGAAACTTGAAATGCCAGATTTAGTACAGCACATGTTCTGTTATTTTGTGGGCTAACGATTATCACATGAATATGCCAAGAGGTTGTAGTAATTTATTCTTGTGCGCTAACGATTATCACATGAATATGCCAAGAGGTTGTAGTAATTTATTCTTGTGCGCTAACTGTTATGATTTTGAGATAGGTATTGAGCTCGTGATTATGTTATGAGGTCACGGTGTAATTCAGATTGTTCACTTGTTTCCTAAGAATGGCTTAACTGATTCGTTGCTAAGGGCTCTAATAGTTCTACGATCCTTCCATGATTGCTGCATGCATACTCACACAAGGAGTTGGTTTAGCTACTTTTAGTTGACACATGTCATGTTTAGCAATAGCACGGTATGTTACGGGCTTACGGCTGTGCAATTTGGCTCTTAGTATTATAAAAAGAAATATATGCATTGTAGGATCATTGATGTGCTTTATCTGCGATCATTTATCCATAATTTTATATTGTTAAATATCATTTTCTTTTGTATGGCATACACAATCATTCTGCTTTTCTGAGCTAGTCTGCCTCTCCCTAAGGTAACTCAACCGTGCAAAATTCTGTCCTTTTGCATTTTTAGCCGTGTTACCTGCATCTCCCAAAGCCAAAGGTAACTCAAACTGTTCAACATTCTGTTGTTAAATTTCTTTTGACTACTCCTTCCATTCCATATTATAAGACTTTTTGGATTTGTTCTAAGTCAAACATATTAAAAATTTGACTAAGTTTATAACAAAACATAGTAATGTACAGCACCAAATTAGTTCCATTAAATCCATTGAATATATTTTATAGTATACTTGTTTTGTGTTGGTAATATTGTAATTTTTTTTATAAATTTGGTCAAATTTGAAGAAGTTTGGCTTAGGACAAACCTAAAACGATAAATAATATGGAACGGAGGAAGTACTTATGATCAACTTGCTTTATTGCATTGAGATACTGTGTTACTTAGATATGGTCGGACTGTTCTTGCAACTCGCATCCCTATATAGTCATGTTCAATGCTCTAGCTGGGGATTTCATCCTTCCATTACTTGCCGAAGTAAATAAACAGATACCTTCGCTAAAATAAACATCTGACATGTGGTTGTCCTGAGCAGGCTGCAAAGTTCTTGGGTATCAAGAGGCTTCAAGAACTAACGCTGGATGCCGCTGCGAACATGACCAAGGTGAAGACACCAGAGCAGATCCGCAAGATTTTCAACATCAAGAGCGACTTCACTCCTGATGAAGAGACGAAAGCCAGGAGGGAGAATAAGTAGGTCTTTGAACACTAACATGGTAGATTGCTCACTCCATTCATTTTGGTGTGTGCACTCTGGACCCTGAAGACTATTTTGGCGATGTAGTATTTGAGGCCATCGTGTACTGGAGTTGAGTGACCTGAGTTAGGGTAGTCTCAGTAGTTTCTGGTTGTTTAGCTGGATTCGTGCGATCTCTTGACCTGGTGTTGCGCTGTCAGCTCCTGTGTGAGCCGTTTTGTTGATGGTTTTCCTGTGAAGCAGCGGTGGGGTTTTTAGGCTTTAGATGTGTTGCTTGTCTGCCTTTTGTTGCGCATACTTACGGTTCTCTAGCGTTAAAACGTTGTGACCTCTTTGGTTTCTTAAAGCAGAGCCTTGAGCCTATTTTCTGAAAAAAAATGCCTGAAAATTAATTGTTGGCTAGCATGCCTCGCTGGTTTAATTTGACGCTCGGAATTGTTGGCACCAATTTTGGCCCGTGATTTAAATATGGTTTAATAAATAATAAATTAATATTTTAGTTCAAATTATACTGTATAAAAAATAATAAAACAAATAATTATGTTGGAAATAAACAATAAAGACCATTGAAAAGATAAATAAAATTATGAGCTAAAACATAGCCATATAAAATAAGGGTAGTGTATGGGTGGCGTAAAATAACTATGTCCCCAAATATTAACCAACAAGGAATAAAACGCATGTCATGTATGCGTATAAAATAAATAAATAAATAACGTATGTATGGTAAATCAATGCTTTATCTTAACTATATTTATTGGATCGACAAATATTAATAGCGAGTTGACGTGATATATCTATAAATAAAATACATGATATGATAAAAAAAGGATTGTTCCAAATATATTCAAATACGATGGTCATAAAAAAAATTTTGAGCTGGAAGATATATCCGTGAACTAAGACCTGTCCAGTTGACGTGAAATAATGGTAGCCCTAAATATTCACCGGCATGGAATAATACATGTGTCACATACACGCCATAAAGAAAAAAAATAATAAATAACGCATATAGCATAGATAAAGGTTTATCTCAATGAATTCTACTGGCTCGATAAATCCTAATATTTAGCCGCCGTGATATCTCTATGTATAAAGTGTGTGCTGTGATAAAAAGGGAAAATACACGGACTGTATAAAATATATTTAGGTACGGCGGTTGTTCAATAAATAAAATAATTAATTAGTGACTGCATGCAATGTTTAATTAATTAGTGACTTAATAATAGTATTATATAATTAATTTAATGACGTGTACTAACTTTGATGCGCACAAAATGATCGACTATTATGTGCATTTCTTTTGTTGTAGGCGAAACTAAAATTTAGATATTAATTGTCATTTTTTTATATCAAGACCATGCCATCAGTACCGGGTATTGAAACAAACCGGCACTGATGGCATAAGTCATCAGTGCTAGGTATTGGTACAAACTGGCATGATGGCATAGGTCATTAATGCCAGGTATTGGTACAAACCGGCATACATAACCTCCCACAAGTCCCTTCTAGGCCCTCGCAAGGCAACATCAGTGCCGAATATTTACTCGGCACTGATGAGCCACCCTCAGCAGTATCAAAATTTTAGCACTGGTCTTATAACTAGCATTGATAACCATTATTGCCCGGCATTGAAAGCCTTCCCTGTGGTAGTGAGATATCGTCGCTAAAATAAACATCTGACATGTGGTTGTCCTGAGCAGGCTGCAAAGTTCTTGGGTATAACAGGCTTTAAGAACTAACCCTTAATGCCGCTGCGAACATGATCAAGGGGAAGATGCCAGAGCAGATTCGCAAGATTTTCAACATCAAGAGCGACTTCACCCCTGATGAAGAGGCGAAAGCCAGGAGGGAGAATAAGTGGGTCTTCAAACAGTAACGCAGTAGTATTGCTCACTCCGATTCATTTTGGTGGCTGCACTCTGGGCCCTGGAGACTATTTTGGCGATGGAGGTTTTGAGGCCATCGTGCACCGGCGTCGGGTGACCAGAGTTAGGGTAGTCTCAGTAGTTTCTGGTTGTTTAGCTGGGATTCGTGCGACCTCTTGACTTGGTGTTGCACTGTCAGCTCCTGTGTGAGCCGTTTTGTTGATGGTTTTCCTGTGAAGCAGCAGTGCGGTTTTTAGGCTTTAGATGTGTTGTTTGTCTATCTTTTGTTGCGCGTACTTACGCTTTCCTAGCGTTAAAGCGTTGTTACCTCTTTGGTTTCTTAAAGCAGGACCTTGAGCCTATTTTCTGAGAAAAAAAACCCTGAAAATTAATTGTTGGCTAGCATGCTTCGCTGGTTAATCAACTCGATATCATAAAGCATTTCATATGGGTCAGTGGGTGTAATATGGTGCCGGCTGTTATCTTTTGCATTTATGATCTTCGATGCACATGCCTTTCATCATCGCATGTAATTGGACATAGCTAGAAGTCGGATGTCCGATCCTTAGCAAATTGTCAGACGGTATTTCACTGTATCTAAAAAATTTATATATTTCATCACTTCATAAAAAATGTTTTAACAATAATTATTTTATACGTTTCGTCGCTCGATAAAAAAGTTTAATCATTTGGTAAAAAGTATTTCAAGTGGATATAACATTAAAAAAAATCTAATTAATTGCAACACCAAGACACTACTATATACAACATCGAAGAAAACATAATGTGCATCATGTGCAATATCCCTATTAAAGAGAGTGAAACAGCTGAATACATAAAAAATACAATAAGATAAAATAATAGATTACAACACATCTACCTTCTGTCTTTTTCCTCTACTCCGATGGCTAGATCTTTCTTCTTTCTCAACTCCGATAATTAGATTCATCTTTTTTCCTCTACTCAAGTGGTCGGTTCTGGCCTTCCCACGCTCTACCTCCACCCTTCCACGTCGAGTCCTAGCCCGACAACACCGTCACTTTGCCTAGATCCTGTCTCGTGTGCACGAAGAGCTCTAGCTCGACCCCCTTGCACGAGTTCGACGACCAGACACACGAAGAAGAAACGCGCCATCGGCTCCTCCACCTTGGGCCTGCTGCCGCCGCCCTCCGCCTAGATCCGACCGATGACCACATGGTGACGAGCTCTGTCTCGCAGCCTTGACCCCTGGTGCAAGTCCGAAGGCATGCCGCTGGCGTGCTCATCTGCTCGGTCTCTGGGTTCAGGCCTTTTAAGGGCGATAGAGGGGAGAGAAAATAGGAAGGGAAGGAGATGACAGTACTAAACAATGGGATATGCTTTGTGCGCGGTGATGCGGTGCCCTCCTCAGCCCGTGAGAAGTAGACTCTCGGAAGGCGTGTTTTCCCGTTCCTGGCTTCCTCCCGCTTGTGCTGGGCGTTGGCCCCGCTATATGTGCCGATAGGCCTAGGAAGACTAGGACGGAATTATTTTTTTTTAATTTTAAAACTAAATCCTCTTGAAACTTATTTCTAAATCTAAATCTGTTAACCACGCCATCCCGTTTGACATGACCAAATAACACTGTCACGTCATAAATAGTGAGCGTGACAGTGTTCTTTTCCACGTTAAGTTAAAATACATGGTAATATTATTTGGCTACGCTAGTTAGATTGGTGTGGCTAAAAGGTTTAGATTTAAAAATAAAATTTCAGAGAATTTATTTTAAAAATAAAAATAAAAAGGTTTAAATAATAATAAAATTCGCTGAGACGCATGCCGCAGCAGCACTATGGCCGTTCAATTGTTTGGGGGCCACTCGTGACTTGTGAGGGAGCTCGACCAACCGAGCAGCAGCGCTCGGGCTGGCATGGCCTTCTTCCGGTTCGTCTCGCCTGCCGATTTTCCGATTCTACCCTGCAGCCTACAGTGAAAGAGCATATCACCATTAAACGGACACTAGCTCGTACTCGTATCAACCTCTGAGATATCCTTGACTAAGTGAGCGAATAGGGCACCATCATAATCGTTACCCTCGTGATCACTAGCCTCATAAGGATCCTCCTCTATACTAGACATACTGTTGTTTGACTGCCTATAGCAACTTAATTTTGGTACTGCTTTGATCTTATCTATTTCAATATGTTTCAATCTAAGCGATATCACTATTATTCTTGTCCAAAGATACACCTAATTTACTTAAATTTGAAGTAAATCTTAAAGATGTTATTGAAAAAGAAGGGAATATAGGAGTGCCTTGTGGAGGGGAACACGTAGGAGATTTTGAACACGGCTGAACAGGTATTACCGCCGAAACCTCCTGTGATGGATATGAGTCGTCCAAGTTGCAAGCTGCAGCCCTTCTTACTGCCTTGCACATGGAATCTTCATCCGCCACCGCAACACCATGCATCGTCTCTGAATTTGAGTGAGCACCACGGCGAACAAGTATCATCATGGAAGGAGTTTCAGTAGGAGAAAATCTAAATGGTTGTGCTTTTTGAGTATGGTTCATTAAATTTTGTTCACAAAGTGTCATGTGGACCAGCTTCGTATATTCCTGAGTCCTATCAAGGTAATGACTGATACTAATATCTTGGCACTGGTACATCATAAAAAATGAATTTGGGATGGTAATTTTACAGTACACTGAGAGTTTGAAATTTTGCATGGCAGGAAGTACCAATACCAGAAAGAACCTAGAGTCGGCAATTGGCTATTCAGTTACAATAGCTTATACAATATCTGGTCTTGGGTTAGTCCCAGCTGCCTGTTCGCTGCTCTCAGCCATAATAGCTTATATAATGGACCTGCCTGACACTCGGCGAAGACCATTAGTTGAACCTCTTCTCGCATAACTCTGCCGGTAGCACTTCCATTGCAACTGTATATATGCCCTATGTCCAATGAATCCACTGCTGCAGGCTGGAGCTATTAACAACAGTACAGTTGTACGGCACGGAAAGAAATTCGGACATTATCAATTCATTTTGACTGTGGTCTGAAATTCTGAATAAGTTATAGATGGTGGAGTGGAAGGTACTCGACAATGGGTTGAGTATGTTTATCAAAAGTGTAGCATAGGAGTACAAGCTGGTGTAAGTTAATCCAAAATCCCCTTACAAATGTAGCCTGGTTCACAACAATACATGTGTCATGTGGGGCACCGTCTATTCCAGGAGCCGAAGGGCGCGCGACGTCCGTCGGGCCGCAGTTCGAGCGCGCGACGCGGAGGGCGCACGCGAGGAAGACGTGTTGGGCACGGTCTCAGCGAGCGGCTAGGAGGAAAGCTGATTAGGACTTTCTGTTTTTAGTTCCTTAATTTTAGGAATTGTTATTTCGTACGTTTGAGTTGCTATCCCGTACGTTGGGACCTTTTGGCTATATATGCTAGTGTACTCGGAACAATAGGAATTAAGCAAAATCAATCTATTATTCTCTCTCTAACGCTCTCAAGCCCAGAGCTCGTGAGGGGCATAACCTCCGTTCTGGAAGACACGGCACGAGACTACGAGCTACGTAGTCGAGGGCCAGCTACCCTAGATCACCAGGCCCTTGACAACCTGGTATCGCGATCCAGCCGATCCTCCTCTTCATCTACCGCCGCCGCGCCGCCGTCTCCGCTGCCCGCGAACCCTAGCCCACCACCATCACCGCCGACATCTCCCAACTCCGCCACCCACACCTCACCGTCCATGGCAGAGCCCACCCTTGCCGACGTCATGACGATGCTCACGGCCATGACCACGAAGATGGACGCCATGGAATCCGACATGGCTGTCATGAAGGAGAAGACCGAGTCGTCATCGGGCGGGGGCGACGATCGCCGCCACGACAGCGGGCGTGGTCAGGATTTCCTCCCCAAGCCCAAGAAGTGGGATTTTCCCCGCTTTGACGGCAAGACCGATCCACTGCTGTTCACCAACAAATGCGAAGCATACTTTCGCCAACATCGCACCATGGGGGAGGAACGCGTCCGCATGGCTGCGTACCACTTGGACGACGTCGCGCAGATTTGGTACGATCAACTCTTGGAAGATGAGGGCGCGCCGTCGTGGGGCAACTTCAAGGACCTTCTGCATCTGCGGTTTGGTCCGCCCCTCCGCGCAGCGCCCATGTTCGAGCTCTCCGAATGCCGGCGCACGGGGACGGTCCAGGAGTACTCGGAGCGGTTTCAGGCCCTCCTGCCGCGCGCGGGCCGTCTTGACGAGGCTCAGCGGGTCCAGCTCTTCACGGGAGGCCTTCTGCCGCCGCTCAGTCATGCGGTGCGCCTCCACAACCCGGACACCCTTGCCGCGGCGATGAGTTTGGCGCGCCAGGTGGAGTTGATGGAGGCCGATCGTCCTGCGCCGCCGGCTCCCCGGGCGCCCCCGCGCGGCATGCCGCTTCCAGCCGCGCCACGGCTTCCACTCCCTGCCAACCAGCCGTTGTTGGCCCTGCCCGCGCCCGCACCGGCCGGTCAGCCGGGCCGTGCAGAGGGACCCCAGCGGCGTCTCTCGCCCGAGGAGATGGCGGACCGTCGTCGACAAGGCCTCTGCTTCAACTGCAACGAACCGTACACGCGTGGCCACAACAGGTTCTGCAAGCGCATCTTCTTCGTCGACGGGGTCGAGATCGACGAAGCGGCGGCGACCGACGAGGCGGCCGACGCGCCCTGCTACTCCCTGCACGCCGTCGCAGGCGTCCGCCTCTCCGACACCCTCCGCGTTCGCGTGGTGGTGGGCTCCGCCTCGCTCGTCGCCCTCCTGGACTCGGGGTCGTCCCACAACTTCATCTCCGAGCGGGCGGCACAGCGTACGGGGCTGCCGGTCGTTCCCCGACCCCGCCTCTCGGCCGTGGTCGCCAACGGGGAGCGCGTCACCTGCCCGGGCATCCTGCCGCAGGCCGGATTCACCATCCAGGGTGCCTCCTTCGCAGCCGACCTCTTCATCATGCCGCTAGCGGGGTTCGACGTCGTCCTCGGCGCTCAGTGGCTGGGCACCCTCGGCCCCGTCACCTGGGACTTCACCGCGCGCACCATGTCCTTCCAGCACCAAGGCGCGACGGTCCTGTGGCACGCCGTGGCCGAGCCCCTGGGCAGTTCGGTCTGCACCACCATGGCCTCGCCATCCCTCCTCGACGAACTGCTGGCCACGTTCGAGGACGTCTTCGCCGAGCCGACGGGGCTGCCTCCTCCTCGCAGCCGCGACCACCGCATCAACCTCCAGCCGGGCACGGAGCCGGTGGCCGTCAGACCTTACCGCTACCCGGCGGCGCACAAGGACGAGCTCGAGCGCCAGTGCTCCGCCATGATGCAGCAGGGCATCGTCCGTCGCAGCGATTCGGCATTCTCTTCACCCGTCCTCCTCGTCAAGAAGGCGGATGGCTCGTGGCGTTTCTGTGTTGACTACCGCGCCCTGAACGCCCTCACTGTCAAGGATGCGTTCCCCATCCCCATCGTCGACGAGCTGCTCGACGAGCTTCACGGCGCGTGCTTCTTCACCAAGCTGGACTTGCGCTCGGGGTACCACCAGGTGCGGATGTGGCCCGAGGACATCCACAAGACGGCGTTCCGCACCCACGACGGCCTGTACGAGTTCCTGGTGATGCCGTTTGGGCTGTGCAACGCCCCGGCCACCTTCCAGGCACTCATGAACGACGTCCTGCGCGCCCACCTCCGCCGGTTCGTCCTCGTTTTCTTCGACGACATTCTCATTTTCAGCAAGAGCTGGGCCGATCACCTACGCCATCTCCGCGTCGTCCTGACCCTCCTCCGCGAACACCGGCTCTTCGTCAAGCGGTCCAAGTGCTCGTTCGGCGTGGACTCCGTCGGCTACCTCGGCCATATCATCTCAGCCTCCGGTGTGGCCATGGATCCCGCGAAGGTCCAAGCCATCCATGATTGGCCGCAGCCCCGCTCGGCGCGCGCGGTGCGTGGCTTCCTGGGCCTGGCCGGCTACTACCGGAAGTTCGTCCGGAACTTCGGCGCCGTCGCAGCTCCCCTGACGGCCCTCCTGAAGAAGGAAGGGTTCTCCTGGAACGACGACGCCGCGGCGGCCTTCCTCGCCCTCAAAGGGGCCGTGACCTCGGCGCCGGTGCTGGCTCTTCCGGACTTCGCCAAGCCCTTCACCGTCGAGTGCGATGCCTCCACCTACGGGTTCGGGGCGGTACTCATCCAGGAGAGCCACCCGATCGCTTTCTTCAGTCGCCCGGTGGCGCCGCGCCATCGCTCCCTGGCGGCGTACGAGCGAGAATTGATCGGCCTCGTGCTCGCCGTTCGCCACTGGCGGCCGTACCTCTGGGGGCGCCGTTTCGTCGTCAAGACGGATCACTACAGCCTCAAGTACCTCCTCGACCAACGTCTCGCCACGATCCCACAGCATCACTGGGTCGGCAAGTTGCTCGGCTTCGACTTCGCCGTCGAGTACAAGCCCGGCGCGACGAACACGGTGGCGGATGCTTTGTCTCGCCGGAACACCGAGGAGGCAGCGGCGGGCATCCTCCTAGCGATCTCGGGGCCGCGGTTCGACTTCATCAGCCGTCTCCGCCACGCCCAGTCCACAGACCCGGCCCTGGTCGCAGTGCATGAGGAGCTCGCGGCGGGCAACAGGACAGCGCCGTGGGCGCTCACCGACGGCATGATCACCTTCGACGGGCGGTTGTACATTCCGCCTTCATCACCACTGCTGCAGGAGATCATGGCCGCCATCCATGACGATGGCCACGAGGGAGTTCAACGCACGCTTCACCGCCTCCGTCGTGACTTTCACTTTCCCAATATGCGTCGGTGTGTGCAGAACTTCGTACGGGCGTGCCTCACGTGCCAGCGCTACAAGGCCGAACATCTCCAGCCCGCGGGCCTCCTCCTGCCGCTGCCAGTGCCTACCGCAGTCTGGGCCGATATTGGTCTCGATTTCGTGGAGGCGTTGCCACGAGTGAACGGCAAGTCGGTCATCCTCTCCGTCGTCGACCGCTTCAGCAAGTACTGCCACTTCCTCCCCCTGGCGCACCCGTACACAGCAGAGACCGTGGCCCAGGCGTTCTTCACCGACATCGTCCGCCTCCATGGCATACCGCGATCCATCGTCTCCGACCGCGACCCCGTCTTCACATCGCTGTTTTGGCGCGAGCTGATGCGCCTGATGGGCACCAAGCTACACATGTCGTCCGCTTTCCACCCTCAGTCCGACGGACAGACGGAAGCCGCCAACCGAGTCATCATCATGTACCTCAGGTGCTTCACCGGTGACCGTCCGCGACAGTGGCTGCGGTGGCTGCCCTGGGCTGAGTACGTCTACAACACGGCCTACCAGACTTCGCTCCGGGAGACGCCGTTCCGCGTGGTCTACGGCCGCGACCCGCCCACCCTCCGCTCTTACGAGCCTGGGGACACACGCGTGGCCGCCCTGGCTCGCGACATGGAGGAGCGCGCCGCCTTCATCGACGACGTCCGCTATCGCCTGGAGCAGGCGCAGCAAGTGCAGAAGCACCAGTACGACCGCCACCATCGCCAAGTGTCTTATCAAGTCGGGGACTGGGCGCTGCTTCGTCTTCGCCAGCGCACCATGTCCTCCTTGCCGGGTGCCGCCTCGGGCAAGCTGCGAGCCCGCTATATTGGGCCGTACCGCGTCGAGCAGCTGATCAACGACGTCGCAGTCCGCTTGGCCCTCCCTCCGCAGGCGC
Organism: Oryza meyeriana var. granulata; assembly: GCA_003991445.1. Lineage (NCBI taxonomy): Eukaryota > Viridiplantae > Streptophyta > Magnoliopsida > Poales > Poaceae > Oryza > Oryza meyeriana. Next base: position 45,317 of record RYFJ01002673.1, on the reverse strand, counting down.
GCATCCACGACATCTTCCACGTCAGCGTCTTGAAGAAATTCGTCGGCACGCCTCCGTCAACACCACCCGACTTGCCGCCGATTCATCACGGCGTCATCACTCCGGAGCCGGTTCGCGTGGAGCGCGCTCGCGTGGCTCGGGGTGTTCGTCAGCTGCTCGTCCATTGGCGGGGCGAACCGCCGGAGTCTGCCACCTGGGAGGACTTGGAGGATTTCCGCGAGCAGTTCCCTCACTTTCAGCTCGAGGACGAGCTGCTTCGCGAGGAGGGGAGAGATGTCATGTGGGGCATCGTCTATTCCAGGAGCCGAAGGGCGCGCGACGTCCGTCGGGCCGCAGTTCGAGCGCGCGACGCGGAGGGCGCACGCGAGGAAGACGTGTTGGGCACGGTCTCAGCGAGTGGCTAGGAGGAAAGCTGATTAGGACTTTCTGTTTTTAGTTCCTTAATTTTAGGAATTGTTATTTCGTACGTTTGAGTTGCTATCCCGTACGTTGGGACCTTTTGGCTATATATGCTAGTGTACTCGGAACAATAGGAATTAAGCAAAATCAATCTATTATTCTCTCTCTAACGCTCTCAAGCCCAGAGCTCGTGAGGGGCATAACCTCCGTTCTGGAAGACACGGCACGAGACTACGAGCTACGTAGTCGAGGGCCAGCTACCCTAGATCACCAGGCCCTTGACAACCTGGCTTGTATGTTAATTTGATATTTATTTACTCTATATGTAATTGAACAGCCACTTGGCTTTTTTTAATTTTTACGTCTTGACAATTTGACATTTTACCTGGAGCTTCGTTTTTGGAAGACCGTAACATCATTATGAGACTTACATGGTCTTGGGCTGTAGATACGATTCCAATGAAACCTTTCTTGTGGTAATTATCAGCTGAAACAGCTTAGAGCTACCATATTGTACTATTGCAGGTTGTTTGAAGACAAATTGTATCTCAACGCAAAGTCAGTTTGCACAGGAATGCTGGAAATGTACATACTAGATGTAATTGGTGGAACTGAATACAATTGAAGCATGTTGACAAAGGTTGGTGGAAGCCATCTCATTCTGAACAATGGAGGTGCCGTTTCATTCGCAATAATGGAGCAGAAGTTGCTATTCAGAAGCTTATTTCTATCTAAACCTAGGAAGAAATGGAAAATGACAGAAGTTTTGCCTCTTGTGGCCTAGTCACCAACTCACCATGATATAATCGAACTCGTTACAATTTTTTAAAGCTACCTACATGTTATAATCTGCCAAGCATGGCCTGGCTTCCTGTTGTCCTGTTGCCTGAAGTGTGGTAGTTTCAGCTGATTTTGTTTCACAGCCCAGAGTGTTCACTGTAGCTTCCTCCTCCAAATCATCCAGCTAATAAAGAATAACTTGCAACTCCATTTTAAGGCCTCTATCTATCTCTAGTAAAAGTGGAAGCATGATAATGTAACAGCACAGATCATCATGGAGATGCAAGCTATTCTAGGGTGTACTACCCTTCGTGTGGAATGCCAAATGATTGTCGCATGGCATTTCAGCTAGTAGGTATGCAAAGACACAAGTTTAGGTTCTTATATACAATTTCAATTTATTAATGCTTAACTTCAAAATTTAAGAGTGTTTAGCTTCAAAAAAAACTCTTTTAAGTTGGTTTCAGAAGAACGAAATTAAGTTGAACAGTAGGTCCCTTAATTTTGTCTAAAAATCCTTCAAATAATACAGATCTCATCAATTTATCACATAAACACACAAAATAGAAAAAAAACTTCAACACTAGTCCCTTCATTTTCTCGGCTTCTCACTTAAATACAATAATTAAAATAATTTAATAATAAGTTCTCTTGTTGTATCTCAACTGCATGGAGACGTATTGGTGACATGCAATTGCAGTTAGAGTGAGTACAATAAGATAATTTAAGTGAGCTATAAGAATTAGCATATTAGATTTGTGCTTAGGTAGAGGAGAGAAAAAAACGAACTATAGATTTATAGTCAGCTATAGTACGGACTCCACCAAGCTACGTGAGAGAGAGAGGGGTGAGCCAGATATTAATGGTGTGAGATAGAGAGAGAGGAGATTGGTTATAGATGATGTGTTAATTTTTATAGCTAGTAATTATCTTTACTATTGACCTTACTCTTATACACGACGCTATTTTGCCACTGTCTTATTTCTTTTTTTTACTCTTTTTATTTTTACTTTTTTTTTCGAGGACCGTGGTTGGCACTTGGCAAACAAGCCCTGAATGAGGTCAGCGCGCATCTATAAAAGCCATTACCAGTTTACTATGCATGCATTCCTTCACCACAAGCTGTCGAGCTCTCTCACACCCCTCAACAATGGCGTCCACGACCTCCAAACCCTTGCAGTACTTGGCATTGTTCCTCCTCCTTGCGCAGCTCACCCACTCAGCCTTCATTCCGAAGCCCAAGAACCGCACCGAGCACAAGCCTCAGCTGTCGAACACCTACATCGTCCATGCCAACCAGCTCCTCAAGCCATCCCGCTTCGCCACCCTCGAGCATTGGTACATCTCGATGGTGGCCACGCACTCCCCACGCGCCACCAACGGCACAGCCGCCGCGGCGGCCGGCCGCATCCTGTACACCTACGACACCGTCATGCACGGCTTCGCCGTGCGCCTCACCGCCGACCAGGCCCAGCGCATGTCCCGCTCCCCCGGCGTGACAGCCGTACACGAGGCCAGGATGTACTACCTGCTGACCACGAGGTCGCCAGGGTTCATCGGCCTCAGCCCGGAGTACGGCCTATGGGACGACACGGACTTCGGCGACGGCGTCATCATCGGTGTCATTGACACCGGCATCTGGCCGGAGAGCCGGAGCTTCAACGACAGCGGGCTCGCCCCCGTCCGGCGTAGCTGGAAGGGCGATTGCGTGGGGCTGGATGCCAGCCTGTGCAACAACAAGCTGGTCGGCGCCAAGGACTTCACTGCCGGCGACGCCGATGAGGAGGGGCGAAAGAGGAATGGCGGCCCCTCCTCCCCGAGTCCAAGAGACGAGATAGGGCACGGCACGCACGTGGCGTCGACGGCCGCCGGCTCTGTGGTCCACGACGCCGGCCTCTTCATGTTCGCCCGGGGGACAGCGAGGGGCGTGGCTCCCAAGGCGAGGATCGCCATGTACAAGGCGTGTGCCGGCCACGGCTGCAGCGGCGCGGCCATTACCGCCGCGATCGATGCCGCGGTGAAAGACGGCGTGGACATCATCTCCATATCCATCGGCGGTTACCCGGCCCCGTTTGACACCGACCCCCTCGCGATCGCCACGTTTGGCGCCCAGCGCGAGGGCGTGTTCGTCGCCCTCGCCGGAGGCAACAGCGGCCCAGAGCCATATTCCGTGACCAACGTGGCTCCGTGGATGACCACCGTCGGCGCCGGCGCCGTGGACCGGCTGTTCCCGGCGAACCTCACGCTCGGCAACGGGGAGATGCTCATCGGGCAGTCCCTTTATACGACGATGGCCACGCGCACCAGCATGGCACCGCTCGTGCTGCTCAGCTTCTGCGACGGGAACACTCTCTTGCCCGACACCGTCATGGGCAAGGTCGTCGTGTGTCTGGATTTCGCCGGAGTGTATGAGAGCATGCTGCTGCAGAACGCCGGTGGAGCCGGGCTGGTCACCGTGAAAGGTGACGAATGGCATGGGGACGGAGTGGTAGCCAACGCCTTCACCCTCCCGGCTCTCACTCTCAGCTATTCCAAGGCCGACAAGCTCAGGAACTACATGGAGTCTGTGGCGAACCCGGTGGCATCGTTCAGCTTCGCCTGCGAGACGGTCACCGGCGAGAACCGGGCGCCGACGGCGGTGGGCTTCTCGTCGCGGGGGCCCAGCCTCATCGTCCCCGAGCTCCTCAAGCCCGACGTTCTCGCGCCGGGGCTCAACATTCTTGCGGCCTGGCCCGGCGACGTCCCTGTGTCGATGGTCGACCTGGACACGAGGAGATCCGAGTACAACATCATATCGGGGACATCCATGGCGTGCCCACACGCCGCCGGCGTGGCGGCGCTGATCAAGAAGAGGCACGGCGACTGGACGCCGGCCATGATACGCTCCGCGATGATGACGACCGCGGCCACGCTCGACAACACCGGACGCGACATCACCGACCAGGGCGTCCAACAGGGCGTCGCCAACTTCACGAGCGCGACGTCGCTGGCAGCCGGCGCAGGGCACGTCCGCCCGCAGCTCGCCGTGGACCCGGGGCTCGTGTACGACGCCGGCGCGAAGGACTACGTAGACTTCCTCTGCAGCCTCAACTACACCGTCGAGCAGCTGCGCGTGTTCGTCCCCGACACAGCCGGATGCACGACGACGCTCACCGGCGGCCCGGCCAACCTCAACTACCCGTCGTTCGTCGTGGCCTTCAACGGCAGCAGCCACGTCCGCACGCTGACGCGGACGGTGACCAAGGTGTACGAGAAGCCAGAGACGTACAGCGTGACCGTCTCGGCGCCGGCCGGGGTGAAGGTGACCGTGACGCCGGCGACCCTGGAGTTCAAGGAGAAGAACGAGAAGAAGAGCTACACGGTGGAGTTCAGGAGCGTGAAGAGAGGACCCATGAATCAGAGCTGGGACTTTGGGCACATCTCATGGGAGAATCGGGAGCATCAGGTCAGGAGCCCTGTGGTGTTCAAGTGGAAGTACTAACTGATAGATGCGATTCTGCAAGTAATAGAATCAGACTTGGAACTGATGCAACGTTGATGACTTGATGGGTGGGTTGATCTATCATGGAAGAAGAAGAATAAGCATTCTTTGTGGTGTATTTGTGAGAATTATTAATGGAAATCCTAATTGTTGGCAGCTAAATCCTATTCATCTTTCTTCTTCTTCTTCTTCTTCTTTTTCTTTTCTAAGAAAGGTTCTTTTACATTCAACCTGATCACTATTCTGAAACAATCTTTTGTCCATTGTCCTGTGAGAAGTTAGGAACAATCAAGTTCATGGGGCACGGCTGTTTTAGTGCTTATGATTTTCCACTGAATTCAGTAGTAGCACAATTGGCCTCTAGTTTAATACCTGTTCTTCTGGCATACTAAGGTTTAAGATTTTAGGTGCACTTGACAAAGAACAACGTGGTATGAATTTTGAATTCACAGTAAATTTCTTCTGAAAAATGTTCACTTATCCATGACATGGCAAGTGAACATCAACACTAACAGCGCAAAGCATGGTACACTTGTGTTGTACTACTAATGTTCCTTCAGATAGGCAACATATACAAGAATTTAATCACATTGACGCACACGATTACAACATGAAACAGAAAAAGAATGAGTGAACAAACGGCTAAGCAGAGAAACTGAGGTGATTTTATACGACAACAACAAAAATGCTAGTAAATCAATAAATCGACGCGGAAACAAACTAAAAATTAATTGAGACCTTAGGATCAAAACGGAAACAAATTAATTGGGACAAATAGGGCGCCCGGTTTGTAGTCATCCTCAGATTCAATTGCAGCGAATATAAATGTGTAACCGGATCGCAGATCGTGGTTTCAAATGTTTTTTCTTCAAATTAAAGATCATGATTCAATTTGCACAAGTAGGTATGCCATGGCATGCACGTTGCATGGCCGCTGCATGCATGTATCGTGCAGTCACTCATATAGACGGGGGAGAGAGTAGGAGCCCTGAGAAAAAAGAATGGACTTCGAACTGGGGTGGCATCCGGCGTTTTGGCTCCGTCCGGACGCTCGACCAAGAGCATTTCCCCCGAAACTGAGGTGATTTTATACGACGACGACAAAAATGCTAGTAAATCAAAGGATTGAAGCGGAAACAAACTAAAAATAGAGACCTTAGGATGACATGATCAGGGCTTGAGCACGTTCTGTATGTGTTCATTCAGAGCGGAATGATCTCCAAGTGGACGCCGCACCGCAGCGGGTGGAGGCCACCAAACGGACAGTACTCAACAACGGGATATGCTTTGTGCGCGGCGATGCGGTGTCCTCCTCGGGCAGGCCTAGCGCGCAGGCCGCGGCCGTATGACACCGTACTATTCACTGTCATTAACCACTAATCATCCTCCTGAGCACTATCATTAGTACTTAATAATTTTTAATTATAAAATAATATATAAATAAGTAGAGTGAAAAGTTTTAGATTTCAAGTTGAAAGTTTCGAAAATCTAATTAAAAGTTTTAAATTTTGGGTTGAAAATTTCAAAATTTGAGTAGATCTTTTTAAATTCTTACTTGATAGTTTTTAAATTTAAGTTGAAAGTTTCAAAAATTGAATTAAAAGTTTCAAAATTAGAGATGAAAGTTTCAAATTAGTGGCATAAAGTTTACTCGATTTTTTTATTTTTTTATATTTTTGCTATATATATGGGATAGTCTGGATGCGCGTCCAGGAGCTTTTCTAATCCTCCTCAGCCCATAAACAAGTAGACTCTCTCGAAAGGCGTATTTTCCCTTTACTGCCTTCCTCCTGCTTGTGCTGGGCGTTGGCCCTGCTATATATGCTGATAGGCCTGGGAAGGCTGGGACGCAGGCCGTAGCAGCACGGTGGCCGTTCAGTCGTTTGGGGCCACTCGTGACTCGTGAGAGAGCTCGACCCAACCAAGCAGCAGCGCTCGGGCTGGCATGGCCTTCTTCCGGTGCGTCTCGCCTACAGTGGAAAAGCAGGCTCGTACTCATGCATGTTTCTGAAACTATGCCAAATAGGCAGAGCGCGCCATGTTCTTGAGGGATATCAACCATAGTATGCAAAAGTAACACAGAAAAATTGACCACACAACCTACAAAGAATGCATCATGTGTTGTTAATCATGCCAGTGTACATCCCATGTGGACGTAGAAGCCAGGCTTTAATCCATTTTCTAAAAAAATGTGTTCTCAATTAAGGTACTCGCTCTCATCATTTGAGCTATGAGCCTATGACTAATAAGTCGTAGAAAAATAAAGCAACAAAAAATAATTTATAGTTAGAACTTTTACATTTTTATTATTAGCGGTTTAAAAATCAATATTAAAAAATATACATAAATAAAATAGAACCCAAAATCAATACCAAAATTAGATTTTAAAATTTAAATATTGACGGTGGCCGATAACCTGCCAACCAACCGATGAAAGGCATTTTTTTTTCTGTAATAGTTAATGATATTTCAGTTTTTACAGCCATGCGACACCTAAATTACTGTGTCCTGGCAAGGATGGATGGCAAACGTTGTATGAGTGACCGCGCAACGTATGTCCTCACATGTTTGTGTCAGAACTCGGAGAATCAACTCTTATCACCTGCACATAATCATAGAGAGAGAAACCAATCGAGGACACAAGGAGACATTTTCAGTTTTAAGGCATTTCCTTGCTCTCTTCTTTGTATTAAAATATAACTACTTATCATATGCTATCTTTATTTCAAAATATAAATATTTTTAATTTATTAGTAGAGATTAAGGTTAGAGATAAAAAACTTTGGTACCCCTTAATAAATATGAAATAAATGAAGGTGAGAGGATAGATAGGATTGTAGGAATTTGTGGAAGCGTTAGACCCTTTGCTTCGGGCCGCACTTGTATTTATATGGGCAGGAAAAGCCCTTGCCATGGCTTACATGGAAGGAGGAGTCGGCCACGAATTTATCTCTAGACAAAACAGAAACCAAAGCGATTACATATTCTTATCTATAAGAGAAACCAAATATTCCTATTTCTAAGAGCCTCCCTTAATCACAACCGGGACAAGTTTCGGTTGTGCTTGAAATTCTCCAGAAGTCGAACTGACAAGGCCTTCATAAATCCATTTGCAACTTGATTACCTGAAGAAATAAAATCAATTTCTAGCAACTTCTGTGATACCTTTTCTTGTACAAAGTGATAGTCTACTTCTATGTACTTCGTTCTAGCATAAAAAATTGGATTAGCAGACAAATACTTTGTACCAAGATTATCACGCCAGATCTTCGCAGCCCGAGGAGTCTTAACTCCTAATTCTATCAATAGAGTTTGAACCCACATAATCTCAGCTGTTGCATTAGCAATTGCTTTATATTTAGACTCTGTACTAGACCTTGGTATTGTAGCCTGCTTTCTTGCACTCCATGATACAAGGTTAGAACCCAAAAATACAGCAAAACCCCCAGTAGATCTTCTGTCATCTAAACTTCGTGCCCAGTCTGTCGGAGGAGGGAACTCCAACCGCGGGGAGTCTGGGGACCCCCCTTTGAGGTTCGGCCAGGGGAGTGGCTCACAGGACGGCTGCGGCGTCTGGTCGATGGCACGCAAGGGAGACAGAAGAAGTAGACAGGTTCGGACCGCGCGGAGGCGTAATACCCTACTCCTGTGTGTATCTGCTATGTGGGAGATGAATGTGGTTTGTTCTTACATGATGTTCTTGAGGGGTGTTCAGAAGCCAGCCCTAACTTGGGAACTCAGTCTCTCTAGAAGTTGAACTCCTCAGTGTTTCTTCGCCCCCCCTTTGCTGGCATGGGTCCTCCTTTTATAGTCCAAGGAGAGTACACAGTGCCTAGTACACATGCCAAGAGAAAGCTTTTCTAGGTACGATATGTCTTGTCGCACGCGGCCGCCTGCTGAGCCGCGCCGGAGTTGGTTCAGCACGGCTGCTGCGGGCGGCTAGGTCGTGAAGATGTGAGAGCGCACGCCATCACTGCCGGAGTGTGGAAAACTGAAGCCCTCTTAGTCAAATATTCTTTGACTGCACAGGGAGCGGGCCCACGGGGGGCCATCGTGAGCCGTCCACGCGTGGCCGAGCGGGCGACAGGGGCGACATGTCCCATTGCCTCGTCATTAATGCGGGTTGTTGGGACAGTTGATCCGCTCGAGTCAGGCTCGTGCCTGGGGCAGAGAGCTCATCGAGCCCTCTGCGCGCACAAGGCGCCGAGTTCCTCGGGGACCGAGGCTGTGGTCCCGGGCTCGGGAAGCGCGTCCCGGGCCCAGGAATCCCCCAGTAACGTGCCCCGAGAACGTGACCCGGGACCGAGCCAGTGGGTCCCGGGACCAGGGGCTGAGACCCGAGCCAGCGGATGTCCCAGTAATGCCCCCGGGAACGCGCCCTGGGACCGAGCCTATGGGTCCCGGGACCGGGGGGCGAGATCTGGGGCCCAGGAATGTCCCAGTGACGTGCCCCGAGACCGAGCCTGTGTGTCCCGGGACCGGGGGCGAGACCCGGGCCCGGGAATGTCCCCGGGCCACGGGGCCCGAGGTGGATGCGAGCGGTCGTCGCGACGCGCCCGGGGAAGGAGCACTCGGGCCTGGACAGTGCTCGGGCCCCAGGCACTTAGCGGGAAATCGGCCGTAGCCGGCCGTCACTTGTGCAGAATATGGGCCCCGGAGGAGCTGACGTAGCCGAAGATCCATGCGTCCCGGGGGAATGTGGGGCCCCCAGTCCCGTTTCGCCGACACAGTCAGCATCAAAAAAACCACTAACTAGAGTAGATAGAGATCTGTGAATATTTAACCCAAACCTTGTACATTGTTTAAGATAACGAAGTATTCGTTTAACAGCGGCCCAGTGCACTGAAGTTGGTGCATACAGAAATTGACAAACTTTGTTAATAGCAAAAACTATATCAGGTCTAGTCAACGTTAAATACTGTAAAGCACCCACTATGCTTCTATAATGAGTAGCATCATTAGAACCTAACAAAGTCCCATCATGAAGGGCAAGTTTTTCACTGACAGACAGAGGAGTACTTATTGGTTTGCAGTCTGGCATGTTAACTCTTTTTAAGAGATCATTGGCATATTTTTCCTGTGTCAAAACAATACCATTCTGAACTTTATTTACTTCAATTCCAAGAAATTAGTGGAGATCACCCAAGTCTTTAAGTGCAAACTCCTTTTTCAGATCCTGCAGGAGTGCCATAGTTGCCTGTTCTGAAGAACTAGCTACAATTATATCATCAACATAGACTAGGACAAACATAGTGATCCTACCTTTATTAAGTAAAAACAAAGTATCTGCCTTGGATGACTGGAACCCAAGATCCACAAGCTTCTTACTCAATCTGGAATACCACGCTCTTGGCGCCTGTTTCAACCCATATAACGCCTTATCAAGTTTGCACACATAGGTTGTCTTGGATAGAATTTCAAAACCTGGTGGTTGATGCATGTACACTTCTTCTTCTAGAACCCCATGAAGAAACGCATTCTGTATGTCGAGTTGACGAAGACTCCACCCTCTAGAAACAGCTAGAGACAAGATTATTCTGATTGTAGCTGCTTTAACTACTGGACTGAAGGTATTTTCATAATCTATACCATATTATTGTTTAAAACCTTTGGCTACCAGTCAACTTTGTATCTGTCTAGAGTTCCATCAGATTTTCTCTTTATCTTACACAACCATTTGCAGCCGATAACATTCTGACCCCTCTTTGATAGGACTAAGTGCCAGATTTTATTTTTCATTAAAGCCTCATACTCTAATTCCATCGCATCTCGCCAGGTTTTTGTATTTCAAAGCTTCAGCATCATTTTACAGATCTCCTGAACAAGTAAAGCATCCATACTTAACAGTGCTGTCAGTGTAGATTTTTTCCTTGCGAATGCCACTCTGTAGTCGAGTCTGTGGTCAGGATGGCACAGAAGATCCTGCTCCTGGTGCACTGCCACTCCTGATTCTGCCGCAGTCAATCCCACTGCCTGTGCCTGTGTCAGATCCCACTGCACCGAAAATTTCTTCTGTTCCCTCGGTCGTAGCCTCTGCAACACTGTCGGCTTCTGTCTGGAGAATCGATCTGGGTAGCAGCGCCTGCGTCATCTGGCAGCACGGATCCTGAAGCCTGAACCTGACCGACCTGCTCCTGATGCTGCGCATCCACTTCGGGAGTTGTGCCTCCGAAACACTCCTGATCAGCCAATATTTCATGCTCATTTGAATTGCTTTCTTCACGAAACCTGCTACTATTTTCTCCAGAAAAATTATCAATAGCAACAGTATGCGATGCAGTATTATGCAGTGGATTATTAGACACTGGGTTAATTAACTGTTCACTCATATAATTTGTAAGAGTAGGAGACAGGAAAAGTAACTTAGACCGAAGCCTAGCACCAGCATTTGGGTGTAGATTAGCAAAAGAATATACTATTTCATCAAAAATCACATCCCTTAAGATGTAGACACGACCTGTAGCAACATTAAGGCATTTGAAGCCTTTGTGAAGGTCACTAAAACTAAGGAAAACATATTGTTTGGATTTGAATTGGAGCTTGTGAGTATTATATGGGCGCAAATGTGGCTAGCAAGCACAGCCAAAAATTCTCAAGGAATTATAATCTGGTTTTTGATGGAATAACTACTCTAAAGGTATAGAGTGTTGAATGGTCTTGCTAGGGAGTCTATTGATCAAATATGTGGCTGCTGAAAAATTTTCATCCTAGAATTTTAGAGGCATTGAAGCCTGAGATAAAAGAGATAGACCCACTTCTACTATATGGCGATGTTTCCTCTCAGCAGAGCCATTTCGCTGATGAGTATGAGGACAAGAGACATAATGGACAATCCCAATTTGAGAGAAAAAGGAATTAAGCTTTTGATATTCTCCCCCTCCCCCAGTCAGTTTGCATTGCAAGGATTTTTCTATCAAAAAGCCTCTCAACAAGAGTTTGAAACTCCTTAAATTTTTGGAAAACCTTAGATTTGTACTTTAACAGATAAATCCATGTAAACTTACTGAAATCATCAATAAAACTCACATAATATTTTTTCCTTTCCACAGACTCTGGGGCAGGTCCCCACACATAAAAAAAAACAAGTTCCAAAGGGAACTTAGAGACACTAGTGGAAATAGGATAGGGCAACTGATGACTTTTTGCTTGTTGACAAACATTACAAACTGACTCACTAATTGACTTATCGGGACAGGAGAGATTATTCTTGCTAATAACTTGTTTAACAATAGTAGAAGAGAGATGTCCTAGACGATTGTGCCACCGGGACAAGGATAAATTGGATGCACCAAAAACTTGCTTGATGGAGGATCTAGGAAGAGGATAAAGGCCGTTATGACATCTCCCTTTAAGCAGCGTTTTCCTCGTGACCTAATCCTTGATAGAAAAGAATTTAGGGTAAAGCTCAAGATAGGCACAATTATCAGTAGCTAAACAATGAGCAGAAACAAGATTTTTCTTAGCTTGTGGGCACATATAAGATATTTCTAAGACGAATATTTTGAGTAGGTGTTGACGCCGAAAACTGCCGGGGACGGGCCGACGATCTGGTTCGGTGTCTAGAGACACGCGAAGGCCTGGGAGATTTGCTTCACTCCAGTGCAGGTCCTAAAATCTTGAGGTTCGTAGGCGTGCCAGTCAATTTGACCCTGCAATTGACAAGGAGAAAAGATGTCAAATTCGTGAGCCAATCGGCTGGAAGCCGGCTTGGACTCATCTCATCGGCCGATGGCCGATTTGCACTGTAGCACTTACACATCGACTGGAAGCCGATGATAGCATGAGCAATAGCATAATAAACAGTATTAAACTAGCCGATCATCGAAGGGATGCTAAAAAATCGGCTGTAAACTTGATAAAATAAGCAAGCAGGATGCGTAATTAAATAGATTAAATGAACTCCAGCCGATCATGGTTAAAGTTACTAGTATCACCGCGAAGATGTTGCCCGCGCCCGTGCCCGGGCCCTTGCTCGCACCTGTGCCCGGGATCTTCATCCGCTGTCCATACCCGTGCCCGAGTTCTTACCTATGCTCGTGCCCAGGTCCTTACCTGAGGTCGTGCCGGGGAACTTGGCTGAGGTCATGCCCGGGAACTTGGCTGAAGTCATGCCCGGGAACCTACTTGTGCTCGCACTCGGATCGGTAGAGTAAACCAATCGGCTAGCCCTTAGCCGATCGTAATAGTAATGCATGCAAGAATGTATAACAAGGCAAGCAGTATAATTGGCTATATTTAATAAGAGATAACTTATCGGCTAAGCACTCCGATGACAACATCGCATAAAACCCATCGGCTTATTAAGAGTAACGTTATTATTGTCAGTCTAGTAGATCGGACCCAACCGTTGCAGCACAGACTGATAATGATAACGAGATCTCGATAAGCCGATAAATCTGATGCGATCGTGATGCTAAAACATGATAACTTACTGGCTATACACCCCGATAAGACGCTTGGGCATAAAGTATCAACCTAGCAGGAACGATTTATCGCTAGCAGTTTAATAGGTCGGACCTAACCGATGCAGCACAAACTGATGATAAACCGCTCCCAGTAAGCCGATACGATCTACGCATGCGTGATGTGATATACCTAATCAATCTATGAGGTCAAACTGAACTGATGCAGCCATAGATAAAATAAATATATCGTGGTAAGCCGACTACCATAAACCGACTAGAATATCGGACCTAATCGAGGAAGTACTAGCCGATAGGTAGCCGGGGTGACAAGACTTACCCTCTCGCAGGAGGTCGGACCTAACCGATGCAGCCCGGCTCGAGAAGCAAGATCCCGTCGGAAGGGTGGCGATGCGCCGAATTTGTATTGATCGAGTGATAATTTACAAGGTCCCCGGGCGTACGTATTTATACCCCAAGTTACACGAGTCCTCATTGGACACGGTACATGATTTCCTAATTATAACAGAAAACGCTAACAAGGCCCGACCGGACACGAGGTCAGGTTTCCTAAAGATAAACACTTGCCTAATTAATAGATACAGTAAATAACTGCCAAACAGCGGTCTTCACGGCTCCCTCCCGGAATCGGTCTCTTCTGGATCAATTTCCGCCAGTTGACTGCAATTTTCCCCTTGACCGAATCTGATACAGGGCCTTACCAAATTTTGGCGTTAACATATGCCCCCCAATTTCGGAGTTCTTCTATAGGACTTCGAAATTCTTTCATTTTGGGCCTCCAGATTTCTTCTATACCGAAGCGGCCCAAGGTAGCCCACTTGCCATAATTGTTTGAAACAGTGCCAACGGCCTTGATTCCCGCCCGGTCATCATATCTCTATAAAAACGCTTCGTCTCCCTAGCCCTTTTTTACGCTTTCACATCACCAGAGCACCACCGCTTCATCTCCCAAAACTCCGACAAGCTCCAGTGAACCCAGATGAACCGTCGCAACCCTTTTCTTCGGCTGTTGATTCCTGCATCTTCTTCCTCTCTCGCGATGGCATCAGCATCCGCAGTCCCTGAGGTAATCTTCTTGCCCGATTATTTCTCCCGATTTTGTAGCCCAGATGCACTCAATCCGCCATGTTCTTCATCTGTTGTCCATCGTGTTCTTATTTACTGTAGCATCTTAGAGACCAGATCTTGATCCCGGCCGCCGATTACCCGAACTTTTTCTATCATGGCCCCATGGGTAGCGAAGATCCCATAGATTTCATAAGCGCTGAGACCCAGCATATTCCTTTCAAGAACTCGGCCATGCTAGTCAGTGACTGGACCAATAGCTTCAGGTCATGGCCGAGCAAGTTGCCTAGGTGGAGGGATTGGTACATCAGAGTATCAGCTGCGAAGAGAACCCTCTGGGAAGAATCACATATCGGCCACTGCATCAATCTCTCTCTGGCCGATATAGAAAGGAATGAACCACTGCTCGCATCGGCCTCATACTTCTGGTCCGATGCCCTCAATGCCTTCATGTTCGGGCACGGGCCGATGACTCCCATCTTGCTGGATGTGACCATGCTCACCTGCCTTGACATGACGAGCTACATCGACCCCTTCAAGCTCCGATTCAAGCCTACTCATCGGCTCCAAGCAAAGAACATCGGCGGCTGGTCCAGGTACATATCCATCCATAATAAGGGAACTGGATTAGTCGATGACCGGGAACATGTTGCTTTTCTGAACTTATGGCTGGAACGGTTTATTTTTGGCGGCACAACCCTCGGCCCAACGATCAACATGCAATGTTTGGCAGAGTGCCTGGTTGATCGGAAACAGATCCCCTTGGGGCAATTCCTCCTTGGCGCTACCTATCAGCTGCTTCACCAAGTGGCGACCAAGCTATCGGCCGGCCAGCCTGTCGGCCATATCGGGGGTCCTTGGTGGTTTGTGCAACTCTGGCTCAACGTCTACACCTCCAAGGCCTTCTCTGGGACTTCTCTTCTCAACCAATCCTTTCCAGCCGATTACACAGAAGACCAGGATCCCATTTACTGCCGATGCGTTTCCATGGGCGAAGCTGCATCGGCTCTTTCCGGCGGCAAGATAACCCCCGCTGGACTTAGTCAGTGGTTCAAGGGGTTTTATTATGGTTTCACCAGGGAGGCCACTCTCTGGTTTGCATATAATGACGCATCATCATTCGAGATGCCTTCCAACTTCGACCCACTTAACGCTTTGGATAATGGTGAGTCCAAGGCCATATTCCTATCGGCCATCACCCCTCGTCTGCTGCCAACTGGCTTTTCTCTGGGCCGATCGCAACCATCATATGAGTTTTACCATCCATCGGTCGGCTCTCGCTAGCTTGGCCTTGGTCAACTTCCGATTGGCCTATTCTTCATCGACAAACTTCAGGCCCGGGGCAACGTCAACAACGCCCTAGAGTATGATTGGATGCGGACTTTAACAGAACCCCTTCTTCTAGGCGCCGCCACCGAGGTGTATGTCTGCACTGCCAACACCAAGCTTTTTGTCCGATGGTGGTCAGAATGGAAGAAACATATATTCAGCTTAGCGGCCACCTGCTACTGCTCCCGCCTCGACGCCGAGTACATCGAATCCGATGAAGAGGTAACACCCGCAAGCCTTAATCATCATCTCCAATCATCTCTCACTCTTAATTTGCAGGCTGCCAGCGTCGAGCCCCCAACGACAAGCAACAGTGGTCGGCCGATTCTATATCAACCCCCATCGGCCACTCCAAACTTAGGGCGCGATGCTCCATCTCCATCGGCCCTCCTCAAGGCACCTCGGCCGATAGGACAAAAACGGAAGAAATTAGCGCATCTCCCCTCCCTGAAGAAGCAGAAAACTGGTGCCGATGTCATTGCCACGACGCCATCTTCTCCCCAGACAACATCGGCTCCCTCATCCCCTCAGGTATGCGCCAAGTCTTGATATTATTACCCGCTTTCTCATCCATCTCATCAGTTTCATTTCCAGCTCGAGTCATCGGCTCCAGAACCTCGACATTCTTCTGACATCCCTCCAAGCACTGAGCCGATGGCTTCTCCAGCTGCCCCACTCTCAGCACCAAGTCCTCCAGCAATCGATGAGGCTGTTCCTATTCCATCGGCTGACATCGGCCACCTCGAAGAACAACCTATTCATCTTCCTGAAGCCGATGCCACCCGAGCTGCCGACGTCCTTCCTCAGGTAATCTCTTCACGCCGATACTTCGCTTTTAACCTTCTACTGATCCTTTTACCGATGTCAATTTTGCAGTCCTTAGCCGATTTGTTTTCCTTTGACATCGGCAAATACTTGGAAACAGAAGACGAAACAGCCACCAGCGCAGCAACCAAACCGTCCTTCCTAGCCGATGTGCGTGATTACTTAACGAGCATCATCAGTCGGCTGGGAAATCCAATTGATGCGCTAGTGGAAGACTGTGGGCCGATTCGGGCAAGACTTGCAGAAATTGAACACCATCTGCCCGAAGAACTCGTCGACGCACTAACTCCCGCAGCATACCTGGAGTCTCACAGATTTAAACTCATCAAGCTTAGGCAGCGCATAGCCGATCGTGCTGACCAACATAAGATTACCCAAGATATCCAAGCCGATCGGTTATCAGCCCAAACAGAGAAGAAAAAACTTGATGACATGGCAGCTGTCCCCCAAGAACTCCAATCCAAGCTAGACCAATTGAAGAAGAAGGAGGCCGATTTGCTGGTAGAACTTGAAAAAGTCCTCAAGGATCTTGAAGCAACAGAATCCCAGCTTATCGGCTTGCCGCAAGCTATCCAGGACCAAGAGGCTAAGGTCACAGCGATGGTGCGTCAAGTCATTCATCGGCGCAAGAACTTGAAGACCATCCCGGGTTCCAATGAAGACGACATCCGGGCCATCAATGAAATTGACCAAATCCGCCTGCACGCAATCGAAACGATCCAAAAATTCATGTAAATTAATGACCAATGGCTTCATGAAACATGTTGGTTGCTCTGTAATATATCTTGATCGGCTCTGTTGCCTGCCTCCTTCACCCTTGATAATATTTCTGTTTGTTTGATCTAAAGGCGATATCGATTGATATCGGCTATCTTTAGGCGATGCAAAACATCGGCTTTCTGAACTATTCTAGAAATCGGATGCACTTAACCGATTTAAGAATTGATCCAAACGCTAGGATAGTATTTCTTGAGATATTTTCCGTTAAGCGCTTTAGCAAACCCCGTCCTGTCAAGATCCTCTAATACATAGGCATTACCAGGTACACAGCGATTAACCCGATAGGGCCCTTCCCAATTAGGCGACCATTTTCCAAACTTATTATCTCTGGACCCGATCGGCAAAATCAACTTCCACACAAGATCTCCCTCGGCAAACGATTTACTCACCACCTTTTTGTTGTAATGCCGAGCTGCCTTAGCCTTGTTTTCCTTGATCCTTTCCAATGCCCTCAACCGATTCTGAGCCAAATCTTCAAGTTCATCTGTCATTAAATTATAATAATCATCGGCTGTTAATTGATTTTGCAAAGAAATCCTCCAAGAACCGATGTTAGTCTCCCACGGTAAAACTGCCTCATGCCCATATACTAACTGATACGGTGGCATCTGAGTAGATCCATGACACGCCATCCGATAGGCCCATAGTGAATCGGCTAATGTAGTATGCCATCGCCGCGGCTGCTCATCAATTTTCCGCTTAATCAACTTGATCAAACTCTTGTTAGAAGCTTCCGCCTGTCCATTGGCTTGAGCATAATAAGGCGATGAATTTAGTAACTTGATTCCCATACTGGCAGCAAACTGTTGAAACTCATCAGACACAAAAATAGATCCCTGATCAGTAGTTATCGTCTGAGGAATCCCAAACCGATAAATTATGTGCTCCTTTACAAACTCAATTGCTTCCTTAGACGTAACTTTCTTCAAAGGAATCGCCTCTACCCACTTGGTAAAATAATCTGTCGCCGCCAATATGAACTTATGTCCTTTACTTGATGGAGGAAAAACTTGGCCGATCATATCAATTCCCCAACCTCTGAACGGCCATGGTTTGATAATAGGATTCATAGCCGATGCTGGTGCTCGCTGTACATTTCCAAATTTCTAACAATCTTGACACCCTTTATAGTACCTGAAGTAATCTTCCAGCATTGTCGGCCAAAAATATCCTACTCTTCTCAGTAACCACTTCATCTTATGAGCCGATTGATGAGTCCCACAGATGCCTTCATGCACCTCGCACATAACCACTTTGGCTTCTTCCAAATTCAGGCACCTAAGCAGAACTCCCTCAACAATCTGATAATACAGTTCCCCATCAAGCAGCACATACTTAGTAGCTTTATATCGAATTTTCCTGGAAACCGATTGCGACGGATTTTGCAAATAATCAATTATCTCCTGTCTCCAGTCATCAGCCTTGTTTTTAATGTCACTATCGGCTATTTCAACCTCAACCTGCCTATTCAGCCGATAGCCTGACACAATCTGTGCAAGATCATTGGCTTCTAAATTCTGCTCCCTGGGAATATGATCTATTGATACTATCTTGAAATCTTTTAACAAATCCGTACATTCCTCATAATATGACCTCAAAACATCATCCCTGCACTCATATTCTCCAGATAACTGCTTGATCACTAATAAAGAATCGCCAACAATCTCTATAATATCGGCTCCAATCTCCTTCAAAAGTTGAAGTCCTTTTAATACCGCCTCGTACTCCGCTTGATTATTAGTTCGATAAGGTTTAATTGTAAAAGCAAACTTAAAACTTGCCCCCCGAGACGATATAATAACCAAGCCGATACCAGATCCGTGCTTGCAAACCGATCCATCAAAAAACAAAGTCCATGGGATCGGCTCCACATAACCTTCGTAAGCCCCTCTGTGTTGTACAATGAAATCGGCCACTGCCTGCCCCTTGACTGCTTTAGCCGATTTATATCTCAAGTCGAACTCTGTCAAAGCAAAAATCCATTTACCAACTCACCCTTTCAAGACTGGAGCCGACAACATATATTTGACCACATCGGCCTTGCAAACTACTGTACACTCAGCCGACAGGATATAATGCCTTAACTTTGTACATGAGAAATATAAGCACAGGCATAACTTCTCCACCGTAGGATATCTTGTTTCAACATCCAAAAGCCTTCTGCTCAGATAAAACACAACTCGCTCTTTGCCTTCAAGCTCTTGAATTAAAACAGACCCGATGGACCTCTCATCGGCTGACAAGTACAACCTAAACGGCACTCCCTTCTGTGGTGGAATTAGAATAGGTGGGGAACTCAGATAATTCTTGATCTCGTCAAATGTCTTCTGCTGTGCTGCCCCCCACACAAACTCTTGATCGGTCTTCAACTTCAACAACGGAGTAAAAGATTCAATTCTCCCTGATAAATTCGATATAAACCTCCTTACGAAATTAATCTTGCCGATCAATGATTGCAACTCTATCTTATTGCTTGGTGGTTCTGTAGTCTTAATGGCTCTGATGCTTCGCTGACTAACTTCAATTCCTCGCTCATGAACCATAAAACCCAAAAATTGCCCAGCCGATACACCAAAAGCGCATTTATTAGGATTCATCCTTAGCCTGTATTTCTTGGCCCTCTCCAGCACTTTTCGCAGATCAGCTATATGGCTTTCCTCACTTTTAGACTTAACCACCACATCATCAATGTAAATTTTTACCAACAAGCCGATGAGATCATGAAATATATAATTCATCGCTCTCTGATAAGTTGTGTCAGAGGATGAAACCTCGACGGCGGGAAGTCGGGAGACCCCCTTTTGAGATTCGGCCAGGGGAGTAGTTCTCAGGCGGAGCCAGCTTCAGGTGTAGCAGAAAGATAGGCGAAGAAGACGTAGAAAAGACTGCGGGGTTCGGACCGTCCACAGCGGGCCCGGACCGTCCAAACCGTGGTGAAGCAGAGGACGGAGGCTGAAGGGTCCGGACCGTCCGAACCGAGGAGATCCCGCGGGGAAGACGATGAACCGCACACACGAGGGAGACGCGAGGATTTATACAGGTTCGGGCCGCCGGAGCGTAATACCCTACTCCTGTGTTTTGGACTATGAGAGAGAGAGAGATGAATGTGGTATTGTGGTTTACAAGCAGGGCCCCGGGAGCTCGGAAGCTCACCGGGAATCCGGAGGTGGCGTCGGTTGTTCTACCAGCGACCGGACTCGAGGAAGGAGAGGGAGATCTCTGTTGTCTAAGGTTGGAGCTTCCGCTGCCCTCCGTTCGTCTACGGCATGGATCCTCCTTTATAGAGTCAGGGGAGTCCACAGTGCCCCGTATAGAGAGAGAGGTTGCTAGGTCTTGTTGCACGCTCGTGGCCGCCTGCTGCGCCGCGTCGGAGAGACGTCCAGTCGCCCACGCCCGCTTGCTGAGCCGTGCGGGAGGCACGCCGGGTCGCCCGGTCGCCCGCTGCGGGCGGCTGGTCTGGTCGGCCCCTTGCTGGGCGGCTGTGTACGGCTACAGCAGCGCACCCTGTTGAGAAGTGAGAGTGCACGTCGCTGTGTCTCGGACTGTGCAGGGAGCAGGCCCACGGGGGGCCGTCTTGAGAATCCACGCGCGTCCCTCCGGGTAGCGGGGTGCGGCACGCCCCGTCGCCTGTCACCCGGGTCTGGGGGCGGCGCCCCCGGGCACGGGGAGGCGCTCCCGGGGCCGGGGGCGACGCATCCGGGCGTGGGGGGGCGCGCCCTGGGCCCGGACACCGTGCGGGAGACACGGCCGGCATGGGGAGGCGCGTCCGCGGCCGGGGGCAATGCATCCTAGGACCGGGAGGCGCGCCTGGGCCCCGGACATCGTGCGAGAGACACGATCGTAGCCGGTCGTCAGTCGTACAGGACGTGGCCCCGGGGAACTGACGTGGCCGAAGACCCACGCGTCCCTGGCGACTGTGGATACCCCCAGTCCCGTTTCGCCGACAAGTTGCATCGGCACTTTTCAATCCAAAAGTCATTACTACCCACTCATACAAGCCGATAGCTCCGGGACACCGAAACGCAGTCTTATGTATATCTTCTTCAGCCATAAAAATCTGATTGTATCCTGCATTGCCGTCCATGAAGCTGATAATCTTGTGGCCTGAGGCTGCATCCACCAATAAATTCGCTATCGGCATTGGGTATTCATCCTTGGGGGTAGCTTTATTCAGATCCCGGAAATCAATACATATCCTCAATTTTCCCTTTTTCTTCTCCACCGGGACGATATTAGAAACCCACTCAGCATATCGGCATGGCCTTATAAACTTGGCATCATACAACCTTGTGATTTCTGCTTTAATCGGCTCATATAACACTGCCTTGAATCTCCTTGGAGCCTGCTTGAATGGCCGATATCCTGGTTTAATGGACAGCCGATGTTCAACAATTGATCGGCTTAATCCTGGCATCTCATGGTACTCCCAAGCGAAACAATCCCGATACTCCTTCAACAGTGTTATCAATTCTTCTCGAAGTTCAGGATTTAACCTTTTGCTTATGTATGTCGGCCTTGGCTTATCTCCTGGTCCTATGTCAATCTCCTCCAAATCATCGGCCGACGTAAATCCTTGCCCCAGTTTCCCCTCGAAGTCTTCATTGGAGCCCATCAGAGTAACAATTCAGAGCCGACTTGCTGAATCGGCTGTATCCCTTGGCTAGTGACCTTAAGGTAGTCTCCTTCCCACACTTTCCCGGACAGGCAATCAACACCATCGGCTTCCCAAACTGGCAAATCGGTCATTGCAATGTTGGTTGACCGATCTGCTAGGACCACTTCGACTTGATCTCCCTGCCACTGTATCAAACATTGATGCATTGTCGAAGGCACGCAACAGTTCACGTGAATCCAGTCCCTGCCGAGAAGCAAACTATATGACCCCTTTCCGTCGATGACGAAAAATGTGGTGGGTAATGTCTTATTCCCTACTGTCAACTCCACGTTTAATATGCCTTTCGCCCCTGATGAATTCCCACCGAAGTCCTTTAACACCATATTCGTCTTGATCAAATCTTCGGCAGTCTTCCCCAATTTTCGGAATGTGGCATGAGGCATGAGATTAACTGCTGCTCCCCCATCAACCAGCATCTTTGTCATCGGCTTCCCATCCACATAGCTCTTGATATATAATGGCTTCAGGTGCCGATGCTCTGACTCCTCAGGTTTATCAAATATGGCCTGATCGGGTTGCAACGTTAGTTGAGCAAAAACTTCCTCATTGCCTTCTTCATCTGATGAAAGTGCTTTATACTCCCGAGGCAAAAAGAACACCATATTTGCTGGGGCCGATTGATCAGCTTCATCGTCTTTTCTTTTCACGCGCCATACTTGTTTAGTTTTCTTGTGACGATGATCGGCCTCTTCCTGATCTTGTCTCTGTTCTTCCTGTTGCTCTCGGTGTCGTAGTCGCTATGCCCTTCTCTTTTGATTCTTCGTGAATATCCCACTAGGGCACCATTGAGGATTCTGGACTTGTTTTTCATGTACTTCCTCTTCATCCTCTTCAAAGAACTCTTCTTGGATCGGCCCTAATCGGCTATGAACCGATGCTCTTTTTCCAAGCGACCGATCCTGTGAAAACCTCTGCTGCTGATCATGCCGATTCCCCATATTACTGCACTTGGGGCAATCTTCAACTGATGGCAATCTCATCCCTTGATCCCAGCAGAATCGGAAGAACGGGCAGTCCCAATGCGGATTATATCTTTCTGGTTCATCCCTCTGTTCCTCATATCTTGAATATTTTTCTATCATATCGATGAAGTATATCCTTGATTTATACCTTTGACGTCTTGCTCCATCGGCCTGATCCCTTGATGATGATCCCGCATAGACCATGTTTACGGGGAACGGGTGTCCATCGATCTTCATCGGCTTCTTGTCTTCGAACTTGATTCTTCCCTGTTCGACAGCCGACTGAATTTGTTGCCGAAAAACTTTGCACTCGTTAGTATGATGCGATATAGTATTGTGCCATTTGCAATATCTTTTCTTCTTTAGTTCTTCGGTTGATGGAATTACGTGGTTTGGCGGAAGTTGTATCTGTTTTTCTTGTAACAGCAAGTCAAAGATTTTATCGGCTTTACTAATATCAAAATCATACCGCTCCTCTTTGCCGATATCCTTGACCCATGGGCATGATACTGATTTCTTGTTCCTGGCCCACTCCGCCAATCCAACCTCAGCATCGGATCCCTCATCGTCTGAGCTTGATGAATAAACTTGAACTTGAGCAACCCTTCTCTAATATTTATCCTTTTTCGCCTCTTGGAACCGGCTTTCATGAGCCGATACCTTTTGTACCAGATGCGCCAGGGACTCAAACTCTTGTGACGAAAACCTCTCCTTAATTGGCGCCAAAAGACCCTGGAAAGCCAGATCGGCCAGATGCCCATCGCTCAAGTTCAAACTGTAACATCGGTTTCTGATGTCCCGAAATCGCTGAACGTATTCCGGTACTGTTTCATCTAGCCGTTGCCTAACTGTTAACGCCAAAATTTGGTAAGGACCTGTATCAGATTTGGTCAAGGGGACGGTTGCAGTCGGATAATGGAAATTGATCCAAGAAGCAGACCGAGTCTGAGAAGGAGCCGTGAAGACCGCGCGTGGCAGTTAATTACTATAGTTATTAGGAAAAGGTTTATCTCTTTTAGGAAACCTGACCTCGTGTCCGGTCAGGCCTCATTAGCGTTTTCTGTTATAGATAGGAAATCATATATCGTGTCCTATAAGGACTCATGTAACTCGGGGTATATATACGTATGCCCGGGGACCTTGTAATCTATCACAACGATCAATACAAACTCAGCGCATCGCCACCCCTTCGACGGGATCCTGCTTCTCGAGCCGGGCTGCATCGGTTAGGTCCGAACTCCTGCGAGAGGGTAAGTCTCGTCACACCGACTACCAATCGGCTAGGACTTCCTCGGTTAGGTCCGATATTCTAGTCGGTTTATGGTAGTCGGCTTACCACGATATATTTACTTTATCTATGGCTGCATCAGTTCAGTTTGATCTCATAGATTGATTAGGTATATCACATCACGTGTGCACAGACCGTATCGACTTACTGGGAGCGATTTATCATCAGTTCGTGCTGCATCGGTTAGGTCCGACCTACTGAACTGCTAGTGATAAGTCGGTCTTGCTGGGCCGATGCGTTGTGTGCAGGCGTTTTATCGGAGTGTATAGCCGGTAAGTTATTTTCATCACGATCGCATTATATCTATCGGCTCATTGAGGCATTGTTATCATTGTCAGTCTGTGCTGCAACGGTTAGGTCCGATCTACTAGATTGACGATAATAGCTTTGCTCTTAATAAGCCGATGGTGTTGTGCGATGGTGTTATCGGAGTGCTTAGCGATAAGTTACCTGTTAAAGCCGACACATTTATTCATTTTTTATCCTGTGCTCGCTTCGATAAGCAGTCGGCTACTTATCAATTATTTATGATTTGCGTTATTGCATATTTTATTATATGTTCTTGCCTGTATTATTGTCACAATCGGTTAAGGGATAGCCGATGGGTTTATTCTGCCGATCCAAGCACAGTACAAGCAGGTTCCCGGGCACGACCCCAGGTAGGGCCCGGGCATGAGCCCGGGTAAAGGACCAGTATATGGGCCCGGATAGCGGACGAAGATCTTGGGAGCAAGGGCCCGGGTGCTGGCATACCTTCATAACAACACAGTACTAGATCATGATCAGCTAGGATCTGTTTGATTTATTTATGCATTATACTTGTTTATTTTATCTAGCTTATAGGGTTTTCGAATATCCTTCGATGATCGGCTAGCATGACATTTGTTTTATTATTAATTATTGTTCTTGCGTCATCGGACTAAGCCGATGTGTAAGTGCTACAGTGTGCATCGGCCATCGGCTGATGAAACGAGTCTAGATGGCTTCTAGCGATTGGCTCATTGATTAACATTTTCCTCCTTGTAATTACAGGGTCAATTGACTGGCACGCCTACGAACCTCAAATTTAGGACCTGCACTGGAGTGAGCAAATCTCCCAGGCCTTCGCGTGTCACCAGACGCCGAACCGGGACCCGGCGATTTTCGGCGTCAACACGCTTTTGGCACGCCGGTGGGACACGAGTTTTTAAGCCAGAATTCCAACAAACATTGTTTCAATCAAGATTTCAATATGGCTGGAAAAGAAGTCAAGACGGACAACGTAATTCCGGTCACCATGGAAGATCTAACTGAAGAACAAAAACAGCAAGTTGAACAGACCATGACAAATTTCCAGAAGCTGTGTTTAGAATCCTTCAGTATGACAAGACAAGGGCCGATTCAGAAGTCTCAGTTCCAAACCAGTACTGGTAGGAGAATCGAGCCGCAACAACCTGAGAGTCCACCAATCAAGCCTTTACAGGAGATGGTCAACGAGGCTGTGCACCACGCACTCATCAATCAGTCAGGGGTCTTAGTAAATACATTGCATAACCTTATCAAGAAGACTGTTGATGGATCGATTGCCCAAGAGCAACTCGGGGTCCTGTTTTTCTCCACCGAAGATAGAGCCAGGCCAAGTTAATTACAACATTAGCAAGGATATACCAGAACACTTGTTCGCGCAAAACCAGGCCGGGGGGCAACAGGATATCCTCTGGATATCACCGATCTATTTATTATGGGGGATCAGCAGAACATCCGGAGGAGGAGCCGATCCAGGTACTTACCAGAGGGAGTATCACAGACAGAATCGGGCTCTCAACCGCCGATAAGTATCAGCAGTATCAACAGGAGAATGCAAGAGAGGAAGATTTGTCGGCACGGTTGAGGAAATAGTAAGGGAGCAGTTCGGGATCAAGCCAAGGAACAAGCGTTCATGTATCGGCACCCATATCTGAGTGGTTTGACAGGGTTCCGTTGCCACACCGATACAGGGTCCCGGATTTCTCTAAGTTTTCAGGGCAGGAAACACATCTACAGTAGAACATGTCAGCCGATTTCTGGCGCAGTGCGGGGAAGCATCGGCTGAAGAGGCCTAAGGGTTAGGTTTTTCCCCTATCATATCTGGATCGGCTTTTACATGGTTCTCCTCGTTACGCCGAATTCTGTTCGGGGGTGGGGCCGATCTGGAGAAACAATTTCACAAATATTTCTTCGCTGGGATTCGAGCTGAGACTGTCAGATTTGACATCGGTTAAGCAGCGACCAGATGAAACAGTACCGGAATACATTCAGCGATTTGGGATATCTAGAAGCGGTGTTATAGTTTAAACCTGAGCGATGGGCATCTGGCGATCTAGCTTTTCAGGGACTTTGGCGCCAATCAGAGAAAGGTTTTTCGTCTCAAGAGTTCGAATCTTTGTCGCACCTAGTACAGAAGGTATCGGCTCATGAAAGCCGATTTCAAGAGGCGAAAAAGGACAAGTAAGAGGAGAGTTGCTCAGGTTCAGGTCTATTCAACGGACTCAGATGAGGAGGAATCGACGCTGAGGTTGATTGGCGGAGTGGGCCAGGAACAAGAAGTCGGTATCATGCCCATGGGTCAAAGATATCGCAAAGAGGAACGATATGATTTGATGTGAGCAAAGCCGATAAGATCTTTGATTTGTTGTTGCAGGAAAAGCAAATACAATTGCCCGCCAAACCACGTGATTCCATCAGCCGAAGAATAAAGAGAAGAAGTATTGCAAATGGCACAACGCGATATCGCACCATACTAACGAGTGTAAGGTTTTTCGGCAACAAATTCAGCTGGCTGTTGAGCAAGGACGAATCAAGTTTGAAGATAAAAAGCCAATGAAGATAGATGGGCACCCGTTCCCCATAAACATGGTCTATGCGGGGTCATCGTCCAGGACTCAAACCGATGAAGGAAGACGTCAGAGTAAATCGAGGATTACTTCATCAGGTATGATAGAGAAGTACTCAAGGTACGATGAACAGGGGGATGGACCGGAACAATATAATCCGCATTGGGACTGCCCGTTTTTTCGTTTCTGCTGGGATCAAGGGATGAGACTGCCATCAGCTGAAAATTGCCCCGAGTGCAGCGGTACAGGAAATCGGCATGATCGCCAGCAGGAGTGTTCGCGGGATCGGTCGCATGGGAAAAGAACATCAGTTCATAGCCGATTGGGGCCGATCCATGAAGAGTTCTTTGAAGAAGATGAAGAGGAAGTACGTGAGAAACAAGTCCAGAATCCTCAGTGGTGTCCTAGCGGCATATTCACGAAGAATCAGAAGAGAAGGGCACAACGGCTACGACACCGAGAACAGCAAAAGGAGCAATGCCAGGGTCAAGAGGAGGCTGGTCATCGTCCCAAAAGGATCAAGCAAGTTTGGCAAGTAAAGAGGAGGGACGATGAGGACGCATTGGCCCTAGTAAACATGGTGTTCTTTTTGCCTCGGGAGTATAAAGCGCTTTCATCAGATGAAGAAGGAGATGAGGAGGTTTTCGCTCAACTAACGTTGCAATCTGATCAAGCTATATTTGATAAACCTGAGAAGTCAGAGCATCGGCACTTAAAGCCGTTATACATCAAGGGATACGTAAATGGGAAGCCGATGACAAAGATGTTGGTTGATGGAGGAGCGGCTGTTAACCTCATGCCTCATGCTACGTTCCGGAAATTGGGGAAGACTACCGAAGACCTGATCAAGACAAATATGGTGCTAAAGGACTTCGGTGGGAATTCATCTGAAGCGAAAGGCGTATTGAACGTGGAGCTGACAGTAGGGAATAAGACATTACCCACCACGTTTTTTGTAATTGACGGAAAGGGGTCATATAGTTTGCTTCTCGGCAGGGACTGGATTCACGCGAACTGTTGCGTGCCTTCGACAATGCATCAATGTCTAATACAGTGGCAGGGAGATCAAGTTGAGATGGTTCTAGCGGATCGGTCGACCAACATCGCGATGACCGATCTACTAGTCTGGGAAGCCGACGGTGTTGACTGCTTATCCGGAACAGCATGGGAAGGAGATTACCTCGAGGTCACTAGCCAGGGGATACAGCCGATACAGCAAGTCGGCTCTGAATTGTTACTCTGATGGGCTCCATTGAAGACTTCGAGGGGAAATTGGGGCAAGGATTTACGTCGGCTGATGATTTGGAAGAGATTGATATAGGACCAGGAGATAGACCAAGGCCGACGTATATAAGCAAAAAATTAAGTCCTGAGCTACGAGAAGAATTGATAGCATTGTTGAAGGAGTATCGGGATTGTTTCGCCTGGGAGTACCATGAGATGCCAGGATTAAGCCGATCGATTGTTGAACATCGGCTACCTATTAAACCAGGGTATCGGCCATTCAAGCAGGCTCCAAGGAGATTCAAGGCAAAATTATATGAACCAATCAAGGCGGAGATCACAAGGTTGTACGATGCCAAGTTCATAAGGCCGTGCCGATATGCTGAGTGGGTTTCTAATATCGTCCCGGTGGAGAAGAAAAATGGGAAATTGAGGATATGTATTGATTTCCGGGATCTAAATAAAGCTACCCCCAAGGATGAGTACCCGATGCCGATAGCGGATTTGTTGGTGGATGCAGCGTCAGGCCACAAGATTATCAGCTTCATGGACGGCAATGCAGGATACAATCAGATTTTCATGGCCGAAGAGGATATACACAAGACTGCGTTCCGATGTCCTGGAGCTATCGGTTTGTATGAGTGGGTAGTAATGACTTTTGGATTGAAAAGTGCCGGTGCAACCTATCAAAGAGCAATGAATTATATATTTCATGATCTCATCGGTTTGTTGGTGGAAATTTACATTGATGATGTGGTGGTTAAATCTAAAAGTGGGGAAAGCCATATAGCCGATTTACGAAGAGTGCTGGAGAGGGCCAAGAAATACGGACTAAGAATGAATCCCAATAAGTGTGCTTTTGGTGTATCGGCTGGGCAATTTCTGGGTTTTATGGTTCATGAGCGAGGGATTGAAGTTAGTCAGCGAAGTATCAGAGCCATTAAAACTGCAGAGCCACCAAGCGATAAGACAGAGTTGCAATCGTTGATCGGCAAGATTAATTTTGTGAGGAGATTCATATCAAATTTATCAGGGAGAATTGAGTCTTTCACGCCGTTATTGAAGTTGAAAGCCGATCAGGAATTTGTGTGGGGGGCAGCGCAGCAGAAGGCGTTTGACGAGATCAAGAATTATCTTAGTTCCCCGCCTGTTTTGATTCCGCCGCAGGAAGGAGTGCCGTTCAGATTATACTTGTCGGCCGATGAGAAGTCCATCGGTTCTGTTTTGATCCAAGAATTTGAAGGTAAAGAGCGAGTTGTGTTCTATCTAAGTAGGAGCCTTTTGGATGCTGAGACGAGATATCCAGCGGTGGAGAAGTTATGCTTGTGTTTATATTTCTCGTGTACAAAGTTGAGGCATTACATCCTATCGGCTGAATGTACAGAAGTTTGCCAGGCCGATGTGGTCAAATATATGTTGTCGGCTCCAGTCTTGAAAGGGCGAGTTGGCAAGTGGGTTTTTGCCTTGACAGAGTTTGACTTGAGGTACGAATCGGCTAAAGCAATCAAAGGACAAGCAGTGGCCGATTTTATTGTCCAGCACAGGGGGTCTCACGAGGACTATGTGGAGCCGATCCCGTGGGTCTTATTTTTTGATGGATCGGTTTGCAGGCATGGATCTGGTATCGGTTTGGTTATTGTGTCGCCTCGGGGGGCAAGTTTTGAGTTTGCTTTTACAATTAAGCCTTATCGGACTAACAATCAGGCGGAGTACGAGGCGGTGCTGAAAGGACTTCAACTATTAAAGGAGATCGGGGCCGATATTATAGAGATTATTGGTGATTCTTTGTTGGTGATCAAACAGTTATCTGGAGAATATGAGTGCAGGGATGATGTTTTGAGGTCATATTATGAAGAGTGCGTGGATTTGTTGAAGGATTTCAAGATGGTGTCAATGAATCATATTCCCAGGGAGCAGAATTTGGAAGCCAATGATCTTGCACAGATTGCTTCAGGATATCGGCTGAATAGGCAGGTTGAGGTGGAGATAGCCGATATTGATGTCCAGAACAAGGCCGATGACTGGAGACAGGAGATAATTGATTACTTACGAAACCCGTCGCAGTCTGTTTCCAGGAAGATTCGGTATAAAGCTACTAAATATGTGCTACTTGATGAGGAGTTGTATTATCGGACGTTTGAGGGAGTTCTGCTTAGATGCCTGGATTTGGAAGAAGCCAAAGTGGTTATGTGTGAAGTGCACGAAGGCATCTGTGGAACTCATCAATCGGCTCATAAGATGAAGTGGTTGTTGAGAAGAGTAGGGTATTTTTGGCCGACAATGCTGGAAGATTGCTTTAGGTATTATAAAGGATGTCAAGATTGTCAGAAGTTTGGAAATATACAGCGGGCACCGGCATCGGCTATGAATCCTATCATCAAACCGTGGCCGTTCAGAGGATGGGGAATTGATATGATCGGCCAGATTTTTCCTCCATCAAGTAAGGGACATAAGTTTATATTGGCAGCAACAGATTATTTCACCAAGTGGGTAGAGGCAATTCCTTTGAAGAAGGTCACGTCCAAAGAAGCGATTGAATTTATCAAGGAGCATATCATTTATCGGTCTGGGATTCCTCAGACGATAACTACTGATCAGGGATCTATTTTTGTTTCTGATGAGTTTCAACAGTTTGCTGCCAGTATGGGAATCAAGTTATTAAATTCATCACCTTATTATGCTCAAGCCAATGGGCAAGCAGAAGCTTCCAACAAGAGTTTGATCAAGTTGATTAAGCGGAAAATTGATGAGCAACCACGGCGATGGCATTCTACATTAGCCGATTCACTATGGGCCTATCGGATGGCATGCCACGGGTCTACTCGGGTACCGCCATATCAGTTGGTATATGGACATGAGGCGGTTTTACCATGGGAAACTAACATCGGCTCTAGAAGACTTTCTTTGCAGAATCAATTGACGACCGATGATTATTATAACTTGATGGCAGATGAACTTGAAGATTTAGCTCAGAATCGGTTGAGAGCGCTGGAAAGAATCAAGGAGAATAAGGCTAGGGCAGCTCGGCATTACAACAAAAAGGTGGTGAATAAGTCGTTTGCCGAGGGAAACCTTGTGTGGAAGTTGATTTTGCCGATCGGGTCCAGAGATAATAAGTTCGGAAAATGGTCGCCTAATTGGGAAGGGCCTTATCGGATTAATCGCTGTGTGCCTGGTAACACATATATATTAGAAGATCTTGACGGGACGGAGTTTGCTAAAGCACTTAATGGGAAATATCTCAAGAAATACTACCCTAGCGTTTGGATCAACTCTTAAATCGGTTAAGTACAGCCGATTTCTAAGCAATTCAGAAAGCCGATGTTTTTATACGTCGCCTAAAGACAGCCGATATCAATTGATATCGCCTTTAGATCAAAACAAGCGGAAAAATTATCAGGACTGAGATAGATAAATAGCAGAGCCGATCTGATTACATGACAGCAGAAGGGTGATCGGCATGTTCCGGAAAATCGTCAGTTATACAGGTTTAAGGCTTACAAAAATTTTCGGATAGTTTCTATTGCGTGCAGACGGATCTGATCAATTTCATTGATGGCCCGGATATCGTCTTCATCAGAGCCTGGGATGACTTTCAAGCTTTTGCGCCGATGGATGACTTGGCGCACTGCTGCTGCGACTTTGGCTTCTTGATCTTGGATGGCTTGCGGCAGGCCGATGAGCTGGGATTCTGTGTCTTCAAGATCCTTGCGAACTTTTTCAAGTTCTCCCAGCAAATCGGCTTCCTTTTTCTTCAGTTGATTTAGCTTGGATTGGAGTTCTTGGGGGACAGCTGCCATGTCATCAAGTTTCTTCTTGTCTATCTGGGCTGATAGCCGATCGGTTTGGATGTCTTGGGCTATCTTCTGTTGGTCAGCACGATCGGCTATACGCTGTCTGAGCTTGATAAGTTTAAACCTATGAGACTCCAGGTATGCTGCGGGGGTCAATGCATCAACGAGCTCTTCGGGCAGGTGGTGTTCGATGTCTGCAAATCTTGCTCGGATTGGCCCGCAGTCTTCTACCAGTGCATCGATTGGATTTTCCAGCCGACTGATGATGCTTGTTAAATACTCGCGCACATCGGCTGAGAAGGACGGTTTGGAGGCTGCACTGGTGGCTGTAGCTTCTTCTACCTCCAGATATTGACCGATGTCGAAGGAGAACAAGTCGGTCAAGGACTGCAAAATTGGTATCGGGAAGGTGATCAATAAGAGATTAGAAGCAAAGTACGAGCATGACAAAGGTTACCTGAGGAAGGACGTCGGCAGATCGGGTAACATCGGCTTCGGTAGGATGAGTGGATTGTTCTTCAGAGGGGCCGATGTCAGCCGATGGAATAGAAGCAGTCTCGTTGATGGCTGGAGGACTTGGTGCTGAAAGAGGGGGAGCTGGAGAAGCTATCGGCTCGGCACTTGGAAGGATGTCAGAAGAATGTTGAGGTTCTGGAGCCGATGACCCAAGCTGAAAAGGATTTGGTAAAATAAATGAGAGAGTGGATAATGACGATAACAAGATTTGGCGCATACCTGAGGGGATGGGGGAGCCGATGTTGCTTGAGGAGAAGGTGGCGTTGGAGCAGCGACATCGGCATCGGTCTTCTGCTTCTTCAAAGAGGGGCGATGCGCTAACTTCTTCCGCTTTTGTCCCATCGGCCGAGGCGCCTTGAGAAGAGCCGATGGAGATGGAGCGTCGCGCCCTAAGTTCGGAGCGGCTGATGAGGGTTGGTACAGAATCGGCCGACCGCTGTTGCTTGTTGATGGGGGCTCGACGCTGGCGGCCTGCAAAGTAAGGGTCAGAGACGATTGAGGATGATATTTGAAGCTTGCGAGAGTTACCTCGTTGTCAGATTCAACATAGTCGGCGTCCAGACGGGAGCAATAACAAGTGGGCGCTAAGCAGAACAGATGTTTTTTCCATTCCGACCACCATCGGACAAAAGGCTTGGTGTTGGCAGTACAGACGTACACCTCGGTGGCAGCGCCTAGCAGGAGGGAGTCTGTCAAAGACCGCAGCCGATCATATTCCAGGGCGCTGCTGACCGTACCCCGAGCCTGGAGTTTGTCGGTGAAGAACAGGCCGATCGGAAGCTGGCCAAGGCCGAGTTGACGGGAGCTGGTTGATGGGTGGTAGAACTCATACGATGGTTGAGTCCGGCCTAGAGAAAAGCCGGTTGGCAGCAGGCAAGGACTGATGGCCGATAGGAATATGGCTTTAGATTGATCATCGTTCAGAGCTTTGAGTGGATCAAAGTTGGAAGGCATCTCGAATGATGATGCGTCATTGTAAGCAAACCAAAGAGTAGCATCCCTGGTAAAGCCATAATAAAACCCCTTGAACCACTGACTAACTTCAGCAGGGGATATCTTGCCGCCAGAAAGGGCCGATGCAGCCTCACCCATAGAGATACATCGGCGGTAGATGGGGTCTTGATCTTCTGGGTAATCAGCTGGGAATGATTGCTTGAGGAGGGAAGTTTCTGGGATGGCCTTGGAGGTGTAAACATTAAGCCAGAGCTGTACGAACCACCAAGGACCCCCAATGTGGCCGACGGGCTGGCCGGCCGATAGCTTAGTTGCCACCTGATGAAGCAACTGGTAGGTGGCGCCAAGGAGATAGTGCCCTAACGGAATTTGTTTCCTATCGGCCAAGCACTCTGCCAGGCATTGCATATTGGTCGTCGGGCCGAGGGTTGCGCCACCAAAGACGAACCGTTCCAACCACAAGTTCAGAAAAGCGACATGCTCCCGATCATCAACCGGTCCAGTTCCTTTGTTATGAAGAGATATATACCTGGACTAGCCGCCGATGTTTTTTGTTTGAAGCCGGTGGGTAGGCTTGAACCGGAGTTTGAAAGGATTGATGTAGCTTGTAGTATCCAGGCAGGTGAGCATGGTCACATCCAGCAGAGTAGGGGTCATCGGCCCATGACCAAACAGAAAGGCATTGAGAGCATCAGACCAGAAGTACGAGGCCGATGCGAGCAGAGATTCATTCCTTTCCATATCGGCCAAGGAGAGGTTGATGCAGTGGCCGATGTGAGATTCTTCCCAATAGATCCTCTTTGCAGCCGATACTCTGATGTACCAGTCTCTCCATCCGGGCAATCTGCTCGGCCAGGACCTGAAGCTGTTGGTCCAGTCACTGACCAACATGGCCGAGTTCTTGAAGGGAGTGCGTTGGGTTTCGGCACTGATGAAATCGGTGGGATCTTCGCTGCCCATGGGGCCATGATAGAAAAAGCAGGGGTAATCGGCGGCCGGAATCAAGATCTGGGCTCTAAGATGCTACAGTAGACAAGAACACGACGAAGAACAGGTGAAGAACATGGCAAATCGGGTTAGTACAGATTGCAGATTGGGGAAAAATAATCGGGTGAGAAGATTACCTCAGGAACTGCAGATGCTGTTGCCATCGCGGAAATAGGAGAGGTTGCAGGGGTCGACGGACAGAGAGAGAGGTTGCAGTAATTCGTCTAGATTCGCTAGAGCTTGGTGAGGATGTGGAAGATGAAGCGGTGGTGCTCTGGTGATGTGAAAGTATAAAAAAAAGGGCAAGAAGACGAAGCGTTTTATAAAGGTATGACAGCCGAGTGGGAATTGAAGCCGTTGGCACTGTTTCAAACATTTATGGCAAGTGGGCTATCTTGGGCCGCCTCGGTGTGGGAGAAATCTAGAGGCCCAAAGTTGGAAGAATTTCGGAATCCTACAGAAGAACTCCGAAATTGGGGGGCATGTGTTAACGCCAAAATTTGGTAAGGACCTGTATCAGATTTGGTCAAGGGGACGGTTGCAGTCGGATAATGGAAATTGATCCAAGAAGCAGACCGAGTCTGAGAAGGAGCCGTGAAGACCGCGCGTGGCAGTTAATTACTATAGTTATTAGGAAAAGGTTTATCTCTTTTAGGAAACCTGACCTCGTGTCCGGTCAGGCCTCATTAGCGTTTTCTGTTATAGATAGGAAATCATATATCATGTCCTATAAGGACTCATGTAACTCGGGGTATATATACGTATGCCCGGGGACCTTGTAATCTATCACAACGATCAATACAAACTCGGCGCATCGCCACCCCTTCGACGGGATCCTGCTTCTCGAGCCGGGCTGCATCGGTTAGGTCCGAACTCCTGCGAGAGGGTAAGTCTCGTCACACCGACTACCAATCGGCTAGGACTTCCTCGGTTAGGTCCGATATTCTAGTCGGTTTATGGTAGTCGGCTTACCACGATATATTTACTTTATCTATGGCTGCATCAGTTCAGTTTGATCTCATAGATTGATTAGGTATATCACATCACGTGTGCACAGACCGTATCGACTTACTGGGAGCGATTTATCATCAGTTCGTGCTGCATCGGTTAGGTCCGACCTACTGAACTGCTAGTGATAAGTCGGTCTTGCTGGGCCGATGCGTTGTGTGCAGGCGTTTTATCGGAGTGTATAGCCGGTAAGTTATTTTCATCACGATCGCATTATATCTATCGGCTCATTGAGGCATTGTTATCATTGTCAGTCTGTGCTGCAACGGTTAGGTCCGATCTACTAGATTGACGATAATAGCTTTGCTCTTAATAAGCCGATGGTGTTGTGCGATGGTGTTATCGGAGTGCTTAGCCGATAAGTTACCTGTTAAAGCCGACCACATTTATTCATTATTTTATCCTGTGCTCGCTTTGATAAGCAGTCGGCTAGCTTATCAATTATTTATGATTTGTGTTATTGCATATTTTATTATATATTCTTGCCTGTATTATTGTCACAATCGGTTAAGGGTTAGCCGATGGGTTTATCCTGCCGATCCAAGCACAAGTACAAGCAGGTTCCCGGGCACGACCCCAGGTAAGGGCCCGGGCATGAGCTCGGGTAAGGACCAGTATATGGGCCCGGATAGCGGACGAAGATCTTGGGAGCAAGGGCCCGGGTGCTGGCACACCTTCATAACAACACCAGTAATACTAGATCATGATCAGCTAGGATCTGTTTGATTTATTTATGCATTATACTTGTTTATTTTATCTAGCTTATAGCCGGGTTTCGAATATCCCTTCGATGATCGGCTAGCATGACATTTGTTTATTATTACATTATTGTTCTTGCCGTCATCGGACCTAAGCCGATGTGTAAGTGCTACAGTGTGCATCGGCCATCGGCTGATGAAACGAGTCTAGATCGGCTTCCAGCCGATTGGCTCATTGATCTAACATTTTCCTCCTTGTCAATTACAGGGTCAAATTGACTGGCACGCCTACGAACCTCAAACTTTAGGACCTGCACTGGAGTGAAGCAAATCTCCCAGACCTTCGCGTGTCACCCAGACGCCGAACCGGGACCCGGCGGTTTTCGGCGTCAACACTAACCGATGTCAAATCTGTCAGTCTCATCTCGTGGATTCCAGCAAAGAAGTATTTATGAAACTATTTTTCTAGATCGGCCCACCCCCGAACGGAATTCGGTGGTAATGAAGAGAACCATGTAAAAGCCGATCCAGATAATGACAAGGGGAAAAATCTAACCCTCAGAGCCTCTTCAGCCGATGCCTCCCCGCACTGCGCCAGGAATCGGCTGACATGTTCCACTGTAGACGTGTTATCCTGCCCTGAGAACTTAGAGAAATCCGGGACCCTGTATCGGTGTGGTAATGGAACCCTGTCGAACCACTCAGGATATGGATGCCGATACATAAATGTTTGTTCCTTGGGCTTGATCCCGAACTGCTCCCTTACTATTTCAGCAACCCTAGTTGATAGATCTTCCTCCCTCAGGTTGTCTTGTTGGTACTGGACAGGTGGAGTTTGTTGCCGATTCTACTATGATACTCCCTTTGGTAAGTGCCTGGATCGGCCCCGCCTCTTGGATAATTTTGCTGATATCCTCCATAATAAGCAGACCGATGATATCCAGCAGGAACATCCTGTTGCCCCCCAGCCTGGTGTAAACAGGTTTTCTGGTATGTCTCTGCTGACGTTGTAAGCAACTTGATTGGGTTCGACCTTTGGTGGGAGGAAAACAGGACCCCGAGTAGGCTCTTGAATAATTGATCCATCCACCGTCTTCTTTATGAGATTATGAAGTGTGTTCACCAGAATCCCGGACTGATTGATGAGCGCATGATGAACTGCTTCATTCACCATCTCTTGCAAGGGTTTTACCGGTGGACTTTCAGGTGGTGCACGGCTCGATTCTCCAACCAGTACTGGCTTTGGAAACTGGGATTTTTGAATCAGCCCTTGCCTTGTCATGCCGAAGGACTCTAAGCACAGCTTCTGAAAATTTGCTATAGTTTGCTCAACTTGCTGTTTCTGTTCGTCTGTTAAATCTTCCATGCTGACCGGAATTATGTTGTCTGTTTTGACTTCCTTTCCGGCCATGTTGCAACTTCGGGTTGGAACTTTGTGTTGAAACTTCGCGTCCCACCAGGCGTGCCAAAAACGTGTTGACGCCGAAAACCGCCGAGGACAGGCCGACGATCTGGTTCGGTGTCTAGAGACACGCGAAGGCCTGTGAGATTTGCTTCACTCCAGTGCAGGTCCTAAAATCTTGAGGTTCGTAGGCGTACCAGTCAATTTGACCCTGCAATTGACAAGGAGAAAAGATGTCAAATTCGTGAGCCAATCGGCTGGAAGCCGGCTTGGACTCATCTCATTGGCCGATGGCCGATTTGCGCTGTAGCACTTACACATCGACTGGAAGCCGATGATGGCATGAGTAATAGCATAATAAACAGTATTAAACTAGCCGATCATCGAAGGGATGCTCAAAAATCGGCTGTAAACTTGATAAAATAAGCAAGCAGGATGCGTAAGTAAATAGATTAAATGAACTCCAGCCGATCATGGTTAAAGTTACTAGTATCGCCGCGAAGATGTTGCCCGCGCCCCTCCCAGGGCCCTTGCTCACACCTGTGCCTGGGATCTTCATCCGCTGTCCATACCCGTGCCCGAGTTCTTACCTATGCTCGTGCCCGGGTCCTTACTTGAGGTCGTGCCCGGGAACTTGGCTGAGGTCGTGCCCGGGAACTTGGCTGAAGTCGTGCCCGGGAACCTGCTTGTGCTCGCACTCGGATTGGCAGAGTAAACCAATAGGCTAGCCCTTAGCCGATCGTAACAGTAATGCAGGCAAGAATGTATAACAAGGCAAGCAGTATAATCGGCTATATTTAATAAGAGATAACTTATCGGCTAAGCACTCCGATGACAACATCGCATAAAACCCATCGGCTTATTAAGAGTAACGTTATTATTGTCAGTCTAGTAGATCGGACCCAACCGTTGCAGCACAGACTGATAATGATAACGAGATCACGATAAGCCGATAAATCTGATGCGATCGTGATGCTAAAACATGATAACTTACCCGCTATACACCCCGATAAGACGCTTGCGCATAAAGTATCAACCTAGCAGGAACGATTTATCGCTAGCAGTTTAATAGGTTGGACCTAACCGATGCAGCACAAACTGATGATAAACCGCTCCCAGTAAGCCGATACGATCTACGCACGCGTGATGTGATATACCTAATCAATCTATGAGGTCAAACTGAACTGATGCAGCCATAGATAAAATAAATATATCGTGGTAAGCCGACTACCATAAACCGACTAGAATATCGGACCTAACCGAGGAAGTCCTAGCCGATAGGTAGCCGGGGTGACGAGACTTACCCTCTCGCAGGAGGTCAGACCTAACCGATGCATCCCGGCTCGAGAAGCAAGATCCCGTCGGAAGGGTGGCAATGCGCCGAATTTGTATTGATCGAGTGATAATTTACAAGGTCTCCGGGCGTACGTATTTATATCCCGAGTTACATGAGTCCTCATTGGACACGGTACATGATTTCCTAATTATAACAGAAAACGCTAACAAGGCCCGACCGGACACGAGGTCAGGTTTCCGAAAGATAAACACTTGCCTAATTAATAGATACAGTAAATAACTGCCAAACAGCGGTCTTCACGGCTCCCTCCCGGAATCGGTCTCTTCTGGATCAATTTCCGCCAGTTGACTGCAATTTTCCCCTTGACCGAATCTGATACATGGCCTTACCAAATTTTGGCGTTAACAGTAGGATTGTGAACAGTAGTATGCCCAATATGACTAATATCCATACCTGCTCCGCTAGCGGTGTGGATTTGATCACCTCCTTTGTATCTCTCCTTAACAGCCAGTTTCTCTAGCTTCCCGGTAATATGATCCGTAGCATCGGTATCAATGTACCAGTTGGTGTCCACACCATAGGAGTTGTAGGATCGAACACAAGAACCAAGCCTACCAGAGGAGGGTGAATGGTAGGAACACCAAAAATAAAAATCTTTTGCGGAATAAAAGAAACCCTCAAACCTAGATGGAGTGCACCGGTCAGACCATCTCTATTGCGCCAATCTAACCGCCGTATGTCCACTGATAGAACCGCCGCCTCACCGCCGCGTTCTTGTCGGATGAACCGTCGGAATTCAGAAGGATACACACCGAAGAAGTTCTTCAAAGTAGATTACCTTTACTGCATCAAGATGTGTTTACAAAGCGTATACAAAGCACTCCTCTTTCTCAAAACTAAACCCTAACTTTTTTCTCTTTCAAAAGTTATTCCTCTAGGGTATCAACCCCTCATCTATTTATACCTAAAATCTCCTACACAAAGTAGGAGTAGAACTGCTAATCCTACTAGGACTCAACTCCTACTCCTACTAGGACTCCACTCCTAATCCAAGTAGGGCTCGACACCTAGTCCTACTAGAACTCGACTCCTCTTTCCATACATACACAATTCCTCTTGTATTGCATATGGAATCTTCACCTCCACGTGTATTGATCTCTAGCCTTTAGTATCCCGCGTAATCTCCCGATCATCTAGACATCAACTTCTCCCAAGTCAACTCCCGATCCATCACCGGCAATACTCCTGAGGTCTCAAGACTCACATGCACATGCAAAAACAAAAAAACCATATCCAAGTACAAATTCTTTCCCAACTTGACTCGCATTAGCCACATACACTCAAACCAACATCGACTTATATTTTTAACAAATGTTCATTAAATAAACAATTTGCAAAGCCAATTGTTCATCACAAAATATTAATCATGACAATGATTTTACAATCTCCCCCTGATGAATACATTGGCAACATCTCTAAAATATAAATTGATGTTTTTGAAAAATAAAAACCAAGAAGTGTCAAATAAACACTGATGGCTCAAAAATGAAACAGAAAAAATCTCCCCCTTTTTAAAAGAAAGAATTTCTCCCCTATATTCGCAATAAAAGCACAAAATCGACTGTTTTTAAGTTCCCCCTTTCTTTAAGCATGTATTTTATATATTTCTCCCCCTTTGACAATGATTTCATCAAGAATTTCA
Organism: Oryza meyeriana var. granulata; assembly: GCA_003991445.1. Classification (NCBI taxonomy): domain Eukaryota; kingdom Viridiplantae; phylum Streptophyta; class Magnoliopsida; order Poales; family Poaceae; genus Oryza; species Oryza meyeriana. The sequence continues at coordinate 4,876 of RYFJ01002673.1, read as the reverse complement.
AAAGAGAAAATATAAACCATGAAAGCACAAATGCAATGAGTATAAAATATTTATCAATTTTTCTTCTTCTGAAATTTTCTTTTCTAGGAGCTTTGAAGTGTAACTAAAGCAACTAAGGAACATGTGTTGCAACACAAGGGAGATAGATTGACCAACTAGCAAACAAGCATGAGTTATAGTCCAAACATGAATCAATGATATTACAATCAAGATCAAATCAGCACTAAAAATTTATAATTTCAACAATTTATAATGCAACATAATCACTAGCACATAGATTGAAAGAAAAACCCCCACACAAAGACAAGCTAAACTAAACACTCTTTCTCAAATTAACTTGCCCTTTACAAGAGAATTTTTATCAAGTTTTATTTTTAAGCTTCTTCTCAATTTACTTTTTAATAGCACAAAAGAAAATCTCTCAATTATTTCGGGTATATCCTTGTCGTGAATACTGTTTTCAAGAATTCGGCACCTATTATTTTCCTCACGTCGGATACATCCATATCATGAATACTGTTTCCAAGGATTCGGTATCTATTTTTTCTCTCATATAAGCTTTTTTTACTTGAGGAATCTCTAGAGCATTTGAGAAATGAAAATTTCAGCAAGCATATATATGAGCATAAGTCATTCAAACAAGCACTAGTGTCAATATTGCATATTTACTTAATTCAAGTAAAAGAATTATGTGTCATGCATCATATCCCTCAAAAGTAATAGCAAAGGCTCATATAAAGACTAGAATGCATGCAAGCTAAACTAGCAACCAAAAGACCTCACTCATATTGCTAGCAAGCACAAGAATATACTAGAGGTATAAAACAAAGCCTCACTTTTCTTTTTTATTTTAAAATTGAGAGCAATGCAATAAATTAAACATGAATGCATCAAAAAACATAAACTCCCCCTCAAAACAACCTCCAAACCCTCCCGACGAAAAAACAAAGCAAATCGAGAAGATATCAAAGGTTTTGAAAAAAAACAACCAATTGCCAACGATATCACCAAGGTACTCATTAATTGACATATATCCACTTGTATTATTATCAAAAACTACTATATCCATAACTAGCGAGAAAAAAAGCTAATGAAGAAGTAGATATTATATTGCCAATTCATAAGTAGATCAATGTTACCTTAAAAACAATGACGTCTCAATCGTTGAATGCACATGGGGAGTATGCCGCCAAAAGACCTATGCACAAGAAGATGTCGAGGCTTTTGTGTTGGGATTAGAAATAAGAAATTTAGGAATCCAACACTGAGACACACGACCAATAGAACCAATAGGCAAAGCACATGTATATGCATAAATAGAATCAGTACCAGACTTACCTGAAATCTTACCCTGTGGCTTTACCGAAAACTTATCTGAACAATGCTGAAAAGTCGGTCTAACCACCATCAGCCGTCAGTCTGATTGCTGATGTGCCTACGGTCTAACTACCCATGGCCACCGGTTAGACCTCTTTGGGCTTGTGGTCTGACTGGGCCACTTAAAGAAAAGCTCGACCTTTGCCACCTCAGCCTTGCAAGTTCACGTTCTCTGTATTTTTTCTGTTTTCTTGTAAGTCTAAAGCAAAACTGAACCAAATACCCATCCTTACCACAATGAGAGCAATTGTACTTCGCATGTGTTTTTTCCTTAGAAGAAGAAGAAGAAGAAGAAGAAGAAGAAGAAGCAATTGCACAAGTTGTAGAAAGGTTCAACAAAATTCCAGCGGATTTGAAAATCCTTTTCTTTGGTTCGGGTTTTGTCAAAATCTCACTACTTTTAGAAAATTCAAGAATACTCAGTAGATGATTAGTAAAATAAATATGTGCATCAAGACCTATTCCTCTATTATGTGTGCTCACTTTAGAAGTATCCAAAATCATATTGAGTTTCTTTTTACCGTCGGAAAACCTTTGCAAAGAACTTTTCAAATAAGCAACGTCATTTGTCAAAGAAACACAATTTTCATAAGATTTTGCAATCGCTTTTTGTTTGCGACAATTTGAGCAAGAAAGTACTTCGTGAGTTTTCATGTCGTTTTGCAAAACCTCAACATGACCAAGAGCATCTTTCAATTTCATCTCATTTAAAAAGCACTTTGAGCAAGTTTTAAAACTTGAAACATCCTTGTATTATTTAATCCTTTTAGCACATAAACCATTGAACAAAGAACTAGCACCAAAAGCAACTTTATACTTTTTCAAAAGATTCTTTGTCAAAAATAAGTCATCAACAACATGAGAATGCAAAGTAAAACCAAGAGCAAAAGATGACTCGAGCTTTTTAATTTTCTCAATTTCAGCTTCCAATCTTAGAGAAGTGTTAGTATTGACATTTCTTAAAGCAGTAATTTCAGAATATAACATCTCACAAGATTTGCAATCATCATCATCGAGAATTAGAGATTTTAATATTGCAATTTTAGAATTTAGAACATTAACAGTATGATCATATTTTTTAAGCTTTTTAGTACATTTATCAAGTTTATCAGCGAGATTAAAAGCAACATGTTCTAATTGATCATAAGTAAAATTTACCTTGTCATCGTCGTTGTCAAATTCATCTTCATCGGAGTTTGACACACTACGAGCAATGAGAGCTAAACTTGTAAAATGCTTACCTTTGCCTATGCTTTCGCCGTCGCTTTCATATTCTTTATTACTCAACTCAACTTGCTTGAAGGCTTCTAGCAATTGACGTACTAGTTTGTGTTTGCTGTTTTTTCTTTTGTCTTCAAAAGTTGAGTGCTTGTTGTCCTTCTTGCTCTTCTCCTCCTCATCTTCCTTATTGGATCTCCTGAGCGTAGGATGCTTGGAACGAATGTGGTTTAACTCTCCACATTCAAAGCACCGGATTGGGCTTCCTTTTTTTCTATCTTAACATTATTCAAAGCTCGAGAAAACTTATTAATAGGCAAAGCCAAGTCTTCCTCAGAGGCTTGCTTGAGTTGTTCATCGGACGTGGCTTTCAAAGCAGTAAGAGAAAATGACGAAGAAGCATCCATAGAAGAATCCGAAGAAGATACCAAAGCAGTGGATTTAGAATCAATCTTGCGAGAAAGAATATTCATCTCGTGTATCTTTAATTTAGTGTAAAGAGAATCCAAGGTTAAAGTATTCATATTAACAGATTCTTGAATTGATGTAACCTTCATCTTCCAGACAGACATATCAAGACCATTCAAAAGATGTCTAGCAATTTCAGACTGTGTATAAGTAGTATCAAAAGAATTATCCACAGAACGAAGGTTGCTAAGAACTTTATTGAAACGTGCAAAATAATCATCCAAAGTTTCACCAGGTTTCATCTCAAATTTCATATAGTCTTTTTAAACATATCTTTGCGTATTTCGTTGATGTTAGAAGAACCTTGATGAAAATCACATAGGGCTTCCACATCTTCGTACGCAGTTTCAAAATGAGAAATTCGATTAAATCTTAGCGAGGAACACACTAAAATCATATTTCTAGCTTAAATTGGTTTAAATTCACTTTGTTGTTTCTGCGTTTAGCCACAGGAATAATCATAAGGGATGAGAAACTTTTTGCAAATCATAACCCTAAGACATAATAAATGATTGCATCTTTTTGTTTCCAAATTGAAAATCTCATCAAAACATGAGGCTTGGTTGAAATTTATCAGCCATGGCGAAATCTAAGATCGATTAAGATAAAAAACCAGGAGGAGTGCACCGGTCAGATCGTCTCTGTTTGGCGCAGGTTTGAACCGCTGTATGTCTGCGGTAGAATAGCTGCTCGCCGCGGTTTGTCGGGATAAACCAGTCGGAATTCAGGAAGGATCACACTGAAGATTGCTCTTCAAAGTAGATTAATTTATTGCAATCAGATGTGTTTACAACAGCGACACAAAAGCACTCCTCCTCTGTAACGCATATTTATTCAGTTTCCGGGCGTTGTTAAACTATTTTGTAAAAACCATAGTTTCAAATTTTGGATTTTGTATGATGCTTAAGGACTAAGTGCTGTAGTCTCAGTCTATCCCTTGAAACCCAATTTCGGTCCCAAATTCCCTCCAAAATCCGAGACTCCGAATTTTGCAATTCGCTGTCTCTCTCTAATTTTCTCAGAAAATTCAAATAATGAATCCTCAAAATTCTAGACTCTACTCGGGTTCAAATTTTGCAATTCGAAGCCTCATAAAATCCTTCGAAAGTCAATATATATTAATCTGAGTCCTCTGCAATAAATTAACTTGATTTAATTCAAGAAAATCAAACCCAAAATACAAAATATACCCTTTTTCAATCTCCAAAAATCCAATCCATTTCTTCCATATATATATATATATATTCTTTCAGATCAAATATCCCAACCCAGTACCAAGTTCTTAAAAATCTCAAGAATCTCTTTTGTGAGTAAAATGATCCAAACATTTTGGATTTAAAATTATTAAAATCTAAATTGTCTTTTAAATTAAAAAAAATTCCCAATGTTACTATGTTCACGATGGGGCATTCTTCTTTTCCTCTCGCAAGCGTTACCATCTTCGGCAGCAAGCGGGTAAGGATTGGCCCTACCACTCCAGTTGTTCCGCATAGCACGATCGCACGTGTTGGCCAGCAGTGCTGGTGTGAATTCAGTCACAGCGAACTCAGGGATGGCGCCGACATCCACGCAGCGCGCTTCTTTCAACGGATGATGCATGCTAGTTGGGTGTTCTTCTCCGTTGCATCTTTTCTATTTGTTGATGCCATGTGCAAAATAGGGCACGAGGACAGCAGATATTGCATAAAATCTTTTGCAGGATGTGCTTCTCCTTTCCTTCGGTCGCGTATAAATGGAGCTTAAAAATCAGATCTGGGCTGTTTCGGCCGTCTTCCGGCGTTCTCGGATACGTTGGAGTCAGCCGGGGCTAGGG
>RYFJ01000341.1:0-295335 GCA_003991445.1 Oryza meyeriana var. granulata | reverse complement strand
CCGCAATCTCATCTCGTGAATCCCGCAAAAAGTATTTATGAAACTGTTTCTCCAGATCGGCCCACCCACCGAACAGATTCGCTGCCGGCACGTCATCACAAGGTTAGATGTAAGAGAACCAAATAAAAAACCATCCAGATAGTGAATAGTGGAAAAACCTACCCTTAAGGACATCTTCAAGCCGATGCCTCCCCGCACTGTGCAGGAATCGGCTAGACTAATGATTCCACTGTAGACGTGCTGTCCTATGCCTAAAAAAAAAGAGAAACTTTAGAGAAATCCGAAGAAGACCACTGTAAACGGAATACCAAAAATGTGGCAACGAGAACCCTGTCAAAACCACTAACAGAAGGTATAGAAATTCCGATACATAAAGACTATAGTTCACATATAAGACTTGATCCTAAAAAACTGAACTCCCTTACTATCTCTTCAACTCGACAAAAACGATAACACCATTGTTCTCTAGTATAGTGCTGTTGATACTGTTGGATTACATGTAACCGAGTGGATGAGACATGACCCATAATTTGATCTATGATTACTCCTCAGATAAGTGCCTAGAAAATCGAACTCCTCCTGATAGTTCTGCTGAATATCCCCATAATAAATAAGAACGGTAGAATACCCAGGAGAATGTCCTGGCCCCAGCCATGGTTCTGTCCACGAAACAAGTGTTCTGGTACATCACCTACTGATGTTTAATGAACTTGATTTGCTCTATCTGTGCTGGAGAAGAAAAAACAGGGACCCAGTGGGTTCATTGGAAATGAATCAAATCAACAGTCTTCTAAATGAAGGTTGGTATCAGTGTGATATAACCAGATTCCCGAAACGAGGATAAGCGGTGGTGAAGCCTCATTAGACCATCTCCTGTAAAGTTAGATTGGTGGCTTTCGGGTTGTGTGCGGGCTCAGTTTCTACCTACCAGTACTGTATTTGGAAACTGGACTTCTGACCGCCCTTGCTACTGGTCAGCTGAAGGGACTTAAGCACACATTCTGAAGAAATTGGCCTGGTCTGCTCAACTTGCTATGTTTTGCTCTAGCAGTAATAAAATCTTCCACGATAATTGATCGAAAATGTGTCAATGTATTGTTTTATTCCGGCATTGCTAGCCAAATCTGATTTGTTGACGGTATTAAAACTTCCACATCCCACCAGGAAGCCAAAAAGCGTAATATGACGCGAAAACCGCCTAGGGAATAGTCCCGAGACCTTCGAGCCACGCAAGGCCTGGGAGATTTGCTTTTACTGCCAGTGCAGGTCCTAAAATTTGAGTTCGTAGGGCGATGCCAGTCAATTGACCTTGCAATTGACAGAGAAGAAAATGTTAAGAAATTCGTGAGCCTATCGGCTGGAGCCGATATTGCTCATCATTCTTTTTTTCATTTCGGGGGCTTATGGCCGATGGGCATATACCACTTATACACCACTAAAGCCGATGATGGCATGAGCAGTATCGGGGCAGTTTATCGCTATACATTCCGATAAGGACACTTGCACGAAAACATCAACATACAGATAACTTATCGGGGTAGTTTAGTGTTGACCTAACCGATGCAGCACAAAACTGTCATTAAATTAATACCCAATAGGCCGAGATGACTGCACACTGATGTGTATGCCTAATCAGCATATGAGGTCAACTGAACTGATGCAGCCATAGACAGAGTAAAACATCCGTGGTTGTGTGCATGGGCCCCCGGGACCTCATGACAAGCCTATGGGCCACTCGACAGAGGATGGGCCTAGCCTCGTGTATTGAGATATAGTAGATCGGCGACTTCGGCCTCTATAGAAAGGAAATACATCCTAGCGGGTGCTTTATCTCTAAGAGAGATCGCCTAGGTTGAATCCGACGGACTCCTACTTGTAAACCTGTCCCCCAGTAGTTAGGGAGCAGGGCGCCCCCTGAGGGCTGCAGCTCTAGAGCAAAACATCAATCCCAAAGGGAATACCACCAACAACTGGACTTAGGTATTTACCTCACACGCAGGCCGAACCAGTTAATAAATCTCCTTGTGGCCTTTGCAATCCACCGAGTTTGCCATTCCGCCGACTAGCCCCATTATTTATTGGCCGGGGTTAAACATCGCAGCTTGGCGCGCCAGGAGGGCTTCGGCGCGAGGCTACATCTACAAGCTCGATGATCCAGCAACCGGAGTCGACGGCGGCAAACTCTCCCCGGAGATACAATGGCATTCATAAGCCTCGACTTCGTCGCGACCAGTCGCCAAGTTCACCAGGCCGACACGGATCGATCCAAGCCCGGCCATAACCAGCTGACTCCGCCAGTCAGCCAGACGACGCTGCGGCAATCTTCGACGACATTCTGGCGACTCCAATCGCCCGAGTCCAGGACAACTCTTCCTTCCAGTTTCGACTGCCGGGCTCGTTCTGAGCCAGGCCGAGATCGGGCCGAGAAGGGAAGAGATCGTCAACTTCCCGTTTGACTCAGGCGACACGCCCGGATATCTACATCTAATACCGACGCGGCAAACCCGATCCCCTGGAGTTCGACTCGGATACGGCTCCGAGCCGCTCGAGACGATCTGGAGGTCGGAGTACACTCACCCCATCACCATCCCGACTTCGACTCAAGTCGGACTCCGGACTTCCAGTCGGACTACGACTTCTAAGCGGATAGCAGCTCCAAGCTTCTCCCGCCACCGAGAAATTTTCATGGCATCCAAAGGCTTTACTCTACTCAGGAATCCACGCCGACGACCCACAACACAAGAGGGGAGGCCTGCCGTCTGCGAGAACAACAGGAAGAAACAAGACGCTGCACGGCCCGCAATGACGCTACGCAGGCTGGGCGAAACCGCTCAGCAACAAACCCTCCAAACAAAAAGTCGCGACCAACAACGTCTTCGTCACGCACAGCAGAACTCGGTGGCAGCCGTAACCCTACGACCACGGTCCAGTGGGCCTGATTCACCAGGCCACCCCGACATGCGCAAGAAGATAAAAGCATGCTTACCCGTGCCGCATGTCGCAGCCACCCAACAGTCGGGCAACACACTCGTACTGACCAGTCAATACTCCCCAGCGGCAGTCTATCCAACCTCAAAGCACGTCGAGCAGGCCGGCTCTAGTCTGGGCACCGCGGAGTCAAGCCAGACGTCACTCGCAACCACAACAACCGGCACGCGACGCGACCGTCGAACAACCGGACCTCCGAGACCGACTGCGGCGCGACCTTCAGCCAAGACATTATTGCTCGGCCGCCGCAAACGAGAAAAAGACGAGCACGCCAACTGGTAGACGAGAACGAGCAATCGGCCTCCACTACGAGCGGTTCGCGCCGTGTCGAGTCGGAGTCCTCGATGAAGACGACGGGTACCGGCCTTCACTCAGGAGCTACAACAAGTCGACTGGCCGTCAAGTTTTCAGCCTGCAGGCATCAACAAAACGACGGCAAGACTAATCCCGAGTCCTGGCTACGGTCTACACTCTGGCGATTCGAGCAGCGGGGAAATCAGAATTCATGGCTAAACTAGCCTCCCAGTCGCTTTAGCCGAACTCAGCGAGGACATGGCTATAGGACTCCCAAGCAATCAATCGGACTCCTGGGGAGAACTCCGGAGAACGCTTCATCGCCAACTTCCAGGACATACGAAGGCCATCTTCCGAGTACGACTAAATTCAGTTGCATCAAAGGAGAACGAGTCTCTTGTGATCTTCATCAAGAGGTTTTCTGAGAGAAGAACTCCAATCCCAAAAACTCAAGGATGAGGTGTCATCGCCGCCTTTCGAAAAAGGAGTCAAAGCACACCTCGTTCAGTGCGACAAATTCACGCGGAAGCCGCCCAACGTCTGTCAAGGCCCTATCGACATTTGGCATCGCGGCACTCCGAAAATACCGAACAGCTAAGTCGCTTTCGATAAAACATCTCCTCACTGCTGGCGCTTGCTAGTCCACAGCGCTACCACCTAATAGTGTACAAGCTCGCATTTACTTTGGGTTCCGTTTTTGCTCTTAATATGATTACAAAAGTATCGAGTAGCATAATCCGATCGTAAACTCTGCTCCATGTAGACAAACTCAAGTCACCCAACGCGTGCCTGGGGAAAGAGCATGAGCCAACTCCCGACGGCTAGGGGGCTATGACTAGCTCGGGCAGAGTGCTAAAACGTAAGGGGGTCAACGACGTCAGAAATTTTAATATCCAAAAAGAGAAAACACGTATTACATACATTGTAAAAACATTTATTCGGTGTGAATTTATTTCCATCATCAGATGTCTACTGCATCCCGATATTTTTATATTGCAGGCCCAGCTCCGGATATGCGTGACAGGAACTCAGGGCTGCGAGCCTATCTCCTACGCTCGGGGCTGACAAGTCTGCCAAAATACCTTCGGAGGAGGCTCCATGAGGCTACGTACTGAGTACTTGCGCCAGTCGGGAACGTCATCGTTCCTCGCTACGCTCCATGCGACGCGAATAACCGCCTCCGGCCCACTGGGGCTGTGTACTACTCGGCTAAGTAGGTACGCCCCATGAGGTCGCCAGCCGAATTTTCCTACGCTAATGCTATGTTTCGGGTACCTTATCCGGCTTTACCGAAGTCAGAAGAAACCTATGTCGCAAAGCACATCCGGAGTTCACCAGCACCGCGTCACACCTGGGAGAGCAGCAGATTCGCAATATACCTACTCAGGCGTCATGTGGCAACAAGATGCATTCCGGAGATAAGTCGAAAGATTGCAGAACGAGGATCCTCTGCTGATTGCGGTTACCAACGCCGCCATACTCATTCCTGACATGCGATGGATTTACTTCTATTAGAGCTATGCTGGGTAGTTGGTTCAGGCCGACTACTTGGTAATAGCCACCAAGACATGAGTTCCTTACCGCTGTAGATGCCCATGTGGGCGCCCGCAGGCTGAGTTGAAATTATTAGCGCTGGTGCTACCCACAGAACCGATGAGTAAACAATATAGCTCATGAGAGCCCTTATTGGCTAAACATATATGTTTGGTATCCTGTCTTATCCACCAGTCTCAGGATACAGTCCTTACAAGTCACAAGCTGGTCTTCATTAAATTGGAATGCAGTATTCTCTTCTCCGAGTACACCTAACCACGTAATGGATTTATTTTTCATTACAGTGGTACTCGGCCTACATGTTGGCCACCATTGCCCATGAGCAACATTTATTCCAGCTGACATGACGCTTGAAAGTCTAACTGTCGACGTAGTACACTACTTCGGAGGACTATAAACCTTCTTTCTCGCTGACATGGACGCGGATGAGTCTAACTTCGGATAGTACACTACTCGCGGAGAGACTATTAAATTCTCTTCCCGCTGAACATGACAGCGGATGAGTCTTAACTTTCAGTAGTACACTACTCGGGAGAGACTATAAAATTCTCATTCCCGCTGAACCATGACGCCAGTGAGTCGAACTTCGAGAGTACATACTCGGAGAGACTATAAATTCTTCATTCCGCTAACATGACGCGATTGAGTCTAACTTTCGAGGTAGTACACTACTCGGAGAGACTATAAAATTCTCATTCCGCGCATGACGCGATGAGTCTAACTTTCGAGTAGACACTACTCAGAAGTACTATAAAATTCCATTCCCCGCTGACCAGTGACGCGGATGAGTCTAACTTTCGATAGTACCACTATCGTGAGAGACGATAAAAATTCTCATTCCGCTGACATGCGCCGTATGAGTCTAACTTCGAGTAGCTACATACTCGGGAGAGACTATAAAATTCTCATGCCCGCTGACATGCCGATGAGTCTAACCTTCGATAGTGCACTTGGAAAGACTATAACAATCTTCAGCTGACAGCTGAAGAGTTCTAACTTCGAATGGGACGCCATCGGAAAAGACTATAACCCTTTTCCACTGACATGAAGCTACATCTAATTTTCGGAGTAATATGATTACTTGCGAAAGACTATAAATAATCATCCCGGCTGACATGAGCCGACAAGTCTGATTTCTCGAGTATATACTACTCGGGAAAGACTATAAACCCTTCTTTCCAGCTTGACATGATGCTGAAAGTCTCATATACAGTGCATCCTACTCGCAAGACTATATGACACCATTGCCGACTGACATTGAAGTCGAAGAGTCTACATACGAGTAGTTCCCTGCTCGCAGACTATAAAATTATTATTCCGGTTACATGATACGAAGTACTTTCGATGTACCAGAGGATCTACTCGGGACAAAGACTACAAGGTAAAGGATCTTTGACTCATTGTTTTAATTGTTTTCACAATTAAGCACAAAGTCGGGGGCTACACCTAATAGGTCGCGCCTATTCGGCGCACACACTATTTCCAACATCTACATGGAGCCCTTCATAGCCTCGCTGCCAGCTGACATTGAAGCAGGACTCGGGAGAAGCAGCACTCAGACAAAGAGCACTCGGAGCAATACACTCGGGAAGACTTCACCGTGGAGGAGAGCACTCGCATCAGCTGTGACTCAACTATGAAGGTTCGGGGGCTACTGTGGTGCCATGGCCCGGGTACCTCATGACAAGCCTATGGCCACTCGGACAGAGGATGGGCCTAGCCTTGTAATTGAGATATAGCTAGATTCGGCAAGACTTCGCCTTCTATAGAAAGGAATATACAGTCCTAGTCGGGTGCGTTATATCTCTAAGGAGATCTCCTAGTTGTAATCCGACGGGACTCCTACCTTGTAACCCTGCCCCCAGTATATAAGGGAGGCAGGGCGCCCCTGAGGGCATGAGCTCATAGAAGCAAACATCAATCCTCAAAGGAATACACCACAACTGGACGTAGGTATTACCTCACATCGAGGGGCCTGAACCAGTATAAATCTCCTTGTGTTCCTTGCAATCCACCGATTTCCACCGCCGACTAGCCCATATATTTATTGCCGGTGTAAAACATCGACAGTGGTAAGGGGTGACGAGACTTACCCTCTCGCTGGAGTTCGGACCTAACCGATGCAGCCCGGCTCGAGAGGCAAGATCCCGTCGAAAGGGTGGCGATGCGCCGAATTTGATGATCTGTGATTTGATAATTACAAGGGTGCCCGGCATACGTATATATACCCCCGAGTTACATGAGTCCTTATAGGGACACGATATACGACTTCCTGAATCATAATAGAAAACGCCAACAAGGCCTGACCGGACACGAGGTCAGGTTTCCTAAAGATAAATACTTGCCTAATTAACATGTACAGTAATTAACTGCCAAACAGCGGTCTTCACGGCTCCTTCCTGGATCCGATCCCTTCTGGATCAATCTTCATCAGTTGATTGCAATCTTCTCCTTTGACCGAATCCGATACAGGGCCTTACCAAAATTTTGGCGTTAACAACGCACAGATCCCCCCGACCGAGTCATGCATCCAGGGCGTTATCCACTCGTCCTAGATCCAGTCATCAGGAGTATCAAGCTGAAGAAGGTTCTCATCGATGGAGTAAGCGCTCTCAACATATTATTCACCAAAACGCTCGATGAGATGAAGATCCCTCAATCCGAGCTATGGCCGAGTACTGCTCCCTTCCACGGGGTAATCCCCAACCTCTCCTCCACTCCACTTGTCGATGTTTTGTATCCGCAATAAATATATAGGGCTACTTGTCGGACCGAAACTCGATGGATTTCAAAGGAACACAAAAGGTTTATACTGGTTCAGGCCCTCGACATGAGGTAATACCCTACGTCCAGTTGTGGGTTTTTCTTGAGGATGTATGACTTCTTCTCTCCCCCGGGGGCGCCCTGCCTCCCCTTATATATTGGGGGACAGGGTTACAAAGTAGGAGTCCCAGTCAGACTACGACCAAGGGATCATCTTCTAGGAATACAACGTGCCTGACTAGGACTGTATCTTCCTTATTGTACAAGGTTAAGTCTGCCGAGTCCTATTATATCCCTAATTACAAGGCTAGGCCCATCCTCTGTCCGAGTGGCCCATACGCTTCTCATGAGGTACCCTGGGCCCATGGCACCAACAGCTCCAGTCGGATAGATCACTCTGCCAGTTACTTTTGGCATGCAGGAGAATTTCCATACTGAGAACATCTTCTTCAAGGTTGTTGACTTCGAGACCGCGTATCACGCCATACTCAGACAACCAGCACTAGCCAAGTTCATGGCGGTGCCCCATTACACATACATGGTGCTCAAGATGCCAGGACCAGTAGGAGTACTTTCCTTGCACAGTGATGTTAAGCAAGCCTTCACCTATCATAAGGAGAGCTACGAGTTGGCCCAGTCTCAAGAGGCAGCAGTCGAACGAAACAATATCCGACTAGCTGCAACACCAGCAATCGAGGACAATCAAGTTCTGGTAAGGAAAGCAGCAAAGTTGGAAATTTCGGTAGATTCAGAGACAAAGAAAGTAGACAATTTCCAATGGACACCAGAAGCCCAGCAAGCCTTCGAAGACTTCAAGAAGTTCCTCACATCACCACTTGTGTTGGCATCACCTATGCCCCAAGAACCACTCATGGTGTATCTGGCGGCAACCTATGAAGACCATGGGCCCTGGGTACCTCATCACAAGCATATGGGCCATTCGGATAGAGGATGGGCCGAGACTTATAATTAGAGATATAGTAGCACTCGGCAGACTTTGCCTTGTACAATAAGGAATATACAATCCTAATCAGGTAGATTGTATCTCTAAGAGGAGATCCCTTGGCCGTATCCGGCTAGGACTCCTACCTCGTACCCCTTGTCCCCATATATAAGGAGGTAGGGCGCCCCCTGAGGGCAGAACAACATACGAGCTCATAGAAGTAGACACAAATCCTCAAAGGAATAACATCACAACTGGACGTAGGGTATTACCTCACATTGAGGGCCTGAACCAATATAAAATCTTTCTGTGTTCCTTTGCAATCCACCGAGTTTCCCCTTGCCGAGTAGCCCTATAATCATAATTGCCGTGTAAAACATCGACAGTGGCGTGCCAGGTAGGGGCTTCGGCGAGATCTACATCTACAAGCTTGATGGATCCAGTAATCGGAGTTGACGGCGACAAATTCTCCCCCGGAGACACAATAACTTTCAAAAGCCTCGACTTCATCACCAACCAGATCAGCAATCACACCTTGGCCGATGCAAATCTAATCCAACCGGCCGAGGAACCAGCCGACTCCGTGCCAGTTCGGCCCACAAGACACTGCAACAAACCATATCAATCTAACACAGCAATCTTCTTCTTTGCCAAGCCACGGGACAACTCTCTCCTTCGGTGTCCAACTTGCACTAGGCCTTGAGCCAGCCCAAGTTGGGCTAGGAAGGGGAGAGATCGTCAATTTCCCGCACAGGCTCGGCAACGCTGTGGATCTACATCTTACGCGGCAGACCCGATCCCCTGCAATTCAGTTTGGACACGTCACATTTGAGATTGGATCTAGGGAGTCGGAGTCGTTCTTACTCCGATGAACTACTCAGATTCCGACTCCAGGTCAGACAACGGTTTGAACACCAGTTCGGACTCCAGTCTAGCGAGTTTCCTTCTGCCCCGAGAGGTCTTCATGGCTTCAACTCCTCCACCGGAGGTACGCCAACTACAAGAGGAGCAACAAGAGGAGGCGCGCCGACTACGGCAACAGGAGGAAGCCGACTGCAAGGCTCGCAATGACAAGCTACGCAAGGCTAGGCGAACCGCTTAGCAACAGATCCTCCAAACCAAAGTCAGTGACCACGACATCTTCGTCACACCACAATAGAACGTCGTGGCCCCTGCAACTCTGCTGGACACACTCTAGCTCGGGCCTGATCACCAGGCCACCCACGAATATCACCAGATCAAGGCGATGATTACAACTGCTGCCTGTCAGCAGCACCAGCAGTCGGGCGACACACTTTGTCACACCCTGAGATTAGCCACACAGAAACTTTATCGGAGAAAATACCTAAGAAAAGGAATTTTAAAAAGGCTAGAGGAATTAATTGATGGTGTAAAATGCAAGATAATAAATTATCGTGGCGGAGAATATTTTTCTTGTATTCTCTGTGCCAAAATACATTAACTGGATTTTTAGTGGAATTTACAGAGCACGGGAACCATTTTTAATAAATCAAATACGCTTATCGGAATTTAAATCATCCTGAAAATCTTTTTCCTTCTTCCTTTCTCTTTTTCTCTCTCTGGGTTGCCGGCCCGTTCCTGTGCCGCTTTTCCCCACGCGTCGCAAGCCGGGTCCCTTTTTCCCTCCCCGCCTCTGCGCCCTCATTTGTGCTCGTGCTCGTGCCCGTGCCCGCGTGCTTGTGCTCGCGCCCCGTGCCCTCGCGCCCGCGTGCCCGCGCCCCTTGCTTGCGCCCCGTGCCCTCGCGCCCGCGTGCCCGCGCCCCTTGCTCGTGCCCGCGTGCCCGCGCCCCTTGCTCGCGGCCCCGCGGCCCGCACCACCGCTGACAGGCCGGGCCGCCTGTCAGCAGCATCTTCCTCCTCCGTCCGAATCGGCGGAGGGGAAATTCCCCGGAGCCGTCCTCCGGCGCCGCCTCCCGCCTCATCCCCGCTCTCTCCACTCGTTCAAACGCGCGGACCGAGTCCGCCCCACTCCCGAGTTCTCCGCGTCACGTCCCCTCTCTCCGAGAATCTCGCACACGATGCCCACGCCGCCATCCACTCTCCTGTGCGCGATTGGAGCCGTTCGGCCTCGATCTCTCCCCGGCGACTGTATAAAAACCATCCCCACCTCTCCTCCATCTTTTCCCCAACACGCCCAGCTTTCCAATGCCCCAGAACCCGCCGCCACCGTCGCACCCGTGCTCCGCCGTTTTTTTCGCCACCTCCGGCCGCCGCTCGCCGCCGTTTCGGACGCCGCCAGGCCTGCTGCCGCCACCCCAGCACCTCCGCCGCGCCGCGCCGCACCTCGGCCGCCTCTCCGTGGAAGCCGAAGCTCGCCGGACCGCCTCGCCGCGGCGCGCACGGTGAGTATCGGCCCTACCGCTCCTTTTCGCCGCCGGTGAGCCCGCCGCGCCGTGTCTCCATTCTCCGCTCTAACTCCTCTCGCCGTCCTCATCCTCCAGGACACCTCGGCAGTCGCCTTCGCCCGTTCCACCGCCGTCGGAGTCCGTCCGCCGACGTCGTCCCGAGGCCGCGCCACTTTTTCGTCGCCACCGTCGTCTTCGCCGCCGTCGCGAGCCCGCCGGTGAGAACCCCCTTTCGTTTTTCCGTTCCTTTCCGCCCCCTCCGTGTGGTCGCCGCCACGCCGCGGTGGTCGCCGTCGTCGACCATCGGGTCGCGTGCGCGCCGCCGCCTCCCGCTCGGGACGGCTGGCTTCGGCCACCGCTCCCCGGGGCCGTCCGATCTGCCGGGTGGCAGATCGGGGCCGCCCGCTCGCTCGCCCGCCGTGGTTGCCACGGATGCGCCACGTGGTGCGCCCGCCCCTGTGCGCCGTCGCCTCCCCTCCGGTGACGTCACTTAATCGGTTAATGCGCTTTAAATCGCTGGTTAAATTATATTTGCACTGAAATAGCAGTAAAACTTCAATAAATCATAACTATTTCATACGAACTCTGATAAGTCCATTCAAATTTCATTAAATCCAGAAAAATGCCAAGAATCCATTAAAAATACTTTCAGCCCATGTTGTTGACCCCATGTACTGTTTTAATTGTTTATCATTTGTTTGTGTAAGAATCCGCGCCGGTAATTCTCCTGCGTATTTCGAGATCGTAGCCGAATACCTTGAGCCGGAGCAAGGCAAGTCGCACTGATACTTTGATCAATTTGTACCTATATTTGCTAAATTGCTTTGTTTATTCAAATAAACTGCATCATTTTAATATTACATGTGGGTGTTATTACCTATACAATGTTTAGGACTCAGCCATAGCTTTGAAACCTGATTCCTTGTCACTGGGTAATAATATGAGTAGATTATAATCCTAGAGGTGCTTAGCCATGCTTAGCAACATAGCTCACCTGGGAATTAAATAATGTCTTTTTATATGATTCGACTCGATGTCGGAAAAAAATGGAACCTTGGTTAGGCTGTTGTAAATTCCTAAAATTTTGACCTAAATGGTGGGCTGTGGGTGTATGGTTTTGCTTGTCACACCCATATGGCATTAAGGACCGTTCCGGAACCACTTGGGCAACTTCCCGTACTTGCCACAAGCCAGCGTGGGCAACGGCTGGCTTGAAGCGTTTCTTCTCCCTCTCCTAGCACCGAAGAAGAGGGTGGGAGTGATGGAGTTGGGTCGCCCGGGGTAGGGTTGATCGGCTGCCGGATTCACCGTGGCGCAAGGGGGTAGCCTGGCCAATATGGCGTGCCTGTCGGCAGGTGCAACCTCAGCGTGGTGGATGGTTAGGGAGGGGTTTGCGTGAACGTCCTGCACAGCCTCGTACGGGACATCGTGGTGGATGTACTGGCACACGGGAACGTGTGTGGGGGGCTGTGTCTTGTGGGTACAGTTGTACACCTCTGATCAGAGTAAAACTATTCGAATAGCCGCGCCCGCGGTTATGGCACATTGGCCAAGACTCACCGTGATTAGTCTCACCCTAGATAATTAATCCTGTTTTATCAAACTGGTGTGTGGAAGGTGTGAGTCCGGTCGACGTGGTTGAGTTGACCGGGGGTGACTGGTTAGCGTGGTTTAACGCTAATCGGTGGAGACTGGTGAGTGTGGTGTAACTCTCATCAGTTACGCCTGGTGGTCGTGGTGAACTTCCATCAGCGCGGCCTTGGTCAACGTGGTTTAGCGTTGGTCGAAAAAGCTGGGTCAGCGTGATACGTTGTCCGTGGTGACTGCTTAACGTGTGTGTAGCGTTAATCAGTGGAGTCCGGGTAACGTGGATTGTAACGGTACCCGGAGGTGTCTGGTGAACGTGGTGTAGCGTTCATCAGTGGAGACTGGTTGACGTGGTTTAGCGTCAATCAGTTGGGAATGGTTGGGCCTTGGTTAACGTGGTGTAACGTTAATCAGTGGGAAGTTATATTGTTAATTAAAATCAACTTTTTACTGTTTGCGAACTACTTCCCTTTGCAACTGCTTTTCCGCAAATAAACCCTATCCCATCTTTGTACCCTGTGCATATGCATACTTGTGGGTGTGATTTGTTGAGTACTGTGGGTGGTACTCAGCCTTGCTCCAATTTTCCCCCAGTGTTGGAGAACATGTCAGATGAAGATCATCCTGAGGAATAGGCTGGCTCCGCCGTCAAGGTGCCTGTGGGATGGAAGCGGCTGTTTGGCCAGATGTTTATAGACTTCGTTTTACCTTTTTCCGCTGCATTTATGTAATATACATTTTACTCTGTTTGTAAGACTCTCTGTATGGCAACTTGGTTTGTGTACCCTGGCTTTCCTGGGCAGGGATTTATTACACATTAATGTTCAGAAATTCGGTGCGAATTTCTGGGCGTTACAAGTTGGTATCAGAGCCGAGCTTGACCGTAGGACCAGCCAAATGGAAACCCTAAGAGCCCTCTGAAATTCCCATTTGCATATGCTTCTCACATTTGGAGTTGTTTTTGGGGAAAGTGGAAACCTATTTTCAGGTTGGGGTAAAATCTTGGCCGTTTACTCGAAAAAGAATTTGAGTCAAATCTGGAGTTAAATTTTTGTTTGAAGGATTGACATGGTGTCCAAATTTTGGGGAAAACATTGGTTGTTCTTGGGAAAGGTTTGATTTACAGCATGCATAAAATCTCTTTATTTGTGTTGAAATTATTATGTGAATCTTATGTGGTATTATGTGGTTTCGCAGTGGTATTTTGTCGGCCCCAAAAATTTGTTTTTCCCACAAAATCGTTTACTGCATAAAATCGTTGTTGTTTTCCCAATTATTTATTGTTTACTTATTTGGATCTGAGCATACATTGATTCCCCTCCTTGTCTTCTATAGATGGACAACCTCCCCACCACCCCCACTGGCGCCAGCTCTAGCACCAGCTCCAGTACCAGCACCATCGGATGGATGGATCAGTGCATCGTCTGACAGCGATGGCTCTCAGGGAGGCACCAGTATCCATGGAGGCTTCACTTCTACGGACGACAGCAGCTCCTTCAGTGGGTCCCGCACCCGTAGCGAGGCCAGTTCTTCGGCCCACGGAAGTGTGGATTATGTGGGCGGATCCAGGAGCCGCACAGACGACGAGGCCGGAGACGAGCAGGAGCCGGAGTACGACTCGGATGACCGTCGAAGCCGCTCGGAGCATTAGACGCGCCACCCTTAGCTTTGCCGTTTTCTTAGTTTGATTTCCTGTTTAGTTGTAATGTTAGGAATGTTTGTTTGTTTGGGGTTAGTGGTGGCATGCCGTCTGTTGTGGTATGTCCGCCGTAATTAGGAGTTGAACTGTTTTTCCTATGTTTCCAACCGAGAAGTTCAGTTAATTTAATCCAATCACTTAATTATCACCCCTGTTTCTGAGCCACCTGTTTTTCTCCTCCCCTCCCTCTGCCCTCCCCTTCAGATGGTGAACACAAGGAGTGGAGCCCGTGCTGCCAGCGACGCCAGCGCTACTAACCAGCGTGAAGGAGCACCTCAGAATCAGGGAGCACCCAACCACATGCCACCGCCACTACCGGAGAACCCAACCTTGGCGCAGGTTTTGGCCAACCAGAACCAGATGATGGCTCTGATGATGCAACAGATGCAGCAGCAACACCAGCACCAACAACCACAGAATCTGGCCATTGCCCCTCAATCCAAGTTGCCTGAGTTCCTAAGGGTCAGGCCGCCAACTTTCTCCAGCTCCCCCAACCCCATTGATGCCAACGACTGGTTGTTGGCAATCGAGAAGAAGCTTAACCTCCTCCAGTGCACCGACCAAGAGAAGGTCGCTTTTGCTACTCACCAACTCCAAGGTCCCGCATCGGCTTGGTGGGACAATTTCCTGGTGACTCGCACCGCTACCACGGAGGTCACTTGGGCCGAATTCTGCTACAATTTCCGGAAGTCGCAGATTCCGCAGGAATTGTGGCACAGAAAGAAAAGGGATCAAGGACTTGGTCCAAGGAATAGGACAGTTACTGAATATCTCCACGAGTTCAACCGTCTAGCGCGCTACGCGCCAGAAGAGGTCCGCACCGATGCAGAAAGACAGGAGAAGTTCTTGGATGGATTGAACGACGAGCTGACCAATCAGCTCCTCTCAAGCGACTACCCAGACTTCGAGAAGCTGGTGGATAAAGCTATCCGCCAGGAGAGCCAGCATAACAAGGTGGATCGCAAGAGGAAGGCAGCACATTTCCGGACTCAACAAGGACAGCTTCAGCGACCACGGATGATGATGGGCCCGCATGGCGGACCAGCCACCATGATCGTCCGTCAACAACGCCCGTTCCACCCGGGGCACTCTGGAAGCAGCAGCAACAGCGGGCAGTACAACCGTCAGTCCGCCCCGCGCCCACCAATGGCACCAAGCACAGCAGAGTCAGCCACGGAAGGATACCGGGGGCAAGAGCTACGTCTGCTACAACTACAATGAACCGGGCCACTTCGCCGACAAGTGTCCGAAGCCGAGGCGAATGGGATCCAGACCTGCAGCTCCCCAGCACCCCAACGCCAACCAACAGGTGGTAAAGGGGCGTGTCAACCATGTCTCCGCTGAAGAGGCACAGGCCGCACCGGAAGTGGTATTGGGTACGTTTCTCGTGAACTCAACACCTGCTACTGTACTTTTTGATTCTGGTGCAACGCATCTTTTATATCCAAGAAAATTTGTGGGGACACATGGGATAAAGGTAGTGGAACTTAAAATCCCCATGAGGGTTCTACGCCTGGGAACCGAATGGTAACCGCTCACTATAGCCTTCAGTGAGCTAGAAATCAAGGATCACCTTTTCTAGCCAATCTTATCCTCTTGGAGTCCAAAGACCTAGATGTCATCCTAGGGATGGATTGGTTGACCCGACACAAAGGGGTGATCGACTGTGCAGACCGCACCGTAACGGTGACCAGCCCGGAAGGAAAAGTGGTTATCTTCAAGTCACCCATGCCGTTGCATCAAGAAGCAAGCTTGAATCAAGTCGCAGCAGAGCAACCGCCAGAAAGTGGAACAAAGCCAGAAAATAAAATACAGGATATTCAATAGTAAGGGAATACCAGGATGTGTTCCCAGCAGGGACCTACCAGGGATGCCACCAAAAAGGGAAATTGAATTCAGGATTGCATCTGGCACTGGAACAGCGCCAATATACAAGAGGCCTTACAGAATGGCACCGAATGAGATGGCCGAAGTCAAGAAGCAAGTCGACGACCTGCTACAGAAGTGTTACATCGATCAAGCACATCACCTTGGGAGCACCAGTCATCTTGTGGAAAAGAAAGATAAGACAAAACGGATGTGCGTGGACTATTGCGCACTAAACGACGTCACCATCAAGAACAAGTACCCTTTGCCGAGGATTGATGATCTGTTCGATCAATTGGAGGGTGCCACCGTCTTCTCCAAGATAGACCTGCGATCAGGCTATCATCAACTTAGAATTCGAGAAGAGGATATTACCAAAGACAGCCTTCACCACGCGGTATGGGTTGTATGAGTGCACTGTTATGTCCTTTGGACTGACCAATGCACCCGCCTTTTCATGAATCTGATGAACAAGGTATTCATGGAGTTCCTGGACAAGTTTGTGGTAGTGTTCATCGACGACATCTTGATCTACTCGAAGTCAACGGAAGAGCATGAGCAGCATCTTCGTTGGTTCTGGAAAAGTTGAGAAAACACCAGTTGTACGCCAAGTTCAGCAAGTGCGACTTCTGGCTGAGAGAAGTGCAATCCTCGGACACATCATCACCGCTCAAGGAGTTGCCGTGGATCCAACGAACGTGGAATCCGTCACCAATTGGAAACCGCCTAAGACAGTGACACAGGTAAGGAGTTTTCTTGGACTTGCGGGATACTACCGCCGGTTCATCGAGAACTTCTCGAAGATTGCCAGACCTATGACTCAACTACTGAAGAAGGATGTTAAGTTTGTCTGGACCCTTGACTGCAATCACAGCTTTGAAGAACTCAAGAAGAAGTTGGTTTCAGCACCGGTTTTGATCTTACCTGATCCAAAGAAGGATTACCAAGTGTACTGTGATGCATCCCGCCAAGGCTAGGGTGCGTGTTGATGCAAGAAGGCAGGTTGTAGCCTATGCATCGCGTCAGTTACGCCCCCATGAGAGCAATTACCCAACACACGACCTGGAATTGGCCGCAGTGGTCCATGCTTTGAAAATTTGGCGGCATTACCTCATTGGTAACCGTAGTGAGATTTATACGGACCACAAGAGCTTGAAGTACATCTTCACCCAGCTGACTTGAACCTCCGCCAGAGAAGGTGGCTGGAACTGAATTAAGGACTATGATGTGGGATACATACCATCCGGGGAAGCCAATGTCGTGGCAGACGCCTTGAGCAGGAAAAGTTACTGCAACACCGCTCAGGCAGAGGTAATGTGCAAGGAAATGCAGCAGGAGTTTGAACGCTTGAATCTGGGCATTGTTGAACACGGATTCGTGGCAGCCCTAGAGGCTCAACCCACGCTTTTTGATCAAGTTCGCGAGGCACAAGCGAACGATCCAGAAATTCAAGAACTTAAGAAGAACATGAGAGTTGGAAAAGTCCAGGGTTTTACTGAAGACGAGAACGGGACGGTATGGATGGGGGAACGTTTGTGCGTTCCAGAGAACAAAGAACTCAAGGACCTAATACTCCGGGAAGCCCATGAGACGCAGTACTCCATTCACCCAGGAAGCACCAAGATGTACCAAGACCTTAGAACCAAGTTTTGGTGGGCCAGCATGAGAAGGGAAATCGCCGAGTTTGGCGCTTTGTGATGTGTGTCAGCGAGTCAAGCAGAACACCAACGACCTGCGGGACTGCTACAGCCACTCAAGGTCCCAGAGTGGAAGTGGGAAGAGATCGGGATGGATTTTATCACCGGGTTGCCCCGGACATCATCGGGGTATGACTCAATCTGGGTGATCGTGGATCGACTCACCAAAGTTGCGCATTTTATCCCCGTGCATACCACGTACTCGGGTAAGAAACTAGCGGAACTGTATATGGCTCGCATAATGTGTTTACATGGAGTACCCAAGAAGATCGTTTCTGATCGTGGTAGCCAGTTCACTTCCAAGTTTTGGCAGAAGTTACAAGAAGAGTTGGGAACCCGACTGAACTTTAGCACAGCATATCATCCGCAAACAGATGGTCAGACTGAAAGAGTCAATCAGATATTGGAGGACATGCTGAGAGCTTGTGCACTAGACTTCGGAGGAACATGGGATAAGAGCTTACCATACGCAGAGTTCTCATACAACAACAGCTACCAGGCCAGCTTGCAGATGGCACCGTTTGAGGCTCTGTATGGCAGGAAGTGCCGCACACCCCTTTTCTGGGATCAGACAGGTGAACGGCAGGTATTCGGAACCGACGCACTAAAAGAGGCAGAAGAGAAGGTAGCCATAATACGAGAGCGTTTGAAGACGGCTCAATCCAGACAGAAAAGCTATGCTGACAACCGTCGCCGAGACTTAAGCTTCGAGGAAGGAGATTACGTGTACCTTCGTGTCACACCGCTTCGCGGAGTACATAGGTTCCAACCAAAGGGAAGCTAGCACCTCGCTTTCGTGCGACCTTACCAAGTGCTAGCCCGTAAAGGTGAAGTGGGCTTATCAGTTGAGCCTCCCAGCTTCAATGACAGGCATACACGATGTGTTCCATGTGTCACAACTGAAGAAGTGTTTTGAGGATACCAGCAGAACAAGCAGAATCCGGAGCAGATCGAGATCCAGGACGACCTCACCTATGTGGAAAGCCAGCTTACGGATCCTGGAGGTCAGTGAAAGAAACACCAGGAGCCGGGTAATCAGATTCCTGCAAGGTACAGTGGAGCCCATCAGAGGAAGAAGCCACCTGGGAGCGAGAAGATGAAATTGAAGTCCGCCCATCCTCACCTTCTTCGCCAGCGCTTCCGAATCTCGGGGACGAGATTCGTGTTAAGGGGGTAGGTTTGTACACACCCTGAGATTAGCCACACAAGAAACTTTATCGGAGAAAATACCTAAGAAAAGGAATTTTTAAAAAGGCTAGAGGAAATAATTGATGGTGTAGTCCAAATGCAAGATAATAAATATCGTGGCGGAGAATATTTTTTTCTTGTATTCTCTGTGCCAAAATACATTAACTGGATTTTTAGTGGAATTTACAGAGCCGGGAACATTTTTAATAAATCCAAATACGCTTATCGTTAATTTAAATCATCCTGAAATCTTTTTCCTTCTTCCTTTCTCTTTTTTCTCTCTCTGGTTCCGGCCTGTTCCCTCGTGCCGCTTTTCCCACCACGCGTCGCAAGCCGGGTCCCTTTTTTCCCTCCCGGCTCTGCCCTCATGTGTCGCTGTGCTAACGCACGTGCCCGTCCTGCGCGTGCTTTGCCTTGTCGCGCGCCGCGGTGCCCTCCATTCGCTCGGAAGCGCCCCGCGTGCCGCGCCCCTGTGCTCGGGGGTGCCCGCGTGCCCGCGCCCCTTGCTCGCGCCCCGCGCCCTCCGACGCACCACCGACCCGCTGATAGGCCGGGCCCGCCTGTCAGCAGCATCTTCCTCCTCCGTCCGAATCGGGCGGGAGGGGAACTCCCCGGAGCCGTCCGTTCCGGCGCCGCTCCGCCTCATCCCCCGCACTCGCCTATCCGTCAATAGACTCGTCCGCGGACCGAGTCCGCCCCACTCCCCGAGTTCTCCGGCGTCCGGGAGTTCAGCTCAAGTCCCCTCTCTCCCGAGAATCACGCACACGATGCCCACGCGCCCCATCCATTCTCCGTGCGCGATTGGGAGCCGTTCGGCCTCGATCTCTCCCGGCCGACTTTATAAAAACCATCCCCACCCTCTCCTCCATCTTTTCCCCAACACGCCCCAGCCCAGCTTTCCGCGGCGAGCGAAACCCCAATGCGGGGTGCCCAGGAACAAATTTCCCGCCGGGGGCGCCACCGTGCACCCAGCTCCGCCGTTTTTTCGCCCCTCCAGCCGCCCCGCTCGCCGCCGTTTCGGACGCCGCCAGTTGCTGCGCCACCGCCCTGCATGCCTCCGCCGCGCCGCGCCGCACCTCGGCCGCCTCTCCGTGGAAGCCGAAGCTCGCCGGACCGCCTCGCCCGCAGCGCGCACGGTGAGTATCGGCTCCGCCTCCTTTCCGGCCGGTGATTCCCGCCGCGCCGTGTCTCCATTCTCCCTCTAACTCCTCTCCGTCCTCCTCATCCTCCAGGACACCTCGGCCAGTCGCCTCTCGCCGTTCCCCGCCGTCGGAGTTCCCGTCGGCCGACGTCGTCCCGAGGCGCCGCCCGCTTTTTCGCTTATCGCCACCGTCGTCTTCGCGCCGTCGCGAGCCGCCGGTGAGAACCCCCTTCGTTTTCGTTCCTTTCCGCCCCACCTGGAATGGACCGTGTGGTCGCGTTAACCAATCAACGGCGGGTGGCGCCGTCGTCGACCATCGGGTCGCAGAGGTAGGACAGGCGCGCCGCCGCCTCCCGCTCGGGACGGCTGGCTTCGGATCACCGCTCCCGGGCCGTCCGAGTCTGCCCGGGTGGCAGAGTCGGGGCCCCGCGCCGCCTCGCGCCGCTTGGTTGCCAGCGTGCCTGGTGGCGCCACGTGGTGCGCCCGCCCTGTGCGCCGTCGCCTCCGCCGGTGACGTCATTAATCGGTTATAATTGCGCTTTGAAATCGTCTGTTTAATTATATTTGCACTGAAATAGCAGTAAAACTTCAATAAATCATAACTATTTCATACGAACTCTGATTAAATTAAGTCCACTTTCAAACCATCGATAATTAAATACACCCAGAAAAATGCCAGAGATCCATTAAAATACTTTCAGCCACTATCAAGTCATTTTTGTTGACGCCCCATGGTACTGTTTTTAATTGTTTTATGCATTGTTTTGTTGTAGAATCCGACGCCGGTAATTCTCCTGCGTATTTCGAGATCGTAGCCGAATACCTTGAGCCGGAGCAAGGCAAGTCGTACTGATACTTTGAATCAATTTGTACCTATTTTTGCCTAAATTGCTTTGTTTATTCAAATAAACTGCATCATTTTAATATTACACTGTTGGGTGGTTATTACCTATACAGATGTTAGGACTCAGCCATAGCTTTGAAACCTGTATTCCTTGTCACTCTGGGTAATAATATGAGTAGATTATAATCCCTAGGGTGCTTAGCCATGCTTAGCAACATAGCTCACCTGGGAATTAAATAATGTCTTTTTATATGATTCGACTCGAGATGTCGGAAAAATGGAACCTTGGTTTAGGCTTGTTGTAAATTCCTAAAATTTTGACCTAAATGGGTGGGCTGTGGGTGTATGGTTTTGCTTGTCACACCCATGGCAATTTAAGGACCGGTTCGCGGGAACCACTTGGGCAACTTCCCGTACTTGCCCACAAGCCAGCGTGGGCAACGGCTGGGCTTGAAGCGTTTCTTTCTCCCTCTCCTAGGCACCGAAGAAGAGGGTGGGCGTGATGGAGTTGGGTCGGGCCCGGGGTAGGGTTGATCGGCTGCCGGATTCACCGTGGCGCAAGGGGGGTAGCCTGGCCAATATGGCGTGCCCTGTCGGCAGGTGCAAACCTCAGCGTGGTGTGGATGGTTAGGGAGGGGTTGCGTGAACGGTCTGTCACAGGCCTCGTACGGGGGACATCGTGGTGATGTACTGGTGGCCGGAACGTGTGTGGGGGCTGTGTCTTGTGGGTACAGTTGTACACCTCTGATCAGAGTAAAACTATTCGAATAGCGCGCCGGGTTAATGGGCACATTGGCCAAGACTCACCGTGATTAGTCTTCACCCCTAGATAATTAATCCCTGTTTTATCAAACTGGTGTGTGGAAGGTGTGAGTCCGGTCGACGTGGTTGAGTTGACCGGGGGTGACTGGTTAGCGTGGTTTAACGCTAATCGGTGGAGACTGGTGAGTGTGGTGTAACTCTCATCAGTTACGCCTGGTGGTCGTGGTGTAACTTCCATCAGCGCGGCCTGGTCAACGTGGTTTAGCGTTGGTCGAGAAAAGCTGGTCAGCGTGATACGTTGTCCGGTGGTGACTGCTTAACGTGGTGTAGCGTTAATCAGTGGAGTCCGGGTAACGTGGTGTAACGGTACCCGGAGGTGTCTGGTGAACGTGGTGTAGCGTTCATCAGTGGAGACTGGTTGACGTGGTTTAGCGTCAATCAGTTGGGAATGGTTGGGCCTGGTTAACGTGGTGTAACGTTAATCAGTGGAAGTTAATATTGTTAATTAAATCAACTTTTTACTGTTTGCGAACTACTTCCCTTTGCAACTGCTTTTCCGCAAATAAACCCTATCCCATCTTTGTACCCTGTGCATATGCATACTTGTGGGTGTGATTTGTTGAGTACTGTGGGTGGTACTCAGCCTTGCTCCAATTTTCCCCCAGTGTTGGAGAACGTGTCAGATGAAGATCATCCTAAGGAATAGGCTGGCTCCGCCGTCAAGGTGCCTGTGGGATGGAAGCGGCTGTTTGGCCAGATGTTTATAGACTTCGTTTTACCTTTTTCCGCTGCATTTATGTAATATACATTTTACTCTGTTTGTAAGACTCTCTGTATGGCAACTTGGTTTGTGTACCCTGGCTTTCCTGGGCAGGGATTTATTACACATTAATGTTCAGAACTTCGGTGCGAATTTCTGGGCGTTACACACTTGTTCCGACTAACCGGTCGGGTTCTCCGGCAATAGGCTCATCTACATCAGCACGACGCCAGGCGGCTGGCTCAAGTTAGCCACACGGGGAGTCGTGGCAAACTTCACTCAGTAACACCAATAACAACGATCAGCGGCGTCACCAGAACGACGGCCAGTTCAACCAAGACCTCTGAGTCCGACTACAATGCGACCTTTGCCAAAACATCAACACTCGGCGCTGCAAACGCGAAGAGAACGAGCGCCGCCGAATGGAGGACGAACATAAGCGTTTTGGCCTTCACCACAAGCAGTTTAACCACCGCTGTTGGAGCCAGAGCCCTCACGAAGATGAAGGCGTTCCAGCTTTCACCCACGAGCTACAGGACGTTGACTGGCCATCGGGCTTCAAGCATACGGGGATCGAGAAATGTAACGGTAAAACCAACCCCGAGTCTTGGCTCACCATATACACCCTGGCAATTCGAGCTACCGGGGGTGACCATAAAGCCATGGCTAACTACCTCCCGGTCGCCCTGGCCGACTCAGCGAGGACATGGCTAATAGGGCTCCCGAGGCGGTCGATCGGTTCTTGGGGAGAACTCAGGGAGCGGTTCATCGCTAACTTTCAAGAGACCTACAAGAGGCCTTCTTCCTAGCATAATCTATATCAGCTGCACCAGAAGATGAACGAGTCTCTACGCGAATTTATCAAGAGGTTCTCTGAGAAGCGCAACCAGATCCCAATGATCAAGGACGAGGCCGTCATCACCGTCTTCCGCAAGGGAGTAAAGGACGCCCCGCTCATCCCGAAGTTCACTCGGAAGCCTCCAGCCACCGTCCGGGCTCTCTTCGATATGGCAAACAAATACGCCAACTCGGCTGAAGCGGTCGCAGAGGCCCTCGACGAGGAGTCCCAGCAGAAGACAATGAGCCATCACAGAACAAGTCCGGCAACCGCAAACAGAAGTCAGACAACGAGGTGGCCAACATGGAGCGAACTTGGTCGCGGCCCCAACGGAACAACGACTACCAGAAAGTCATGAACGGGCCATGCCCCTTCCACCCCAAAGGCAAGCACGCAGCCAAAGACTGCTTCATGCTCAAGAAATTTGCCTCTGAGCAGGCTTCATGATATGGCACCGACAAGAGCAAAGACAAGCCAGACCAAGACCCGGCCAACGATTTTCAAGATCCCCAGGAGGAGCACAACCACATCTTCAGAGGGCCGTCTACATATGAGTCTAAGCGCAAGCAGAAGCTAACAGCACGCGACATCAACGCAATCTCTACAGCAGACGCCCCCCAATATTTGCATTGGTCAGAGACCTCCATCATGTTCACTCGCGTAGATCATCCAGATCGGGTTTCACACTCGGGGCGCTACCCACTCGTCCTAGACCCAGTCGCCAAGAACATCAAGTTGAAGAAGGTTCTCATAGACGGAGGCAGCATGCTCAATATCCCCTTTGCCAAGACCCTGGATGAGATGAAGATTCCTCATTCAGTTTTGAGGCCGAGTACGGCGCCCTTCTACAGGATAATTCCCGGCCTATCTTCAACTCCACTTGGGCAGATAACCTTGCCAGTCACCTTCGGCACGCGGGATAACTTCCGCACAGAAAACATCTGCTTCGAGGTTGCCGACTTCGAGACTGCATACCATGCAATACTCGGATGGCCGGCGCTCGCCAAATTCATGGCGATACCGCACTATACCTACATGGTGCTCAAGATGCCAGGGCCAGTAGGAGTCCTCTCCCTCCGCAGCGACGTCAAGCAAGCCTTCACCTGCGACAAGGAGAGCTGCGAACTGACTCAATCACAAGAGGCGGCAGTCGGGCGCAACAGCATTTGGCAAGCCGTCACAACCGAAGTCGAGGATGACCAAGTTCCGGCCAAAAAAGCAGCGAAGTCAGGAATTTTGGTGGACTCTAACACGAAGAAGATCCCCTGGACCCTTCCAACCCCTCCAAGACTGCTCTAGTCGGGACCGGACTCGACCCCAAATAGGAAGACGCGCTCGTCACCTTCCTCTAAGCCAACAAAGACATCTTCGCGTGGAAACCGTCCGACATGTCAGGCGTACCAAGGGAGGTGATCGAGCACGTCCTCAACGTCAAGACAGACGCCAAGCCAGTCAAGCAACAGCTATGGCGCTTCACCCAAGACCGCAAAGATGCTATTCGGGAGGAGATAACCAAGCTCCTCGTAGCCGGGTTCAACAAAGAGGTCTATCACCCGGATTGGCTGGCAAACCCAGTTCTAGTCCAGAAGAAAAAGGTAAATGGCACATGTGCATCGACTACACTAATCTCAACAAGGCGTACCCCAAAGATACATTTGGTTTACCGAGAATAGACCAGGTGGTGGATTCAACTGCGGGGTACGAACTTCTCAGCTTTCTCGACTGTTACTCGGGATACCATCAAATCAGCCTGAAGGAGGAGGACTGCCTAAAGACATCTTTCATCACGCCATTTGGAGCGTACTACTACATCACTATGCCGTTCGGTTTGAAAAATGCTGAAGCAACGTATCAACGTGCAATTCAGTGTTGTCTGCACACTCAGATCGGGCGCAACGTGGAAGCATACATCGATGATGTGGTGATCAAGACCAAGTCCAAAGAAGACCTCATCGCTGATCTGGAAGAAACCTTCCAAAATCTTCGAAGATTCAAGATGAAGTTGAACCCAGAAAAGTGCGCCTTCGGTGTGCCATCCGGCAAGTTACTCGGCTTCATCGTCTCGCATCGCGGCATCGAGGCCAACCCGGAGAAAGTCAACGCAATCATGAATATGGCTCCCCCGACTAACCAGAAGGACGTTCAGAAGCTGACAGGCTGCATGGCGGCACTCAGCCGATTTATTTCCTGACTGGGCGAATGGGGCATGCCCTTTTTCAAGGTATTGAAGAAAGCAGACAATTTCCAATGGACTCCCGAAGCCTAGCAAGCCTTCGAAGACTTCAAACAATTTCTCACATCGCCTCCCGTGTTGGCGTCACCCATGCCCCAAGAACCGCTAATGCTATATCTGGCAGTAACTACTCAGGTAGTCAACACGGTGCTGGTGGTCGAGCGATCCAAACCGGGTCACATCCAAAAAGTTCAATGGCCAGTCTACTTTGTCAGCGAGGTCCTTGCCGACTCGAAGATGAGATATCCGTAGGTCCAGAAGCTGCTATACGGCCTACTCATCACTGTCCGGAAGCTGATGCACTATGTCCAACCACATCAAGTCATGGTGGTCACATCGTATCCACTCGGGGACGTCCTGCATAATCGCAAGGCCACCGGCCGAATCGCTAAATGGGCGCTCGAGTTGATGGCGTTCAACATCACCTTTCAGCCATGGACAGCAATCAAATCACAAGCTCTAGCCAACTTCGTGGCCGAGTGGACAGAGGTTCAAATGCCTACATCAACAGCGAAGCTAGAGTCTTGGACAATGTACTTCGACGGTTCTCTATGGATCGGCGGCGTCGGGGCTGGCGTCGTACTAATGTCCCCCACCGGCAAAAAACTGAAGTACGTGCTACAAATCCACTTCCCGGCTTCCCACAACATCGCCGAGTATGAGGCACTCATCCACGGGCTCCGCATCGCTATATCACTCGACATTCATCGACTGGTTGTGCGTGGAGACTCTCAACTCGTGATAAACCAAGTTATGAAAGACTGGACATGTCTCGACGACACCATGGCGGCATACTGTCAGGAGGTCCGCAAGCTGGAAAACAAGTTCGACGGGCTGGAGATAACACATGTCCTACGACAATACAATGATGCTTCAGATGAATTGGCAAATATGGGATCCAAGCGAGAAGCGGTCCCGATAGGGATCTTTGTCGAGCAACTTATGGAGCCATCAATCAAGAAGAAACCAGTGCCGGAGCAGTCGGGAGGTGAACCTACCCCGGCAACAGACGAAGTATTGAACATATGTCACGATTGGCAGACTCCTGTTCTCCAATTCCTCCTGGACGATGAACTCCCAGAAGATCGCAGCCAAGCCGAACAAGTCAAATGTCGAAGCAAGTGTTTCCTAGTCGTCGGAGAAGACCTGTACCGAAGAAGTGCATCCGGTGTCCTCATGTGATGCATCACTACCGAGGAGGGCAAGCAGATTCTGCAGTCGATCCACTCGGGTATATGTGGCAACCATGCCGCATCTAGGATGTTAGTCGGAAAGGCTTATCGGCAGGTATTTTTCTGGCCAACAGCAGTAATAGATGCCAAAGACATTGTTTGCACATGCGAGGGTTGCCAGTTCTACGCAAGACAAACCAATCTCCCAGCCAAAGAACTCCAAACAATCCCAATCTCTTGGCCCTTTGTAGTATGGGGGCTTGACATGGTCGGGCCCTTCAAGAAAGCGCCAGGAGGGTTCACACACTTGTTCGTCGCAGTGGATAAATTCACCAAGTGGATTGAGGCCAAACCCGTGGCAACCATAACAGCGGCACGAGCAAAGGACTTCATCATGAGTATACAATACCGATTCTGGGTTCCCAACCGCATCATCACCGACAATGGTACTCAGTTCACGAGCGGTGCATTTCAAGATTTCTATGACGACTTCGGCATCAAGATCTGCTATGCGTCTGTGGCACACCCGCGGAGCAATGGGCAGGTTGAACGAGCCAACGGCATGGTCTTACAAGGTATCAAGGCCAGGATATTTGACCGACTACAACCATACGCGGGCCGGTGGGTGCAAGAACTCCCATCTGTACTTTGGTCCCTAATAACCATGGTAAGTCAGGCAAATGGGCAATCCCCTTTCTTTCTGGTCTATGGTACTGAGGCTGTGCTACCAAGCGAGTTAGAGTTCGGCTCTCCGCTAGTTCGGGCTTACTCAAAAGACATCTCCAACAATACCCGATTGGTCGAACTAGATCAGTTGGAAGAAGCGAGGGATATCGCAACAATCCAGTCTGCAAGGTATTTTCAAGGCCTGTGTCATTATCACAATCGCAATATCTGTGGCCGTGCCTTTTTGGTTGGAGATCTCGTCTTGAGAAAAATACAAACCACCAAAAACAGGCATAAACTATCCCCAATATGGGAAGGGCCGTTCATTATCGGTGAGGTTACTCGGCTAGCGCCTACCGACTGAAGACCGAAGATGGTGCCCTCATCAGCAACTCATCGAATATAGAATAACTACGTCCTTTCTATACCTGAGTTTTATACTTTTCTATGTGTACAGTTTTTCTTTGACTCACTACACCGCTTGTTTCAACCGAGTAGTGAGTCAGGGGCTACATGTATTATATGTGCTTTGTCAATAATATACAAGCTTGTTTTACTTAAGTTACGAAGTTTTACTATGACTTTGTCACGTTTGCCCGAGTACAGCTCTCTGCGGTGAATGATTTTATTAAGTTCCTATAAACTAATTCGGTGTAGACTATATAGTCGGGTAAAACTAATGACAACTGAGTAACAATTTAGAGCTTGGTGGCATTGCACATATATTTACACATGTCTTTACAAAAATCCGCAATACACCGACTGCATGATATACTGTTCTTACATACCCAGGTCTCGGGTGATCATCTCTGCAGTCGGCCTCGCTTTGGCTATCAGCTCCAGCGCCTCCTCAGGTGTCGTCTCCTCGGCGAATCCCTCCCCGATGGCTTCAATATCTGCCCTAGGGTACATGGACTTGGTCATCGCCAGGGTTTGGGCCACGCCGACAACAATACGCTCATCTGAGTACCTCTTCAGGATACTCGATGCGTCGTTAAGGCACTCCTGCACCTGAGACACCGTGTTGGAGCTGGTTCCCACATAGCGAGGATCCATCACGTCAAGGAGCCCATTCACGGACTCGGCAAGGATCTCCCGTGACTCCTTGACGACCTTTATTTCCTCTGCAAAAGCCTGAAACTGGATTTCGGCATTGGCTCTAGTAGCTACCTAGGTTCACCGACAAGCAAACTTGTCAGGCAAAACTACAGATGGGGTAATTAATAGATTGGTTACGATCAATGTCAGGGCAGAGACTTACTATTGTAGTTGTCCTCCCACTTGGCTATGGTCTTCTCCAGTTAAGTTTTTTCCTTCTCGAGCTTGGCGTTGGCCTTCTTCAACTCGGCCTTCTCTTGCTCAAGCTCGGCATTGGCCCTTGTCAGGTCGGCTTTGTCTTTTTCAAGCCCGGCCTTGGCTCTCTCGGCCTCCTTTAGCTGGATTTCTCCCTCTGTTCGGGTCTTCAGCTCGACTTCGAGGGCTGCACAACATATTAGTCGAGAATTCAACGTTGCAGTCAAGACACAACTGGGCAGTCGGGAACAACATAGCTGGAGAAATATACTAAGGATTGGGTCAAGAAGAGGCATTCTGGAGGCTTACCTCTCATCTTCTTGGCTTGGTCCCAATTCTCGTTCCTGAGCTGGGTGACGGCGTCCTTCAGCCAAGTTTCCCTCCCTTGATGGCGCTCCTCCAATATGGTCTTCAGGGACCGGAGCTGGTCTAATTCTTGGAGCTAGGGGGCAACCCGGGTCAGGACCTCGTGCATCTTCTCCGAGCGGTCAACAAGCTTCTGCTCGAGGAGAAACAAGTCAAGGCAGAGTCAAGCGTTAGAACACTCGTACGAGGAAGACTACCAAGACTCCAATACAACGGAAATCATACCCGAATCCCCTGGGACGCAGCGATTGTGGCACGAAGCAAGTCTTCACGCTCCTTTTCCACTGCAACCTCATCATGCTTGTAACTCCTCGCGGTTCCGTCGGGCGCCGTCCAGCGGAATGTCCGCGGGAACTTGCGGGGAGGAGCTTCGAACCAGGGGAGGTCTGGTCTGTCCGAAGGAGGAGACAGTGACGATGATGACGACGATGGCGACGGCGACGGTGACAAGGACGGCGATGGGGTCCCGGCCCTCAACTCGGCGGCCTCCGGGCCCTCGAGGGTTGGCTCAGGGGCTGGAGCAACAGCTTCGACAACCACCCCTTGGTCAGCCGGTGTCGGCGGCCCTGCAATCGGGACCGTCTTAGTCTCTGCAACTGGGACTGTCGCCGACTCAACGGGTGTGCTCGCTGGTGCTGGCTCAGCTAGGACTGGCTCTACAATGGGAGTGGCCAGAGCGGTCTCTTTGAGATCAATATCGGCCCACTTCCTGCGTAACGAGTCAAACTTCAAGACACTACCATGACAAACAAGATTTTTGGAAGATCCGGAGCAACCTACCTCTTGGAGAACTTAAGCCTTTGCCCAGGAGATCCAGATCCTGGTGGTGGGCTGCGGCCGGCTATCGGGCCAGTCGGCGTGGCAATCAACTGCGGTGTTTTTATCCTGATTGGCCCCACTCCTTGTGCAGTCGGCTAGGGCGCTTGGGTACTCGACGGCGCCACTTTTGGGCTCAATGTTGCTGAGCCTGGTGGCGCTGGAATCGGCCCTATACTCGGCGGCACTCTAGTTGGGCTCGATGGTGCTAAGCTCGACTGCACGGGTCTTGGTCTGGGACTCAATGGCCTAGGCGCTGCACCGGCGGAGTCCTTTATCTTCAGACTCCCGGTAGCGGTACTCGGCCTCATAACCGCCTTCTTGCCCTGATCTACAACAGGTCTCTTCCCCGCTCTCTTGGAGTCGGGCTGGGCAGCAGAAGGGCTTCTCGGCCTCTTCTCCGATTTCAAGGCCGACAATTTTCGGGAGTCATCATCGAACTCCTCACACGACTGCAAGAAGTTCAACAATACAAGTTATATACTGTGGAGCCAATCCGGGCACATATTTGCAAGCATTCACCACAGATGAACTACAAGATAAAATCAGCAAAAGTTACCTTCGGGCGCAGCCTTTTCTTGCTGTAAGCCGCCACGGACCGATCTGTGCCCTCGGATTCGACCACCCCGCTGGCGAAGAAATCCAGTAGGATGTCGGTTACCTTATACTTGTCTATCAGGTTAGAGAATTCCCGGCTGGGATCACCTTTGCCCCTGTAGTCCCAGCCGAAGTGGCACCTCAACTTTAGCGGCCTGAGGCCTCGAGTCAAGAAGCGTCTGGCCACCCATGGACCAGTCAACCCAGCTTTCTTCAGCTTGCTAATCCTGCAGACAAGTGTATTAACCTGCCCCATTTCTTCAGAGGTTGGCAAAGACGACCACTTGGCAATAATCACTGGGGGCAAACCCATAAAAGGGGGAAGGCATGGCTCAAGATCGGAACAGTAAAACCATTCCTTATGCCAGCCTTTGAGAGAAGATTTCAAAGGAATATCCAAATAGATCTTCTTCATCTCATTCCTAAGTTGGACTCCAGCCCCCCCCCCTCTCCCCCCAATCACTTGGATTTTATTCTTGGAGGGTTGGGGCTTGATATGGAACCAATACCTGAATAGATTCAGATGGGGTTCCCTAAGAAGCACTCACAAAGAGTTACGAAAATGGAGATATGAAGAATCGAGTTGGGATTCAAATTTGCCAACTTGAGCTCGTAAAAAGAAAGGAGCTGGCGGAGGAACTCGGAAGAGGGAAGAGAAAGACCCCGGTGGAAAAAAAGAGGCAAAAACGACGGTCTCACCGTCCTGGGGCTCCGGAGCCGATTCATCTTTAGCCGGACACTAGTGGATAATCTCCTGGCTCTGCAACTTCAACTGCTTCTCTAGAAGCTTCAACTTCGCTAACCCGCAATCTAAAGTCGACCAGACATCATCCAATGCATCCACTGAATCCGACGACCTCGGCATGGTTGGGGTTGAGAAGATTTGGGGGAAATGCTATTGGAGGTTTGGAGTGGACAAGGAAGAGCAGAATCGCCCAAGTTCTAGTGGGGAAGAGCGAGCAATACCGAACCCTAGCGGAGCGGGAGGCGAAATTTCGGCGCGGAAGCGGAAGATGAAACGACTGGTGGATTGGAGAAGATGAAGGAATCTTTTCTCTCTCTCTCTCTCTCCGCCTTTTATAGAGCCGTTTCCGACTCGTGGGCTTGGGCTCGCAAATTCGGTATTGGGCCACTAAGATATGAGTTTCTACAGTAGCACGCTCAATATGGGCCGCTCGTAGGCTAGGTTAACATCACAGTGCTAATGCTACGAACAGGAACCGATGAGGTAAACAGATATGATTCATGAAAGCCTAATTGCTAAACACATGTGTTTAGGTATCTGTCTTATCCACCAGGTATCGAGGATATATCCTTATAAGGATCACAAGCTGGTCTTCATTAAAATTGGGGATGCAGGTATCTTTCTCGAGTACACCTGACCACGCAATGGATTTAATTTCATAAAGTGGTACTCGGCCTACATGCTTGGCCAACAGTTGCCATGAGCAACATTATTCTAGCCGACATGACGCTAAAGAGTCTAACTTTTGAGTAGTGCACTGCTCGGGAGAGACTATAAACCTTCTTTCCAGCTGACATGACGCTGAGGAGTCTAACTTCCGAGTGGGACGCCACTCGGGAAAGACTATAAACCCCCTTTCTAGCTGACATGAAGCTGAAGAGTCCAATATACGAGTGGTATGCTACTCAGCAAGACTATAAATCATATTCCGGTTGACATGATACCGAAGAGTCTCATATACCAGTAGTATACTACTCAGGAAAGACTACAAGGTTAAAGATTTTTGACTTTATGTTTAATTGTCTTCACAATTAAACACAAAGTCGGGGGCTACACCTAATAGGTGCGCCAATTCGGCACACACTATTCATATATCTACATGAAACCCTTTATAGCCTCGCTGCTAGCTGATATGAAGTAGGACTCGGTAAGAAGAAGCACTCAGACAAAGAGTACTCGGGAGCAATGCAATCGGGCAATCTTCACCGTGGAGGATGAGCACTTGGCATCAGCTGTGACTTAACTATAAAGGTCTCAAGGACTACTGTGGAGGCCATGGGCCCCGGGTACCTCATCACAAGCATATGGGCCATTCGGATAGAGGATGGGCCGAGACTTGTAATTAGAGATATAGTAGCACCCGGCAGACTTTGCCTTGTACAATAAGGAATATACAATCCTAGTCAGGTAGATTGTATCTCTAAGAGGAGATCCCTTGGCCGTATCCGGCTGGGACTCCTATCTTGTACCCCTATCCCCCAGTATATAAGGGGAGGCAGGGCGTCCCCTGAGGGCAGAACAACATACGAGCTCATAGAAGCAGACACAAATCCTCAAAGGAATAACACCACAACTGGACGTAGGGTATTACCTCACATTGAGGGCCTGAACCAGTATAAAATCTTTCTATGTTCCTTTGCAATCCACCGAGTTTCCCCTTGCCGAGTAGCCCTATAATCATATTGCCGGTGTAAAACATCGACACAACCTCAATGGTAGTCAGCACGGTGTTGGTCGTAGAGCGGGCCGAGACTAGGCACATACAAAGAGTATAGAGGCCAGTCTACTTCGTCAGCGAAGTCCTAGCCGACTCTAAGATAAGATATCCCCAAGTCTAGAAGCTGCTCTATGGTTTACTCATAACTATCCGGAAGTTGGTGCACTATTTCTAGTCCCATCAAGTCACAATTGTCACATTGTATCCACTCGGGGATGTCCTGCACAATCACGAGGCCACTGGTAGAATCGCTAAATGGGCACTTGAGCTGATGGCGTTTGACATAGTCTTTCAACCTCGGACAACAATCAAGTCACAAGCACTTGCCGACTTCGTGGCCGAGTGGACAGAGGTTTAGACGGCTACACCAACGAACAAGCTTGAATACTGGATGATGTACTTTGACGGTTCTCTGCGGATTGGCGGAGCCGGGGCTTCAAATTGAAATACATCCTTCAGATACACTTTCCAACATCCCACAACGTCGCCGAGTACGAGGCACTCATCCACGGGCTCCGCATCGCCATATCACTTGGCATTCGCCAACTGGTAATACGCGGGGATTTCCAACTCGTGGTGAACTAGGTCATGAAAGACTGGACTTGCCTGGACAACAACATGGCGGCTTACTGTCAGGAGGTACTAAGCTGGAAAACAAGTTCAACGGGCTGGAGATTACACATGTGCTACGCCAATACAACAAAGCTGCAAACTAGTTAGCCAACATGGCATCCAAATGAGAAGTGGTCCCAACTGGAATCTTTGTCGAGCAATTGTTGGAGCCGTCAGTCAAGAAAAAATCAGTACTCGAGCAGTCGGGGGCTGAACTTACCCCGGTAACAAATGAAGTACTAATCATCTCTTAAGATTGGCGGACTCCAATCATCAGGTTCCTCCTAGAAGATGATCTCCCAGAAGGTCACAATGAGGCTGAGCGGATCAAACGTCGAAGCAAGAGTTTCCTTGTAGTCGGTGAAGACCTTTATCGAAGAAGCGTATCCGAAGTCCTCATGCACTATGAGGAGGGTAAGCAGATACTGTAGTCTATCCACTCAAGCATTTGTGGCAACCACGCTGCATCAAGGACATTAGTCAAAAAGGCTTATAGGCAAGGTTTCTTCTAGCCGACTACGGTTACAGACGCTAAGAACATAGTTCAGACATGTGAGGGATGCCAGTTCTTTGCCCAACAAACAAATCTTCCAGCTCAAGAACTACAAACAATTTCAATCTCTTGGCCCTTTGCAGTTTGGTGGCTTGACATGGTCAGGCCGTTCAAAAGAGCGCCAGGGGGTCACACACTTGTTCGTCACAGTGGACAAATTCACAAAGTGGATCGAGGCAAAACCCGTTGCTACCATAACAGTGGCAAGGGCAATGGACTTCATCATGAGTATTATATATCGATTTGGAGTCCCCAACCGCATTATAACGAACAACGGCACTCAGTTCACTGGCGGCGTTTTTTAAGATTTCTGTGACGACTTCGGCATCAAGATCTATTATACTTCTGTGGCACACCCAAGAAGCAATGGGCAGGTTGAACGTGCCAATGGCATGGTCTTACAAGGTATCAAGACAAGGGTTTTCGACCGACTACAACCATATACAAGGAGGTGGGTGCAAGAGCTTCCATCTGTTCTCTGGTCTTTAAGAACCTCGGTTAGTCGGGCAACAGGACAATCTCCTTTCTTCCTAGTCTATGGTGCTGAGGCTGTGTTACCAACCGAGTTGGAGTTCGGCTCACCACGAGTCCGGGCCAACTCAGATGCAAAATCAACTAAAGACCGACTGGCCAAACTAGATCAGTTGGAGGAAGCAAGGGACATCGCAACCATCCAGTCAGCAAGGTATCTTTAAGGCTTGCATCGTTATCACAGTCAGAATGTTCGTGGCCGCGACTTTTTGGTGGGCGGTCTTGTTTTGAGAAAAATCCAAACCACCAAAGACAGGCATAAATTATCTCCCTTTTGGGAGGGGCCGTTCATTGTCGCTGAGGTGACATGTCACGCCCAGAAATTCACCAGAATTTCCAAAGCTAATTTTTGCAACAAATCCTTGTCCAGGAATTAGCCGAGGTACATAAATCGACAATTTGATAAACATAACCAAATACGTAATAATGATAAATATTTACAAAAAAGACACTTAGTCCTTACACTGAAAAAAACAGCAGTAGAACGGCAACTAGCGTAGCTTCAGCACCAAGCCACAGGTAGCTCAACTGAGGTATAAGCCAAACTCTGAACTTCTCCTCCGCGCAAAGCTTCACTCCAATGATTGTAATATAGCAAGACGGAGTACCACCCACCATACTCAACAAGCCACACTAGGAAATGCAAAATAATGCAACAAGGATTCCAAAGGAAAGACATAGTATGGCTCATTTGCATAAAACCACATTTAAAGCTTTTGTATTTAAAACCATTAAAAACAGTGTAGTTTAATTACTAATCAATATTGAACCAATCTCTGAACAGCGCTCCAACGCGGTTCAGGCCTATAACCATAATCCTCCAAACTAGAGCTATCAAGTTTCCATCATCATTTACTATTAATGAGTAGTGTGGGACTAATCACAGAAAACATTGCTAGGCTTGCCCATTGACCGCAAGCACAGCTATTTAAATAGTTTTACTCTAGCCAGAGGTGTACCAATTTACCTACAAGACACAACTCCATAACACATCACTGTACGTCTTAATACCACCACGGTATCTCGAAAAGGAATTGTGACAGAACTCTTCGTACAACACACCCAACAGAATGACCACTGGCCAAGTCCCCAGTAGAGGTGGCCCTACCTCTAGATTAGAAAAACTCTTGACTCTCGAACATGGACTTATTGGCACTACCATTGTGGATTTATTGACACTACCACCTATCAACAAACACACCATGGTGTCTCCTGCTAGGACGTGCTACACTACAAGTCTAGCCGTTGCCCATTCTGGCTTGTGGTTAGTATGGTAAATACTTCGCAATAAGTAGTCTGTGAACCGGTCCTAAATTGTTATGAGCACCGCTAGCAACATTCATAAACCTGGTGCTCACAACCCACCATTCAGTCAAGTTTTAGTTGGCACACTTAATCAACCAACCACGGCTCACTGTCTTTAAAATATAGCCATTGAACATTAAGGGTCATTGATGATTGAATTGTTTCCCCACATAAAATGACGCTAATCTTTCTAAGCATTGTCTAAGCAAATCCTAAATAATCTAGCCAGATAAGTAATTAAACATCCAGCTAGTCAATATTAATTACCCAGGGTATCAAAGTATGGATAACAATAACAAAATGGCCATAAATATCAAGGAATATTGGTTTTTAAATAAATACCCATATAATGTCATTCGAAAACATTTCATGCAATAACTTTAAAATAAAATAGATTTCACAAATGGGATCAACATGCTCAAGGAGATTGTCGTGTAACTTGCCTTACAATCGCAAAAATCTTGAATAGGCCTTCTGAACTTTTCCGTAGACTCCACGATCTTCCGAAACAACCGAAATGACTAACTACACACAAAATAAGAAAAAACCCTAAGAAACTCTAAATAAATAGTACATAAATAGGTAGATCATGATTTTAGATGAATTTAAGAGGAAGAATGAGTCGAATCGGAATTCGGACGAAAAAGATACGGCCTTTGGAAGTTCGAATTCAGAGAAAATCCGAAAAGAATTAAAAAAGAATATTCTCTGGAATATTCCCTCAGGAATTAATAATTGTCATAGGATTTATTTTTAGATGGATAAATGAGGTAGGGCCTACTGTTAGTGACTTGGCTTAGAGTGGACCTAGTTCACAGGGGTGAGGAGAGAGAGAAACGGTTGACTGCTGACTAGGATGCCATATGGACAAGGGTAGATGTGGCAGGATGAGATGAATGCTGAGATGGAGGTTAGGGCTGAGGTGGCACAAATTCATGGGTTATAGCAATCTGAGGGCTAGGATTTGATCTGGGTAGATGGACGGCTCTGGATTGGATCAAGATTAAGGAGATTGAACGGCCGAGATCGCATCTATCCATAGACTCGGGATGGATCTCGCGGTTGTGATGAATTGGATTGCTATTGCCGGGCCAACCTGGCATTCACAGAAGAGGAGCAACCCGACGGGCCCGCGTGTCATACACCGAAGGGGGCTGCTAGAGGGGCCCACATGGAGGTGTCACAGC
Source organism: Oryza meyeriana var. granulata (assembly GCA_003991445.1). Lineage (NCBI taxonomy): Eukaryota > Viridiplantae > Streptophyta > Magnoliopsida > Poales > Poaceae > Oryza > Oryza meyeriana. The sequence goes on along the minus strand of RYFJ01000341.1, from coordinate 258,252 downwards.
GGAGGTATACGCCGGCGGTCCACTCGGCAGTGGCTCGGGCGGCCCCTGCCCATCCATGGCACAGCCTGAGAGGCACGCCGGTGCTACGCAGGTGAGGTAGAAGGGAAGATCGACGGTGACGACGGTGACTGACGAGGGACGGGTGCCACGGCGGCTGGGGAAGAAGACAGGGGCGTCGAGGGAAGAAAGGATGGTGGCGGCAGACGGTGCAGGGCGGAGGCCGAGGGGAGGCGACGACACAGGAGGGGCTCTGGAGACGCCGACGACAGCCCGACGGTGACAAGCGCAGAAGAGACACAGTGAGGTGGACGCGGCGTGATGTCCAAAGGATGCGGACGCCGGTTGAGCGAGGTGGCGCGGCGTGATGTCCAGGGGCGGCATGAGCGCGCGGCACGGAGGCTCGGGCCCAGGGAAGGGGCGGCGGCGCAGGCTGGCTGGGGTAGGCGCGGAAGGCTGGGCCGGGCTGGAGGCCGAGGCGCTCGGCCTCGGGGTGGCGCAGGCGTGGGGCTCGGCCCAGGCCACCGGAACAGAGAGGCTCGGAGAGAGGAGGAAACAAGGAAGAAGAAGGTGAACAGGGAAAGAAAGATAAGGGAAAAAAAGAAAGAAAAGAAAAAGGGAGAGAGGGAAAGAAAAAAGAAGAAAAACCCAAGTTGTTTTTCGGAAAAATCCTAAATTGGAGAATTTAGAATTTTAGAATATTTAGAGAATCAAGGATTATTTTGGAATATCGGAATTTTGGGGAAATATATGGAATAATGGAATATTTGGGATATTTTGGTATTGTTTTTAAGAATGGAAATCTCGAAAATATTTTTTTATGGAGATTGGGATTGTGGGAACTCTCAGAACTTGGGGATATTTCAATTATTGGGGTATTTTAGAAATTGGAAACTTAGGGATATTTTGCAAAATCTGTAAATTTGGGGAAAGCTTCGGGTTAACAGAGATAATTAGGATATCGAGTCAAAGGAATTTTGGGATGAGACAAATTGTCGGAGAATGAAACTCCAACCACGGGGAGTCTGGGGACCCCCCTTTGGGGTTCGGCCAGGGGAGTTGTTCACAGGACGGCAGCGGCGTCCGGGGGATGATGTGCTTGGGCCCGGGGACCGAGCTGAGAGAATGGCACGCAAGGAGACGGGAGACGTAGATAGGTTCGGGCCGCACGGAGGTGTAAAACTCTACTCCTGTGTGTGTTTTGCTATGTGGGAGAGATGAATCTGGTTTATTGTTACAAGGTGTTCTTCAGGGGTGCTCGGGCCCTCACTAGGGAACTATCTAAGATGAGCTTAATGCCGAAGGCAATCTCCAAGTCGAAGAAGTCTATCTAGCCGTCCAACTCTCCCCATCCAAGTCGGCATGGGCCTCCTTTTATAGTGCAAGGGGAGTTCACAGTGCCTACACATCTCCAGAGAGAGAGCTGTCTTGTCGCACGCATCCGCGCCCGTTCGCGCCCGCCTGCTGAGCCACGCCGGGGTTGGTCTGCTACAGAGGCCTAAGTCGTGGAGATTTGACGACGCACGCCCTTGCCGCCGAAGTCAAAAGTTTCTGACTGCACAGGGAGCCGGCCCACGGGGGGCCGTCACAAGCCGTCATGCATGGCAGAGTGGGCAACAGGGGCGACGCGCCCCGTCGCCTCGCCATTAATGCGGGTAGTTGGGGGTTGACCCGCTCAAGTCAGGTAAGTGCCCGGGGCAGAGAGCTCACCGAGCCCTCCGCGCGCACAAGGCGTCGTGCCCTTCGGGGACCGAAGCTGTGGGCCCTGGGACCGGGAAGTCCCAGCAATGTGCCCTAGGGACCCGACCCGGGGCCGAGGAGGTGGCTCCCGGGACCGGGATGCGAGGCCCGGGACATGGGGAGGTGGCTCCCAGATCTGGGGACGAGTCCCGGGAACGGGATGGTCCCCGGGACGCGGGCCCGAGGAGAGGGCTGCGAGCCGTTGTTGAGACTCACCCGGGGAGCACGCACCCGAGCCCTAGGCAGTGCTCGTGCCCAGGTACTTAGCGGGAAAAACGGTCGTAGCCGGCCGCCAGTTGTGCAGAATGTGGGCCCCGGAGGGGCTGACGTGGCCAAAGATCCACGCATCCCCGGGGTATGTGGGACCCCATTCCCGTTTCGCCGACAGTGGCCCCTAGCCCTGTTGCTCGGCCGTGATCCACTCCGGGCAGGAACAGGGCCACGTCTTGGAGAAACGAGGGGACGCGGGGCCCACCTGGTTAGTCATGAGGTGGTGGAGCTTGGCGACTTGCTGCATGAACTGGACTTGCTTGCCGGGAACAGATACGGGACCGGGACCCGGGGGCTCTGGCATAAATGCGGCGGTTATGTGCCCGGGACCCGGGGGCCTGGGCTGGTATATGGAATGAATCGGGACGACGTCGCCGGACCCGCTCTCGCCAGGGCGATGCTGTCTGGGGAATCGCGCCCTGTCTGGCTGTGAAAATGTTGAGGAAAAGCTAGCGGCAGCGAGCGTGCTGGCGATGCAGCAGATCCCCGCCCGTATAGTCGCCACTGAGATCTTCGTGGCGACCCACCGGCTGGAGATCGAGGCGGCACAGAGGTGTGTCGTCCGATTGTCTGCCGCCGACGAGGCCTCCCGCGCCCGGTCCGAGATGGAGGCGCGGGAGAAGGACATATCCTCCTGGGAGGAACGCGTCCGGGCCCGAGAGGCTGGGCTCGCGGCCCGGGAGCATGAGATGACCATGTGTGAGGCAGCCGTGGTGGTTCGCGAGGGGGCACGGAAAGCCGTGGCCGAGACCACTGCAACTAGGGCAGGGTCTTCGACCGCGGCGAGGATCTCGTGGAGCCGCCGACTGACGAGGAGTTCGAGGAAGACCGTGGTCCCCCTTGGGCACCGCCCGGGGTCCGGCCCGAGGAGGACGAGTGACCTCCTCCCGGACGACATATCCCGGCCTCTGCTCGTGCTTGCGCTATGATTTTGTCTGTTTTGCACAAAGAGAAACATTTGTATATGTATATAATCATGTTTGTATTTTTGTACCTTTGCTTACTGTGTTGTTCCGGGGAACGCCGAGTACCAGGCGTCCTTCGACTCAGGGCTCCAGCAGCCGTGAACGGCCGCAGCGCCTAAGTCCCCCTTCCGGGGCCCGGGGTAGCTGCCTGCCCCGAGAGCTCGGTCCCCGAGGGCAGCGAGCGTGATAGTCGCCCGCCCGGGAACTCATTCCCTGAGGACGCGAGGAATTGGGCACAAGTCTTGCGGAGCGGTTTGGTCCGTAGTTTCGATACCTCCCATCCTCCAGGTCTGGGGGCCCTCCGTGCCCCCGGGCGCCGTTGGCCCCTGCCGCCTCGGGAGCTCGGCTCCCGAGGGCAGCGAGCTTGATAGTCGCCCACCCCGGGAACCAGGTCCCTGATGACCGCGAGCAACTGAGCACGAGTCTTCCATGCCCTCGGGCGCTATTGGCCCCGGGAGCGCAGCGAGGCCGAGGGGAAAGACTGCTAAACAGAGAGAAAATACGAGAAGCCCCGCGTGGGTTAGGTATGGCCAAAGTGCTAAGCTCGTACCTTTCGATTCACCGGGAGCCCCTCGGGAACCGACCTTGACCGGGCATGGGGTTGCCAGGCAACGAAGCACCCGGCGCCTCGGTGGTGGCCGAGGAGGAGCTGGCCAGGCTGGGCACCGCAGCCCGTCCCGAGAATCTAGGCTGGCCCGACGGGGGGTTATGCCCGAGACCCCGGGGCATCGACGGTGCCTGGGGCGCGGTCCACGATCCAACCACCAGGCCTCAGCAACCGGGGCAGCGCTAACCCGGCGGCCCTCGCGCCAGGCCCCGGCAAATTCCGCTTTGCCCCCGAGGCCGAGGAGAACTAAACACATGGCCACACAAACGGGGGAAGAATAGATATTGAGCAATATTTAAAGTGGGATAAGATTACGTATCTGGATGTTATAAACGATGGCATGGCCCCGCGAGCACGATCCCGGGGCCGGGAGCGCTGCCAGCCCCGGGAACGCTGAGCACCAGGTGCCATACCGCCCAAGTCCCCCTTCCGGGGCTTGGGATATATGCCTGCCACGGGAGCCCGGCGCCGAGGGGCCACGAGCAACTGAGCGCGAGCCTTTGTCCGTCTTCTGGGCCCAGGGGCCCTCCGTGCCCCCGAGCGCCGCTGGCCCGGGGAGCGCAGCGAGGCCGCGGGGATGGATTGCTTGACCATGCCCGAGGTCGCCAGCCAGCGAAGAACCCGGCGCCTCGGCGCTGGTGGTCGGGGTGGAGCTGGCCAGGCCGGCCAGGCACCGCTGTCCGCCCCGGGAAGCTAGGCTGGCACGACGGGGGGCTCTGCCCGAGTCCCCGGGCGTCGACAGTGCCCGGGGCGCGGTCCACGATCCGGCCGTCAGGCCTCGGCAACCGGGGCTGCGCTTGCCGCACGGGCCCCCGGCCCGCGTCGAGGTTTGGAAAGCCTGTCTAAACCTACCGGGAATCGGTCTAATCTGCACACGGTGAATTGTGAGAGTATTTGGCTCGTTCCTTTGTCCATTCCATGCTACGAACCGTGACGTCAACCACCTCCCGAAGGCATCCTAGCGGTCGCGACCGTGCGAAGGAAAAGATCACGCATAAGCATTTCACCCCCCACCTCTAGAAAAACCGATCCTGAGGCTAGCCAGACGGGACACCGCAGCCGCCGGGGCCCGGGGCACCGCGCGGGGGGGGGGGGGGCACCGCCACGGCCCCGTGGCTGGGCAATGTCCCGGGCTTACCACGTGGGGATACGGCAGCTCGTTGGTAGGGAACTGATGATAATGCGCAAAACCCAGCCGCCACACGGGTGCGGCCCGGTTATGCCCCCAAGGGGTGAGACAGCCACGAACGCAACACACGGAAAAAAAGAAAGGCACGAGACCGAAAAAGGATATTGAAAATGCTGCTAGGGAAAGCGAATGTACATGGTGGCGGCCCCCGGCCAGCGCTGAAATTTGAAGAAATCCTGTGCTAGCCCGAGCACCCCGCAACTTACAGGATGTGTTTATGGAAAAAATTTGCAGAGATGCTCGATGTTCCAGGGATTGGGAAGCGGGGTCCCATCCTCCTAGCCCAGTCTTACCAAGCCTGGTCGGGAGACACCGATCACTAGGAAGGGGCCTTCCCATATGGGGGAAAGTTTATTCTTTCTGGCACGTGTGAGGACACGGCGGAGGACTAGGTCCCCGACCTGGAGTGATCGGGCCCGAACCTTACGCTGATGGTAGCGCTTAAGGCTCTGCTGGTATCGAGCGACGCGGAGCGAGGCGCGCCACCTTCGTTCCTCGAAGAAGTCGAGGTTGTCGAGCTGCATGTTGTCGTGGTCGGGGTTGCCGGTGTAGTGCTGTACCCGGGGAGAGCTGAAGGTAAGCTCTGATGGTAGGACAGCCTCGGCTCCGTACACTAGGAAGAACGGGGTCTCCCCGGTCGCCCGGCTTGGCGTCGTACGATTTGCCCACAGGACCGTCGGAAGCTCGTCGATCCACTTGACGCCATGCTTCTTGAGGTCATTATAGGACCTTGTCTTCAGGCCCCGCAGGATCTCGGTGTTCGCTCGCTCAGCCTGCCCATTGCTGGCAGGGAGGGTAGGGGAGGCAAAACAGAGCTTGATGCCGACGTCGGAGCAGTACTCGCCGAAGAGCTCGCTGGTGAACTGCATGCCGTTGTCGGTGATGATGCGGTTGGGGATTCCGAAGCGGTTGGTGATTCCCCGGATGAACTTGAGCGCCGAATGCTTGTCGATGTCGATCACGGGAAACGCCTCTGGCCACTTCGTGAACTTGTCGATGGCAACATACAAGTGCCGATAACCCCCGACTGCCCGAGGAAAGGGGCCGAGGATATCGAGTCCCCAGACCGCGAAGGGCCAGGACAGGGGGATCACCTGGAGTGCTTGCGCCGGCTGGTGGCTCTGTTTGGCATGAAACTGGCACACGCGGCAGCGCTGGACGAGGTTGAACGTGTCCTGCAAAGCCGTGGGCCAATAAAATCCTTGCCGGAAAGCCTTACCGACCAGGGATCGAAATGCGGCGTGACTGCCACATTCCTCTTCGTGGATGTCGGCAAGGATCTCGACACCGGAGTCGCGCGGAATGCACTTGAGTAGGACACCGTTGGCGCCACGCCGGTAGAGGTCCCCTTCCACCATGACGTAGCGCTTAGACAAGCGAGCGACCCTTTCGGCTTCCGCATCATCTTCGGGGAGATGCGCCCAGAGAAGATATGCCCGGATTTCGAGCATCCAGGAAGGTGCGTTGGATCCGGCCACAAGGACCATATCCTGGGGCCGGGAGCGCGTGTCTGGCTCGGACCCGGGCTCGGGGGCAGTCCCCAAGATCCCGGGTGAACGTGCCGAGGGGGCCTCGAGGGCTTCCTGAAAAACCCCCGAGGGAACCGGCGCCCGCGAGGAAGCCAGCCTTGAGAGCTCGTTGGCGGCGAGGTTCCGATTGCGAGGGACATGGCGAAGCCTGAGGTCGTCGAAGCGGTGCTCGAGCCTCCACACTTCGTCCACATACGCGGCCAATTGGGGGTCCAGAGTCTGGTACTCCCTGGACACCTGGTTGATGACGAGCTCGGAGTCGCCTTGCACGCACAACCGTCGCACCCCGAGGGTGATCGCGGCCCGGAGGCCGGCGAGAAGGCCCTTGTATTCGGCCATATTGTTGGTGGCTCCGAAGTTGAGGTGGACGACGAAGCGGAACTCATCCCCGGCGGGTGACATAAGGACGATGTTGACACCAAAATTTGGTACGATTCGTGTCGGACTCGGTTAAGGAAAGAGATTATGTCAGTCGATGGAAATTAATCCAGAAGAAGCCGAGTATAGGAAGGAATCGTGAAGACCAAGGCATGGCAGTTAATATTTTATCTATAAATTAGGTAGCTCTAATAATTTTTAGGAAACCTGATCTCGTGTCCGATCAGGGCTCGTTGTTTTTCCTTTTATAGATAGGAAACTCCTGTTTCGTGTCCGATCAGGACTGTATCAGCTCGGGGTATAAATATGTATGCCCGGGTACCTTGTAAACTATCTCACAAATTAATAAATTTCGGCGCATCGCCACCCTTTCGACGGGTTCTTGCTTCTTGAGCCGGGCTGCATCGGTTAGGTCCGAACTCCTGCGAGAGGGTAAGACTCGTCACCCCTTACCCGGTGTATCTACTCCATCTACGGCTGCATCAGTTAGGTTTGATCTCATAGCCTGGGCCGATATACCACATCACGCGTGCGTAGTTTTTACCGGCTTACTGGGTGTAACTTATCGTCAGTTTGTGCTGCATCGGTTGGGTCCGACCTACTAAACTGTCGCGATAAGTTATTCCTGCTAGGTCGATAGATTTTACGCAAGCGTCTTATCAGAATGTATAGCTGATAAGTTATCATATACATCACGATTGCATTAGATCTATCGGCTCATCGAGGTTCTTTTATAATTGTTAATCTGTGCTACATCAGTTAAGTCTGAACTACTAGATTGATAGTGATAGGTTTATCCTTGTTGAGTCGATAGGTTCTTATGCGATGTTTTATCGGAGTGCTTAGCCGATAAGTTATCCTTTATTATATAAAGCCGACTACATTGTTCAATTGTTTATTTCGCTTACTTGCACTGTTATCGGCTTTCCAGCCGATACACATGTTCTATCAGCAGTCGGCTAGTTTATGATTTATTTATTTATCATCGGTTTGTCTAGCCGATGTACAAGTATTATCGACAATCGGACTCATTTACTATCTGCTTATACCATCATTGGCCTCTTAGCCGATGCGCAAGCGCTGTTGGTAGTCGGGCACGCGCGAGGCCCTGGGCGCGAGCACGCGTGAGAACCCGGACGCAGAGACAGGCGAGGACCCGGGTACGGGCACGGGCGTGGACTCGGGCGCGGGCACGGGTGAGGACCCGGGCAAGGGCGCGGGCAGTACCTGAGGTGCAGCGCTAACAAATTCTATCGGCAGTCGGCTGGTAGGATTCTTATCGGCCAATTGGATCACTGATCTAATATTTTCTATCTCCTTGTCAATTGTGGGGTCAAATTGACTGGCACGCCTACGAACCTCAAGATTTTAGGACCTGCACTAGAGTGAAGCAAATCTCCCAGGCCTTCGCGTGTCTCCAAGGCGCCGAACGGCCCCGGCAGTTTTCGGCGTCAACAGACGACCCCGGACCGGGCGCTGGGGTGGGAGGCCCGCCTGGCGCAGGAGCCGTCAAAGTTCATCGTCCAGCAGAGGCGCAGATCGGGAGCTAGCTCGGGGGCTGGGGATCCGGCGTCGAGCACAGGATCTGGCTCGGGCCCCGGTGTCCATTCTGCTAGAAAATCCACCAGGACTTGGCTTTTGATGGCATGGCGCGCTGGGAAATGGAGGTCAAACTCGGCGAGCTCAACTGCCCACTTGGCGACGCGGCCCGTCCCCTCCCGGTTATGCAGTATCTGCCCGAGGGGGAAGGAGGTGACCACCGATACCTTGTGTGCCTGGAAGTAGTGGTGAAGCTTCCTAGACACGGTGAGAACCGCGTAGAGCATCTTTTGCGCCTGGGGATAGTGCGATTTGGCGTCGCGGAGTACCTCGCTGACGAAGTACACCGGCTTCTGTTGCGTGTTCCCAGATCCTAGCCCGACAGGGGCTGGGAGCTCGGGCTCAGCTCTCCCGGGAGGGAGCGAGCTCTCACCTTCGGGAACAGGTTTGGACCCGGGACCCAGGGGCCCCGGGTGGAATGTGGTTGGTATGTACCTCGGGACTCGGGGGCCCAAGCTGTGTTGTGGAATGAATCGGGACGACTTCCCCAGACCCGCTCTCGCCGAGGCGATGCTGTCCGGGTAATCGCGCCCCATCTGGTTGTGGAAATGCTGAGATCGTCCCGGGCGCCGCGTCCCCAGACTCGCACTCGCCTTGGCGTGGCTGCCCGGGATCGGGCTCCGCAGTGGCGGTCCCGGGAGGTGGGTCCCGGGTCACGCGCCTGTCTGGCAAGGGGCGCTCGACGACGAGCGCCGCGCTCACCACCTGTGGGGTTGCCGTGATGTAGAGCAACAAGGGCTCGTTTGGTGCCGGTGCCACGAGGACGGGGGACGTAGTCAGGTACCTCTTGAGCTCGTCAAGGGCTTGATCAGCCTTATCCGTCCAGGTGAACTGCCCGGTTTTCTTGAGAAGCTTGAATAGGGAGAGGGCACGCTCCCCAAGCCTGGAGATGAAGCGACCTAGTGCGGCCACGCACCCGGTTATCTTCTGGGCCTCCCGGAGCCTCGTCGGCGGGCGCATGCGGTCGATTGCCGCTATCTTCTCCGGGTTCGCCTCAATGCCGCGGCTGGACACGAGGAATCCGAGGAGCTTGCCGGCCGGGGCCCCGAAGACGCACTTGTCCGGGTTCAGCTTCATCCTCGTGCATCGAATGTTGCTGAATGTCTCGGCCAAGTCGTGGAGCAGAGTGGCGCGGTCGCGTGACTTCAGCACCAAATCGTCGACGTAGGCCTCCATATTGTGACCTAGCTGCGATTCAAATGTTACACGGACAGCACGCTGGAAAGTAGAACAAGCGTTTTTCAACCCAAAAGGCATGCACACATAACAATAGGCCCCTTGGGGGGTAATGAAAGAAGTTTTTTCCTTATCGTCCTCTACCATGCTGATCTGATGATATCCTGCATAAGCATCAAGAAAACACAAGAGGTTGCACCCCGCTGTGGAGTCGACTATTTGGTCTATGCGGGGCAGAGGGAATGGATCCTTGGGACAAGCCTTGTTGACGTCGGTGTAATCTATGCACATGCGCAGCTTTCTGTTGGACTTGGGGACGACGACTGGGTTGGCCAGCCACTCCGGGTGGACGACCTAGCGGATGAAGCCGGCAACGAGAAACTTGTCGATCTCCTCGCAGATGAAGGCTTGGCGCTACGGGGCCTGTCGTCGTACCTTCTGCCGCACCGGGCGCGAGCCCGCGTGGACGGCCAAGTGGTGCTCAATCACCCCCCTGGGGACCCCGGGCATGTCCGACGGTTGCCAAGCGAAGACGTCGGAGTTTGCCCGAAGGAAGGCGATGAGCGCGCTTTCCTATTTGTCGTCCAGTGAACCGCCAATTTTGACGGTCCGGGACGGGTCATCGCCGAGGATGACCTCCTTGACCGACCAGCTTCGCATCGGTGGCGACGATGCGTGGCTTGGGGGCACGGAGCAGCGAGGGCCCCGCGCCGCCCACCGTGTCGGGAGCCGCTGGGGCGATGTCGGCCGCGCGCTGCTCGGCGCACGAGAGGGCGGCCTTCACATCCCCGAGGACTATGATCGGGCCCGAAGGGCCCAGAAGCTTCATGGTTAGGTACGCGTAGTGCGTAACCGCCATGAACTTCACCAACACGGGGTGCCCGAGGACCGCATTGTAGGAAAGGTTGCACTCGGCGACGTCGAAGACAATGCGCTCAGTGCGGAAGTTGCCACGGTCACCGAAGGTGACGGGCAATGAGACCTGGCCGAGAGGCCAAGTGAGGCCCTTCATAATCCCAATGATGGGCAACGAGGGCGCAAGGTTCGTCCCCGGGGCCTTGATCTTCTCGAAGACCCCGAGGGAAAGGATGTTGAGGGCGGCGCCCCCGTCGACGAGGACGCGGCCCACCTTGACGTTGCATATGGTAGGGGAGACAGCCAGGGCGAGCTGCCCCTCCCTGGGTACCCAGGCCGGATGGTCTGTGGGGCCGAAGGTGATCGGAGTGTTCGACCACTTCAGCCTCCGGGACGCCGCTGGGCCTGGGGTCACGGCCAACAGCTCGCGCTTCATGGCCTTGAAGCCACGGCGCGAGGAGTGGGCGTGCGCCCCGCCATCGAGGGTGGCGAGGACATTCTCGGGTTCTTGGAACTTGAGAGGCTGCTCCGAATCGGGAGTGGGCTTGGCTTGTTGCCACTCCTGCTGGAACTTTTTGGTGCGCTCGGCCAAGTTCTGGACGGCGCGGCACTCCGTGAGGTCGTGACGATCCGTCTCGTGGACGGAGCACCACTTCCGGCCTGCAGCCGGTGGTGGCGGCGCACGCGGCGGCACGCGTGCGGCTTTCTGCCGCTTGCCGCCGTTGTCGTCTTCGCGGGCTATGTCGCGCCGGGGGCCGCTCGTAACAGCCAAGATGAAGTTCTCGGCGGCCTCCTTGTCCTTTTGGCGCTTCCTCCTATTCCGCCGTGATGCGGAACGTGAGGACTCACCGTCCTCTCCGGGGCCCTGGTCAGGGGCCTCTAGGCGTGGCTTGTTCCACGCCCGGGCCTCCTCCTTGCGGGCGCAGTGGTCGGCGAGACTGAACAGCTCGGCCGCGGTTTGGATGTCGCGGGTGCCCAACTTCTCGAGCATGCGCTAGTCGCGCATGCCCGAGCGAAACGCATGGATAACTACGTGAGGGGCAATGTGAGGGATTGTGTTGCAGACCTGGCTGAAGCGCTGCAGGAAGTGTCTCAGCGACTCATCCCTGCACTGTCGTAGGGCGTGGAGGTCCGCCTCGGTCCCAGGGCGTGGGAAAGTGCCCTGGAAGTTTACCACGAACTGGTGGCAGAGATTCTCCCACGAGTATATGGACCCCTCAGGGAGGTTCATCATCCAGGAGCGAGCCTGGGCCTTGAGGGCGACGGGGAAGTAGTTCACCATCACCATCTCGTCGCCGCCCGCCGCCTGGATGGCGGTAGTATAGATCTGCAAGAACTCCGTGGGGTCAACAGAGCCATCATATTTCTCCGACAAGCTGGGCCGAAACTTGGCCGGCCAGCGCACCTGCCAGATGCCTGGGAAGAGCCCCAGGCAACCCGAGCCGCCGTACTTAGCAGGCTCGAGCGATGGAGGACAGTTTCCGGTCGGTGGGTTGGAGCGGAGGCCTGGACCTCGGGACGCCTGGCGGCGTCCGCGCGCCGCTCACGCTGCCGCTCCAATGTGACCCGGGCGTCCTCATGGGTCCGCATCCGGTTTAGCCGGTTACGGAGGTCGCCCGGGCCGTACTTGGTCCCGGGCGTGGCGCGAGGCGCCACGCCCTGCGCTTGATTCTGGTTCGGGGCGGTGGGCCGGCTCGCGCTAGAAGTCACGCGGTCAGCGCTCCCAGCCCCTGCACGGCTGTCGGCGGCGACCCGGCGATGGGCCGCGCCTACCAGGTTAGCGACCTCGTTGAGCCACCGCCGCTCCTGGCCTCCACCCCCGGTAAATGCCGGGGGGTGGCGCAGGAGGGCTTCTGCCGCCAAAAGGGCTCCCTGCGGCATCGCTGACTGAAAGTTGAGGCTACGGCACGCCGTGGAGCGGCGCCTCCGTTCATGCCTCATGGATGAGGCCGCGGCAGACCCGGCGGGGCACTTGCCGGCCCCCTCCGCCAGGTAAGGGGCCGAGGCCGCACAGCCAGGCCGCCTCAGGGAAAGCTCGGCCCGCCGGGCACGCGCCGCGTGCCCCTAGGAAGATGAAGAGGGGGAACGTGGTGGGCTCGCCACAGGGCTAACATTGCCCGGCGGGGTGAAGCCCGCCTGCTGAGCCACGCTAGGGTTGGTCTGCTGTAGAGGCCTAAGTCGTGGAGATTTGACGACGCACGCCCTCGCTGCCGAAGTCAAAAGTTTCTAACTGCACAGGGAGCCGGCCCACGGGGGGCCGTCACGAGCCGTCATGCGTGGCAGAGTGGGCGACAGGGGCGACGCACCCCGTCGCCTCGCCATTAATGCGGGTAGTTGGGGGTTGACCCGCTCGAGTCAGGTAAGTGCCTGGGGCAGAGAGCTCACCGAGCCCTCCGCGCGCACAAGGCGTCATGCCCTTCAGGGACCGAAGCTGTGGGCCCCGGGACAGGGAAGTCCCAGCAATGTGCCCCGGGGACCCGACCCGGGGCCGACGAGGTGGCTCCCGGGACCGGGAGGCGAGGCCCGGGACCGGGGAGGTCCCCGGGACGTGGGGAGGTGGCTCCCAAATCCGGGGGCTAGTCCCGGGAACGGGATGGTCCCCGGGACGCGGGCCCTGGAGAGTGCTGCGAGCCGTTGTTGAGACTCGCCTGGGGAGCGCGCACCCGGGCCCTAGGCAGTGCTCGTGCCCAGGTACTTTGCGGGAAAAACGGTCGTAGCCGGCCGCCAGTTGTGCAGAATGTGGGCCCCGGAGGGGCTGACGTGGCCGAAGATCCACGCGTCCCCGGGGTATGTGGGACCCCCATTCCCGTTTGGCCGACACAAATATTCGGATTATTGAGGATTTGAATTTTATTTGACAAAATCAAAGGGGAAAATAATGGGTATTCGATAAAAAGGAATTGAATATATTCATGACGCTCGGATTTGGAACTTCGGGGGATTTTTCCGAAGTCAGACTTTTCAGAGAATTAGGATTCTGAAACGACAACCCGAGTCCGGGTAGAACAGAAGGGCACAAAGGGATCAGACCAGAAATGACCCTAGAAAAGGAATTTAGAATTTGTTTAACTAATTAATGAAATTGATCTTTGTAATATTAAAATTAATTCTGGAGCTCTGAAAAATCTGAGAAAAATTTAGAGAGTGTAATTGTCGATGTTTTGCATCGGCGATAAGAATATGGGGCTGCTCTTGAGACCTAAACTTGATGGATTGCAAAGAAACACGAAATAATTTATACTGGTTCAGACCCTCGAGATGCGGTAATACCCTACGTCCAGTTGTGGTGTATTGCCTTTGAGTTTTCTCTGGTGAGATTTTCGCTATCTATGATTCTCTACCCTCAGGGAGCGCCCTGCCTCCCCTTATATACCGGGGGACAGGGTTATAGAGTAGGAATCCCAGTCGGACTCCGACCAAGAGATTTTCTTCTAGGAATACAACGTTCCCAATTAGGACTGTATCCTACCTTGTCGTACAAGGCTACGTATGCCGAGTCCTATTGTATCTCTAATTACAAGATTAGGCCCACCCTCTGTTTGAGTGGCCCAATAGCTTCTCCTGAGGTACTCGGGGTCCATGGCACCGACAACAGCCCCTAAGACCTTCATAGTTGAGTCACAGCTGATGACGAGTGCTCATCCTCTACGGTGAAGAATTCCTGAGTACTCTTTATCTGAGTGCTTCTTCTTTCGAGTCCCGCTTCAAGTCAGCTGGTAACGAGGCTATGAAGGGCTTCATAGAAAATTATGAATAGTATGCGCCGAATAGGCACACCTGTTAGGTGTAGCCCCCCGAATTTGTGATAAATTGTGAAACAATTAAACATAAAGTCAAAGATCTTTAACCCTGTAGTCTTTTTTGAATAGTATACTACCCAAAAATTAGACTCTTCAGCGTCATGCCAACTGGAAGAATTTTTGCTCAGGGCAATTGTCGGCTAAGCATATAAGCCGAGTACCATTTTTTGGATTTTAACCCAATATGTGGTCAGGTGTGCTTGAGAGATACCTGCGTCCCCAATTTTAATGGAGACCAGTTGTTGATCCTTATAAGGATATATCCTCAATACCTGGTAAATAATCAAGATACCCGAATGTATACACCCTGCTGTAGGCTTAGCATGAAGCATATCTGATTATATGATCGGTTCTTGTAAAATAGCACCTGCATCACGATTTTAACGTGACCAGCGGGCGACCCAATAGGGCATGCTATTTAAGAACTCATATCTTTGGCCTACCACCGAATAAACCGGCCTAAACCAACCTACCTAGCGCAGCCCTATTTCAGCGTCGGTAACCTCTATTGGTTAAGAAATCTTTGTCTGCAAACCTTTCTGACTTATGTTCTAGATGCAGCATGGTTGCCACAGATGCCCGAGTGGATATATTGTAAGATCTGCTTGCCCTCCTCAGGTGTGACGCGGTGCTTGAGAATTTCGGATGCGCTTTGATGATATGGGTCTTCTTTGACTACGATAAAGGTTTTGCTCCGTCACTTGATTTGCTTGGCTTCGTTGTAATCGAAGGATTGGGGTCTTCTAGTCTTGAATAATAATGAGCACCTCCGAAGATTCTGGGTTTGATGCTACTCCCAACTGAAAGCTCCAGCAGTGGCTTGTTGCCATGTTTTTGCCAGATAGGTACCCGAATGCTGCGCTAGCACAGGATTCGGCTGGTGACCCTCTTGGGGCATACCCAACCTAACAAAATTGAAGCCGAATAAGGTACCCGATCCTCGCATTAGCACAGGATCCGGCTGGCAACCCTCATGGGGCGTACCCTACCCAATAGTGTCGATGTTTTATACTGGCAATAAGAATATAGGGCTACTCATCGAATCGAAACTCGGTGGACTGCAAAGGAACACGAGAGATTTAAACTGGTTCAGGCCCTCGATGTGAGGTAATACCCTACGTCCAGTTGTGGTGTATTCCTTTGAGGAAGTATGATTGTGATCTTGGTGATTCTAATGAACCTCCGTGATTCTCTCTTCTTCTGCTCTCAGGGGGTGCCCTGTCTCCCTTTATATACTGGGGGACAGGGGTACAAAGTAGGAGTCCTAGTCGGACTACGACTAAGGGATCTTCCTCTAGAGATATAACATGCTTGACTTGGACTGTATCTTCCTTATCGTACAAGGTTAAGTCTGTCGAGTTCTATCATATCTCTAATTACAAGACTAGGCTCATCCTCTGTCCGAGTGGCCCAATAGCTTGTCATGACGTACCCCTGGCCCATGGCACCGACAGCAGCCCCTGAGACCTTCATAGTTGAGTCACAGCTGATGCCAAGTGCTCATCCTCCACGGTGAAGATTTCCCGAGTACATTGCTCCCGAGTACTCTTTGTCCGAGTGCTTCTTCTTCCTGAGTCCTGCTTTATGTCAGCTGGCAGCGAGGCTATGAAGGGCTCCATGTAGAAATATGAATAGTGTGCGCCGAATAGGCGCACCTATTAGGTGTAGCCCCTGACTTTGTGCTTAATTGTGAGACAATTAAACATAAAGTCAAAGATCTTTAACCTTGTAGTCTTTCCCAAGTAGTATACTACTAGTATATGAGACTCTTCAGCATCATATTAGCTGAAAATATTTTATAGTCTTTCCCGAGTAGTATGTCACTCGGGAATTAGACTCTTCAGCTTCATGTCAGCTAGAAAAATGTTTATAGTCTTTCCCGAGTAGTATACTACTCGGAAGTTGGACTCTTCAGTGTCATGTCGGCTGGAAGAATGTTTGCTCATGGCAATTGTTGGCCAAGCATGCAAGCCGAGTATCACTCTATGGATTTTAACCCAATATGTGGTCAGGTGTACTTGAAAGATATCTGCATCCCCAATTTTAATGGAAACCAGCTTGTGATCCTTATAAGGATATATCCTCAATACTTGGTCAGGTGCTACTAACATGCAGTAGCGGTGATCATGGCTTTTATCCTTGCTATAGTCGGGGTGGCCTGGTGATTAGGCCCAAACTAGAGCGTGTCCAAAAGAGTCGCAGCGGCTATGACTTTTTGCTGAGGTGTTACGAAGACATCGTGATCGCCGACTTGGGTTTGGAGGATTTGTTGTTGAGCAGTCCACCCAGCCTTGCGTAGATTGTCGTTGCGAGCATCGCGCTCGGCCAGCAAGCGTCTTGCATCTTCCTCCTGTTGTTTATGTAGTCGGCGGGCTTCCTCTTCTTGCAAATCACGTAATTGGCGTGCCTCCTGAGTGGGAGTTGAACCCTTGGATATCATAAAGACTTCACGTGGCGGAGAGAAGCTTGCCGAACTGCTGTCTGACTTAGAGTCAGAATCCTACTAAGAGTCGAAGTCGGAATAGTTGAGGGGGGTAATAACGACCCCAACCTCCCTAAATCCAATCTGGAGCGGCTCTGAGCCGTATCCGAGTTGAACTCCAGGGGATCGGATTTGCCGCGTTAGATGCTGATTGAAGGTATCCGCGGCATTGCCGAGTCCGAATGGGAGATTGACGATCTCCTCCTCTCTTAGCCCGATCTCGGCCGGCTCAAACCGAATCTGAGTCAAGCATCGAAAGAAAGAGTTGTCCCTAGACTTGGGCATATTGGAGATCACCGCAGCATGTCACCGAAGATCGCTGCAGCATTACGTAGGCCGACCAACGCGGAGTCGGCTTGGTCCCTGGCTGATAGGATCGGGTCCAAGTCGGACAGGGTGAGGTTGCCAAATTTGTCGACGATGAAGTCGAGGCTCTCGAAGGTGATTGTTTCCCCGGGGGAGAAGTTGATACCGTCGACTCCCTTGATTGGATCCATCAGGCTTGATGAAGATGATCTCGACGAAGCCCCTACCTGGCGCGCCAACTGTCGATGTTTTGTATCGGCAATAAGAATATGGGGCTACTCGTGAGACCTAAACTTAATAGATTGCAAAGGAACACGAAATAATTTATACTGGTTCAGGCCCTCGAGATGAGGTAATACCCTACGTCCAGTTGTGGTGTATTGCCTTTGAGTTTTCTTTGGTGAGATTTTCGCTATCTGTGATTCTCTGCCCTCAGGAGGCGTCCTGCCTCCCCTTATATACCAGGGGACAGGGTTACAGAGTAGGAATCCCAGTCGGACTCCGACCAAGTGATTTCCTTCTAGGAATACAACGTTCCCGACTAGGACTGTATCCTAGCCTTGTCATACAAGGCTATGTATGCTGAGTCATATTGTATCCCTAATTACAAGTTAGGCCCACCCTCTATCCGAGTGGCCCAATAACTTCTCATGAGGTACCCGAGGCCCATGGCATCGACAGTAATTACACACAATGAATTTATTAAAAATGATTTCAACTATGATTTATTAAAGAAAATTTTTATTTCCTATTTTTACTTTACTTAACTGATTTGCCTTACAATTTAATATAAATTCTAGAAAATTAATTATTAATTAATTAATTAATTCTCGAAAAATCGGGCTGTGACATGACACGTCTGGGCGCCTACCAACTGAAGACAAAAGACGACGTCCTAATCAACAACTCATGGAACATAGAACAACTACGTCTTTTCTATATCTAAGTTTTCTACTCTTTTTGTACACATAAAGTTAGTTACTCTGACTCACTACGTCGCTGGTTCCAACCGAGTAGTGAGTTGGAAGCTACATGTTAATATATGCCTGTTGTTGTTAATAAAATCTGAGCTTGTTTTATCTAAGTCATGAAGCTTTACAACAACTCCGTTAAGTTTTCTTGAGAATAGTCCTGAGAGGTCAACGATTTTTATTAAGTTAATCTCAATTCACTCGGTGTAAACTATCGAGTCGGGTAAAGCTAATGATGGCTCAAATGCTGCAAGTGTACTCAGCAAGACTTAACGACAAACAGCAAAAATATTTACAATATTTACGTATTGTTTTTGGTGAACACCAACTACATAAATGTTTCTGTCTACGTCGACAGGTCCTTGGCTATGGCTTCTGTAGTTGCCCTAACTTGGCTGATCAGCTCCAAGCCCTGTTCCAGAGTAGTCCCTTCGGCAAAGCCTTCACCAACAGCCTCAATATCTACTCGGGGGGTAGAGAGACTTGGTCATGGCCAAGGCCTAGGCAATCCCGACAGCGATGCACTCATCCGAGTACTTGTTTAATTTCTCTGGAGCTTCCTCGAGGCGTCCTGATACTTGAGCAATTGAGCTGGAGCTAAATCCGGCCTGGTGCGGCTGCATAATGTCAAGCAAGGTCTTTGCGGAGTCAACAAGGATCTGTCACGATTCCTTTATGACCTTTATCTCCTCTGCAAAGGCCCCAAATTGGATCTACAAGTTGGCCTTAAAAGTTGTTCACACATAGAAAGGAACATCAGCAAACCAAGACACCTGACTAGGTTGAGCATGCAGTCGGACGAGTGACTTACTCGCATAGTCAGTGTCCACTTTCGACTTAGCCTTCTCGAGCTCTTTCAATTCCTTTTTCAGGTGCTCAATCTCCTAGGACTGGGCATTGAGATTTGACTCGAGGGCTACAGCAAGAAGACATTCAAGACTTAATAATGCGAGAAGTTTTACTCAAGTGCACTTGGGCAAAAAGGAATCTTACTTCTGATTGTCCCAGCCTGAGTCCAGTTTTCATCCCTAAGCTTGTCCACTGACCCCCTCAGCCACTCCTCCCTCTCCTTGCTGGATCTCTCTAGGTTTTCCTTGGCAGTCTGGAGCTGTTGAAGTTGAGTAAGCTGAGGGGCGAGTTCGGTCAGGACTTTGCCCATCTTCTCTGACCGATCGACCACCTTCTGCTCAAGAAGTATCGAAGTTAAGCAAGACAAACGACAAGGATGCAAAATTTTGAGGAATTGCAAATCAGCAAACACAACAAGATCAATTATGTACCTGGATCCCCTTTGACGCGGCGATGGCGGCATACATCAAGTTGACTCTTTCTCTCTGGGCCGCCTGCTCAACATGCTCGAAGCTTTTCGCCTCCCCCTCTAGTCTAACCCAATAAAATGTCCAGGGAAAGTTCTGCAGGGGAGCTTCGAGTCTAGGGAGATCGCCCTCATCAGAAGATGCTGACAGCAGAGGCGATGGAATCCTGGGCCTTGGCTCGACTAGCGGCATAGCTTCCTGGGCGAGCTCAGGGACTGGGGCTTCGACCGTGACATCCCGACTTGGCGATAATTGTGGCTCAGCTGGTGGGATCACCTCAGCTTCAGGGGCTGGGATGACCTCTGGCTCAGTCTGCGGTACGACTGGTTCAGGTTCAGTCAGGACGGGTTCTGCCACGGGGGTTGGTGGCGCTGCCCCCTTGGGTCAGCGTCACTTGGCTTCCTGCAGAAATTACACAACATTCAAGATATTGCAAGATTCTCCACATTCTCTTCAAGATCGAAGATTTTCATATCTCTTGGAAGTTTTAAATTTCCACCCTGGTGCGTTGGGGGCGGAGGAAGTCAGCAAGGGGCTAGATAGCCTGCTCGGCGGTGGAGAACTACCGACTGTCGGGCTTATCGGCACGGCAGTTGGCAGAGGTGAGCTTGTCCCAGTCGGTGTTGTGCCTAACACGGCCGACTAGGGGGGTAGCGGCACTCGGCAGTGTTGTCCTAGGGCTGGGAGGCTTAGGGGCAGTGCTGCTGGTGTCCTTGATCTTTAGGCTGCCTGGTGCCTTACTTGGCACGTCTTTTTGCTTGGCCTGGTCCGTTGCTGGTCTTTTCCCAGCCCTCTTGGGGCTAGGTTGGGCGGCTGAGGGGCTGGCTGGGTGTTTCCTGGATCCCACGGAAGACTGGTCTTGGGGATCAAAATCAAACTCTTCATAGTCCTGCAGATGTTGGGATATTATCTATTACACACTGCAGAGCGGAACAACATTCATGGCATTCATCACAAATGGATATCAAATTAACAGCAATATAGCATGTTACCTTTGGCTAGGGCCTCCCCTTGTAGTAGGGTTTAGGGGCTCATTCCTCGTCTTCGGTCTCCACAACTCCATTGACAAAGAAACCCAACAAAGTGTCAGTGACCTTGTTCTTGTCAATGAAGTCAGGATATTCCTGGCTCGGATCATTCTTGCCCTGGTAGTCGAATCCAAAGTGGCTCCTGGCCTTTAGTGGTCGGGTTCAGCGGTTCAGAAAACATCTTGCCACTCAGGGACCAGTCAACCCTTTCCTCTTCAGCAGATCGATCTTCTCCAGTAGCTGGTAGACCTACCCCATCTCCTCGTGTGACGGCATGGAGGACCAGCTCTCCAGGACAGTTGGAGGATTGCTTGTGAAAAGGGGGAGAGAGGGTTCTAGATTCAAGCAATAGAACCACTCTCGGTGCCACCCCTTGAGAGAAGTTTTTAGGGGGACATTGAGGTAGGCTCTCTTCATCTCATTCCTGAGTTGAAGGCCTGCCTCCCCGATGGTTTGGATTTTGGATTTGGATGGCTAGGGCTTAATATGGAAGAGGTATCTGAAGAGGTTGAAATGAGGCTTAACCCCTAGAAAAGCTTCGCAGAGAGTGGCAAGATAGAAATTTGAAGAATGGAGTTGGGGTTAAGATTCACTAGTTCAATTTGGTAGAAGGCAAGGAGGTGGCGGAGAAAATCCGAAGATGGGACAACCAAACCATGGTCAAAGAATGAAGTAAAAATCACAGTTTCACCTGGGTTTGGGGTTGGGACGGACTCACCCTCGGCTAGACGCCAGTTGATGGTCTCTTGTTGCTGAAGAATCATCATCTTCTCCAAAATCTAAAGCTTTACCATGCTGCAGTCCGACACCGGCCAAACTCCGGACATGTCGGGATCTCGAAGGAGGCCCTCGGCATTGCTGGAGATGAGGAATCGGGCGGACAAGCTCCAGGGCGCTGAAAATCAACGCTAGGAAATGGAGTTCAATGGGTCTCAAGCCGGGAGCGCAAGTAGCAATAAACCCTAGTGAGGCGGAGGCACGAAATTTGGGCGCGGTTTCGGGAGATGAAAGGACTCAGCGGATTGGGGGAGAAAGTGGAGTCTTTTCTCTCTCCCGCTGCTTTATAAGGCCTGCACCGAGTTGGTGGGCTTGGGCCGACTAGCTTGGTAATGGGCCATAAGATATGAGTTTCTAAATAACATGTCCTACTGGGCCGATCGCTGACTGTGTTAAAATCATGGTACAGATGCTATTTTATAGAAACCGATCAAAATAATCAGATATGCTTCATGTTAAGCCTAATTGCTGGACATATATGTTCAGATATCCGGATTATTTGACAAGTATTGAGGATACATCCTTAAAAGGGTCAATGGTTGGCCTTCATTAAAATTAGAGATGCAGGTATCCCTCAAGTACACCTAACCACATATTGGGTAAAAATCCATGAATTGGTACTCGGCTTACATGCTTAGCCAAAATTGTCTTGAGCAAAAATATTCCCAGCTGATATGATGCTGAAGAGTCCAATTTCTGAGAAATATACCACTCGAAAAGGCTTGAAGGTTAAAGATCTTTGACTTTATGTTTAATTGTTTCACAATTAAGCACAAAGTCCAGGGCTACACCTAATAGGTGCGCCTATTCGGCGCACACTATTCATATTTTCCTATGAAGCCCCTCATAGCCTCATTGCCAGCTGATATGAGGCAGGACTTGGAGAAGATGCACTCGGACAATGAGTACTCGGGAGCAAGACACTCGAAAAATCTTCACCAAGGAGGGTGAGCACTCGGCACCAGCTATGAAGGTCTCAGGGGCTACTGTGGATGCCATGGGCCCCGGGTACCTCATAGTAAGCTTTCTGGCCACTCGGATAGTGGATAGGCCCAATCCTGTAATTGGGGATGCAATAAGACTCGGTGCATATTACCTTATATGATAAGTAAAAGGATATAGTTCTAGTCAGGTACGTTGTATTCTTAGAAGGAGATCCCTTGGTCTAGTCCGACTGGGATTCCTACTTCGTAACATTGCCTCCTCAGTATATAAGGGGAGACAAGGAGCCTCCTAGGGCAAGAGAACAACAGAAAACAGAATCTCACCAAAGAAACCTCAAAGGCAATACACAACAGCTGGAAGTAAGGTATTACCTCACCTCGAGGGCATGAACCAAGATAAATTGTTTCGTGTTCCTTTGCAATCCATCAAGTTTAGGTCTCACGGTAGCCCCATATTATTATTACCGATATAAAGCATCGACAATCACCCTAAATACTACTTCCTCCATCCTAAATTGCTAGGTGGAGTAGCAATTTCTAGCATTTAAAATTTGTCTCATAATATAGCAACTTCTTCACCTACTTCCTCATCTCAATGAATCATAACCATCTTTGATTTAATTTTTTTACCTACTTTCTTATCTCAAGCTATCATAGTCATTCTCTATTTAATTTCACCTCTGTCCTGAAGCCCTATAATTTTTTTCAAAAAAGTTCTCACATTTTAGGATGAAGGGAGTAATAAGTATAGTCAATTAATAATAACGTGTACTTTCTTTGTCTGAAAATAAGTTGATTTCTAGAGTTTAAAATTTGTCCCAAACTAAGTTAATTTCTACCCCTTCTGTCCACAAATACAAGGGATTATGCCACTTTTAGCAAAAATTAAGGTAGCAACAAAAAAGTACAACTGAAGGTGATGTCTATTATACTTTTAGCATATTTAATAGAAATAAAGTACAAAAAGTGACGGGTTAAGGGATTGAATGGACAACTGAGGAGGTGTTGTCTGTTGTACTTTTTTCTCATTAGGATCTCAAAATCCATTGTGTGGACAAATGAAAGTGGTATAATCTGTTGGAGTTTAATTTACACTTAATTGAGTCTTAGCCATGATCAACTCTACTTAATGTAGAATTGATCTACTGACCTGCTTGTGAAGCCATTAATTTTGATTGCTCTACTTTCTCCCTTTGATCTTCTTTTCTTATTTCCTTTTCTTCTAGGTTTTTGTCTTGTTGCACCATAGGGGAGGCAGAGGCGCCAGTGTGTTGCTTGGTGTTGACGGCCTTCGGGTCTCCACAAGCACTGCCCTAGGACGGCACTATGAACCTCTTCCAACGCCTTTGATCGATCGAGCAATTTAGGGTTTTGGTGTAGCCGCAAGAACTTAGACGTCCCTTACCTCTTGTGATTCTTCCTTTTATAGATGCGCCGATAGGGCTCGGGGGCATGTCCTGTTAGGATTTTAAATCTATTTTAACCGATGACAAAACAAATTTATCTCTTGATTTTCTTTCTTGTTAAGGACGGAAACCGGTGGTGATTTTATCCCTTCCAAAAATATCTGCAGTGGCTGATAAATCAACCAACATTCTCCCCTTGATTTTGAGGTTAACTGACGAGTCTACTAAGCAAAATAGCTCCCCAAGACAATGTGTCACAACAATATTAAATGTCACTGAGACAACTAGACCTATAGTTTACGATAGTACTTAAATAAACTCAAGCTTAATTTAGTGGGTGTTGATTGAAAATTTACTATCTTCAGGATCTTAGTCAAAGGCAATCACTTGTCTCCATGCCGGTACATGATTTTTAAATAAGTTAGGAGGTAAGCCTTTGGTAAGCGAATCCGCGGGCATGAATTTAATACAAATGTACTCAACTTTAATTATTTACTACTGGACTCTATCTTTTATAACATGAAATTAAACGTTAATGTGTTTGACAGCTTCACTTAACTTGTTGTTACTCGTATAGAATACTGCAGCCTTATTATCACAATATATTTGTAAGCGGTTTAGCAATGCTATCTACCACTCTTAATCGTGCAATAAAATTTTTATGCCATACGGCTTGCCCCGTTGCATCATAACATGCCACAAATTCCGTCTGCATTGTTGACGATGCAGTGAGTGTCCGTTCGGAGCTTCTCCATGAGATTGCTGAAAATGTAACCTAAAGTGGACTTCTTAGTGTCTAAGCACCCTGCGAAGTGACTTCAAGTTTATCAGACCTTTTATATCTGAGCATGTAATATTTAATTCCTTACAAATAACATAGGACTTTCTTTACTGCTTTCCAGTGGTCCATACCTGGATTAGACAAAAATTTGCCAAGCTTCTTTAAATGAGATGCGATAATCCACATTCCCTATATTTTCACTTATGTAAACTTCACAATAATCAGGGATGCCAGATCTCCTCTCCCGCTACGATCTTCTTAATTGTTGAGATTCTGTCGATGCTTTGTATTGGCAATAAGAATATAGGGCTACTCGTGAGACCTAAACTTGATGGACTGCAAAGGAACACGGAACAATTTATACTGGTTCAGGCCCTCAAGATGACGTAATACCCTAGTCCAGTTGTAGTGTTTTGCCTTTGAGGTTTCTCTGGTGAGATTGCGCTTCCGTCCTCACGGGACGCCCTGCCTCCCCTTATATACCGGGGGACTGGGTTATAGAGTAGGAATTCTAGTCGGATTCCGACCAAGCGATTTCTTTCAAGGAATATAACGTTCCCAACTAGGATTATATCCTAGCCTTGTCATATAAGGTCTATCCTCTGTCCGAGTCCTATTGTATCCCTAATTACAAGGTTAGGTCTATCCTCTGTCCGAGTGACCCAAAAGTTTCTCATGAGGTACCCTAAGACTCATGGCCTTCACAGATTTATTATTAACCAAATGAGATTGAGAATTTTTTTGTGGAGTTTCTTCTTCATTCTATGTCACATTAGTATGTTGATGTTCAACATTATTTTTAATAGTTTCCTCAACAGAAGTTGTAGTGTCAGAGGGTCCAGAATCACCCATTCTGTGTCAGTTAAATATTGGGAATATCAGTCTGTTGAATCTCCGAAAGTGGAACGTTAGCCTAGATTTTCTCAACATTAATTTCCTTTCCTACGAGCTCCCCTGTCCAACGTAAATCTCTCTCCACATAAATTTGTAGTAGCGTGAGCAATGTTTTGCCTCAACATAAATCTCTCTCCCCATCTATGTACAATATGCTACAGTGCTATTTGTTTCTAACTCAAATATAGGTGTATCTATCCAACTGGCACATTTACATTTCCGTGGCATATATTCTCGTGCCTATTTGTTTTCGAGTCTGAGTCTATCGTGTATCTAACCCCATCAGCCTTTAAGTAAATAAGTAGCACTCAATCCAATCAAATTTATTTGACATTAGACTTACATGCTATTAGAAAGAGCTTCTTCTCCTCTCTTTTTCTATAAGCACGCTTATTAAACAGTATGTTTTTTTAAAAAATTTCTATATGAAAATATCTCTAAATAATTAAATAGATCTATTTTTTAAGTTTTTAATAGTTAATACTTAATTAACCATATGATAATAATATTTATTGTTTTACGTGTGACTTATAACACAGCCAATTTGAACATTACCTTATAAGGCGCTAGCTTCTTTGGTTGCTGCCCTGGTGCGCTTTCGCCTGGCCGGAATCCTGCCTGAAGCATGCACGGTGCTTGCTTGGTTGCTGGCCTGACCAGCTGCCGAGCTCAGGCGCAGAAAAACCAACTCCTCACTGAGCCGTGCGTGAGTCCGTGACTAGAAACCTGAAATCGTACCGTCACATTTTTATTGATGTGTTCCCACTGACAAAGCGTATTTTTGTTACTGCCGTGCTACTCAGGCTTTCAACCAAACAACAAATTTTAAGCATGCCTGGCCAGGAAAAATCATCACAAAGTTTTTCTTCCACACAGACACGTATTTTTCTCAGCCACGTTGCTCAGGTCATATCCTTATCCAAGTTAATCATATCCTACCACGAATCATCCGGAAATAGGGGGACACATTTACCACTAAAAAAAGTTTATAATATTTATTTGTCACTGCTGCTCTGAAATCTTTCTTATTTTTTGAACCTTTTTTAGATTTTAACTTTGAAAATAAACTCTCACAAAACTTATTTTTACGAACTAGTTGAATGCCCATGCTTTACTACGGATAAAAAAATATATTATAATATTGCCTAAAATAAATAAAAATATATTTTCCATAAAATATTTTACCTATCTTTTTTATATAGAGAATATTTACCTTAATTTTATTTTATATGTGGTTGTTCATTTAAATTTGATTGTCTCTTCATACAAGAGGTAATTTGCAAAATTTATAATGGGATAGATGTGGTGGATCACTGCCACCATCACTACCTTGTTTTAAAGGAATATAGATATTGCCTAAAATAAAAAGAATATAATTTCTATGAAATGTTTTGCCCATATTTTTTCTATAGCGAATATTCATCTTAATTTAATTTTATATATAGCTATCATTTAGATTTAACGGTTTCTTAATATTAAGAAGTTCAAGGGGTAATTTATAAAATTTATAATAGAAATAGGTGGGTAATAGATTCATTATCACCATCACTACCTTTTTTAAAGGAGTATAGATAAATAACTTGTCCATGCCATTGTAAATAGGCGTGGAAAGCAAGCCACATTAAAGATCATGACATAACAAAATTCTCGCCATGCCATGAACTTTAAATATACTGGGCGCATGGCATGACAAAAAAGTTTTAAATTTGTAAATAAATTTTAGAAAGGTTTATTTCTAATACAATTTAATAAAAATATTTAAATAATGAAAAATTCTGCTATGTAGTTTATTTCTAATATAATTTAATAAAAATATTTAAATAATGAAAATTTCTGCTATGTAGTTCCACGTATTATTAAGACATCAAACGAGTAAAATTTACCTCAAGTAATGTGGTAGAAACATGCCAGGAATTTAGCACACCTTTTACATCAATAAAATATCTACATTATTTTAAAAAAATTAAGGTGGTCTCAAATACAGGGTCATCTCAACCTAGGGATGAAAACGGGACAAAAATTTCCAGCCGTATCAGTCACCGCTTTTGGTTTTTATGGACCGTTTACATTGGTATAGCAAATTTTCGGCATCAGAAATAGAAACAGTAATATGTCTTGAAAACAGTAGTGGCTTTTTTCTGACCGTTTTTTCAGAATTAATCCGTTTTCGGTCGGTAATTTCCGGTAAAATTCCGAAAGGTCTTCAGCCCAATTAGCCTATCAGCCCATCAAGGTATCAGCCTATTAGACATCACATTAATGATATCCAGTGGAATGACAAGGACTTTAGAACCTGTATTTTGGTAGTTCTGAAACTCTCTGGGGAAAATAATTTACTTGATGGACTTGTTGGATTAAGAAAACTAGGTATGATGTAATATTATCATGGTATCCTATTTTCTACCCTTTGGTCATGTAGGTGCTTGTGGGTTATGTATGTACTTGTAGACTTTTATAATGCTCTAGATTTGTGGTCATCAACTCATGGATCGTCGAACATGTAATCTATGATCTATCGTTGAACTTTAGTTATATTGTTTATTGAACTTATAATCTATCGCTTAATTATTACTTCCACTGTCTCAAAATATAACTACTTATGCCATTTTTAGAGGAATTAAGGTTGGGTTGAAAAATGGTTGTGATTGGATGATATATGAAAGTAGGTGAAGAAATTAAATAAGGGATAGTTGTGATTGATTCAGATGGGGAAATAGATGAAGTAGTTATATTTTGAAACAAATTTGAATCATAGAAGTAGCTATAGTTTGAGACGGAGGGAGTATCATATTATGTGATCATAATATAGTGGCATTATGTGTTTGTACGTAGTGCTAAATAAATCGTAAATGATGGTATGACATAATGTAAAGATAAAGTATATTATATAATCATGCATAGGTAAATATGTGTTGTTATAATTCAGTGTTTTTGACCAATGCATGCATATTTGTGCACCAACAATTCCGTTTTCGATATTTTGGTAGTTTTGATATCGTTTTTGTTTCTGGATTTACTGTTCTGATTCCATTTCCAAGAAAAAAAAATGGCTGCAGAGACAGAAGAGGCAGTTTTCTGACCATTTTTCTCCCTTTCTTAACCCAAACCTGTTCAAATGGGAGCAATGCCTATTCATCAAATGTTTGAAAAAATCGAATCCGTCAAACGATCTGTCTAACAGTCCTTCTTTGAGTTTGGGCCGTGTAACACCCTAAAATTATCCCTACATAAAATATTGTCGAAAAAGGAATTTTTAGAAATTAAATTAAAAGTCTCAAGGAGTGAAAAGAATAAAATCAGGGAAAAATCTAAAAAAATGGGCTTGAAAATAATTTTATAAAATTCTTTGCTAAATTATTTAATTTTTGTAATTTTCTGGGAATTAATTGATTAGGGGAAGTATTTTTGGCAAAATAAATAAGTTCCCAGCAATAAAACAAAAAAAAGGTCTAAAACCCTCCACAGCCACTGGGCGCTTTCGCCCACTACTATGCGCTAAGCCGTTTCCCATCGCCCCGCGCGCTCCGGCCCAATGGCCGCTCGCGTCGCCCCTCGGCCGGCCGACAGGTGGGGCCTGCCCGTCGGGTCATCATCTTCCTCCCGCTTGGGAGCACTGTCGCACCCGAGCACCGCCGCCGTAAATCTCGCGAAATCCGCTTGTCTCGGCCTCGATTTCTCCAAATTAGTTGGGGGAAAATGGAGCCCTTATCTCCCTCTACCTAATCCCCAAGAAAAACGGAGCCAAATCGCGCGTAGAAGGGGGACCCAAAGCTCCCCGAGTCGGACTTCTATCCCTAACCGGCGCCGCTGCAAAATCCGTCGAGCCCGAGCCGGACTCCGTCCCTCTCCGCCTTAAATAGTAACCTCGAGACCCCTAGGATGGTTTTCGCGCTTTAGATCGAGCTCTACCTAGCCTTAGCCGTCTCCCCGCGTCTCGCGCTTGCTCCGCCGCCGTCGCCAAGCTTCGGTTGCGCGCCGCCGTCGCCTCAGCCACTGTTGGAGCTCGCCACCGCCTCGGTTAGGTTCGCCGTAGCCCACAGAAGCCAGGCCGTCGCCTCTTAGCCCTCGGGAACCGCCGGAACACCGCCGTCGACGAAGATCCGAAGACCTCCGCCGCCTCAGGCTCGCCGCCCGCCGTCTCCATTGCCGTTCTTCGCGGTTTCGCCCTTGGTAAGGATCGCCTCAACCTCCTCTAGCGTTTCCCGCTCTCCCTAAGTGCCACCGCGCCGCCGATCGCCGTCGACCATCGGGTTCAGTGCCGCCGCCGTCGCTATAGCCGACGTGACCGCCGACGTGGGTGCCGTGTAGGCGCCAGCTCGGCGCCACCTCAGCGTCGTTAGCCGATCCGATCGGGATCAACCATGGCCGTTGGATCTCCTAGGTTATGTCTCGGCCGTCCGATCACCGTAGGATCAAATCTCAGCCTTTCGATCTACCTTGACACGTGGCTAGATCCCGGCCGTCCGATCAAAACCCTAGAAACCCTAGCCATTGGATCCCTCTCGTGGACCTCGGTGGACCTGGTCCACCATGGACCTGACCCCTCCCTCTCACTGACAGTGGGCCCCATTGGTCAGCCTAGAGCCTCCTCTCTCCAGTGACATCATAAACCCCTTTTCCCGAATAAAATTAATTCAATTATGACGCAATAAATCGTGTAAATTCTTTTAAATAGACTATGAAAGGATTAAAACTTCTAAAAATCATAACTAATTCATACAACCTCGGATTGAGGTCGTTCAAGTCTCTAATTTCTTTAAAAATCAAGATCTACCCATTAAAAATATAATATTGTATTATTCCTGTGTGTTGATGTACTATTTTTACTTATTTTGTTTATTGCCTATAGTCAACGACATTCAGGAAGAGACGCTATTTCTTGAGGAGAGTCCCAAGACTTGTGTGGAGCAGCAAGGCAAGTCACACAGATTCCCCCTTCTCCTTAAGCATATTGTTCCTATGTTTAAAGCTATGTTTTTCTTCAACTTTGCATTTATTTTGGAATGTCACTGGGACAGGGAAACCCTCACCTTTGTTTATGGCCTCTTTGATTTGATTACCTGACATTGTATCTATGGGGTAATTTGACTAGCTAACTTTATTTACTGGTTAGCTAGAATAACTCTTTGACCTTGCTTAGCTATGCCTAGCAGATGATAGAATAACTTCTAGATTGTCACAGTAATTTCCACACTATTAATCCGTCACTTGAAATGATGATCCATTTACGACGGTGGTCATACAAGGACAACTTAATGGTCCACTAAAACTTGATTAAAAGGTGGGTTGCAAGCACCAGGGTTATGGTTGATGCTAGCGGTGCTCGTGACAATTAAAGACCGGTTCGCGGACTACTTGTTGCGAAGCAACACCCGTGCTAACCACAAGCTAGCATGGGATAACAGGAGTTTGAAGTGTGACGAGCTCAATAGGAGGCACCAGGGCGTGTTTGTGGCTGGTATAAGTCCACACATGGCGGTGGCAATACGTCCATGCATTTGGGCGTCGAGCCGTCTCGCGGGAAGGTATTTGATCACCCCTACTAGAGACCAGAGGTTCGGCGGGAGGCTCTCCTATTGTGCGGGTTACATGGATGATCCTGTCACAATTCCTTTCCGAGATACCGTGGTGGTATTAAGGGGCACAGTGATATGCTGTGGAGTTGTGTCTTGTGAGTAAATTGGTACATCTCTGGCCAGTGTAAAACTATTCGAATAGTCGTGCACACGGTTAAGGGTGAGCCTAGCAATGTTTTCTGTAATTAGTCCCACATTATTTAAACTTGATGGTTGAATAGTGGAACATGTGTAGCTCCAGGTTGGAGTGGTTGGGCCTATACCGTTTTGGTGAGCGGTATAGCGTTGATCAATATTGCTATTTAACTAATGCTTTGTTACTCTCTCAAATATTTTATTACGTGCTTTTATGCAAATTTAAGCCATATTATGCCATCCTTTGTTATCCCGTGCACTTGCATATTTGCTGTGTGGTTTGCAGAGTATGTCATGTACTCACCTTGCAATCAACAATCATCATTCAGAGGAGTACCACAGTGAAGAGGACTATTTGGAGGACTGAGCGGGAGCCTAGTCAAGTGCGTGGAGTGGGAGTCGTCATGCTGCTCATTTATTTATCCGTTGTTAGAACTTTATTATTTTGAGAGGTACCATTCACCTCTGTAATAAATACTTACGCTATGTAAATAATTACTTTGATTATCAATTTTGTTATGTGTGCCTCGGTTGATTTCTAGACGAGGATTTACACACAATAAAACTCCAGAATTTTGGATGAAAATTCTAGGCGTGACAAGTTGGTATCAGAGCCACCTTGACCGTAGGATAAGCCCTTTGGTACCCTAAGAGCCCTCTAAAAAAATTTTTTTGTTAAAATTAGCACTTCTCTCTCTTCTCTTTCTCTTGCAATTTACTACTTTGTCTTAATTAGTACTGTACATTCATTACTGTACTGGTTATGACCTGATTTTATTACCTCTTTACTCTTTTATTCTAAACAAACTTTGTTTGTTAATTTTGTCAAAACAATACATCTTTCTTTCGTACTCTGTAGATGGCCAATCAAGAGCCAGTACATCTATTCGGAGTGGGTGGATTCATCAAGAAGTTACGAGATATGGCCTTCGCCATAGGGTATAATCCGGCCCCTGAGTACAGATAAGTCACTCACAACCCCTCTGAAGAGAAGTGCCGCGTCCGCCTTACGATTTCAAATGAACTAGAAGGAGTCCCATCCATAATCTTTGGAGCTGGAGGAAGGAATTATGAGCATGCTTGTCAAGAAGTAGCTTTGGTGGCAATTGGAGAACTTCATCAGCGTTTTGCTGTTCGTCTGAGAAATACAACCTATCGCTACCATCTGGCAAGAACCCACAACGATGAGTACAGCAGTTATCAGGACCCCAGAACAGAGAACAGTACAACCACTCAACGACTTGTAAGAATGTTGAGTGCCATGGACGATGTTCGGGCAGAGGTGGTGATTGCAGCTCATGAACGGGAGAATGAGAATCGCACCAAGATCTGCAGGCTGCAGAACCAAGTGGATCGGTTGAAGCGAGAGTTGGCCTTGGCCAAAGGAGAAGCACCCCCTGGAGGAGCTAAGATCCGTACTACTGCAAGGAAGAGAGTTCGTCCTCCACCTTGGATTCAGCTAGCGCCAAGGACCCGTCTACTCGGTGACCAGGTCCTAATACGAGTAGTTCCACCGGTGGCATACACGGATGATGCAGAAGAAGACTCAGAGGAGTCAGAAGCCAGCACCTCTTCGGAGGAATTAGAGGACAGTGGAGCTCGCACTAACTCTGAAGTGGAGCGAGGTGATACGCGAGACGATGAAGTAGAACCTGGACACAACTCGGATGCCTGAAGAAGTCCTTCACCCCGTTGGGAAGTCTTAGTAGTACCTTAGCATTAGTTACCCTAGATCGTTGTGTTAGCAGTTGTGTGATTAGGATATGCTTGTGTGTGGGGTTTAGTTAACAGTTTATGTCAAAGGGGTGGTGATGTAACTGTTTAAGTTAGGAGTTGCTTGATGGTGTGAGAGTAACCTACATAAATGTTAACCACTCAGTTTAGAGCAATAAAGTGAAAGTTTAAATAATATGAAATCCGTCTAAAGGGTTTTTTCCCTTCTTCTCGCCTTTGCTCTGCAGATGGTGAACACACGTAATGAGAGCAACCAAGATGGTAATGTGGGGAACAACAATCGCGGAGGCGCACCCAATGGACCACCACACCAGGACGACAATTTGACCATCGCTCAGGTTCTGGCCAACCAGACTCACTTGATGAACATGATGTTTCAGCAGATGCAACAACAACAGAACCAAGCACCACAGCAGGTGCCTCCTCCTCCACCTCAGAACAAGCTCGCGGAGTTTCTACAAGTAAGGCCTCCCACGTTCTCTAGCACAACTAATCCTGTGGAAGCAAGGGATTGGTTGCATGCTATTGAGAAGAAATTGGACCTTTTACAATGCACAGATCAAGAGAATGTCTCTTTTGTCTCACACCAGCTACATGGCCTAGCTTCTGAATGGTGGGATCACTTTAGAGCTAGCAGAACAAGTGGACAGCCTATCACCTGGGCTGAGTTCGCAGCAGCTTTCAAGAAGACGCATATTCCTTCTGGAGTAGTGGCACTAAAGAAGCGAGAGTTTCGGGCACTGAAGCAAGGGAATCGGTCAGTGACTGAGTTCCTTTATGAGTTCAACCGGCTTGCCCGCTATGCGTCGGAGGATGTCAGCACTGACGCCGACCGGCAAGAGAAGTTTCTGGACAGGCTAAATGATGAACTTTCAGTTCAACTCCTCTCTGGTGACCATTCAGATTTTCAGAAACTAGTGGACAAAGCCATTCGCCAGGAGGACAAACACAACAGGATGGAACAAAAGAAGCGTAGGATGGCAGGTTTCCGGGCACAGCAATCCTCTAGCCAGAGGCCACGTATTGCGGGACCGTCTCAGACTCAGCAAGGTGGATCTTCATCGGTACCTCGCCTGCAGCGCTACGTTTACCCCAACACTACTGGCGGTAACGCTAGAGCAAACCGTCCTCCCCCTCGGCCAGTCATGGCTCCAACACCCAGCCAACCCGTTAAGAAGGAACTTGGAGGGAAGCCACTAACTTGCTACAACTGTGGTGATCCAGGGCATTATTCTTCTCAGTGTCCAAAGCCAGAACGCCTCAAGTCAGCCACATCGGGGCACCCCACAGGCAACGTGATCAAGGCCAAAGTGAACCACGTCACGGCAAATAAGGCTCAAATTGCACCGGACATCGTTCTAGGTACGTTCCCTATTAATTCAGTTACTGCAACAGTCTTGTTTGATTTGGGTGCTACACATTCTTTTATGTCAAGGAATTTTGCAAGAAAACATGGGTTCCAGATAGGAAAATTGGATAAGTCTATTATGGTTAATACACCAGGAAATCAAATGCATACCACCTAGTTTAGCCCCTCTGTGACCTTAGAAATTCAAGGAATCCCTTTCTTGGCTAATTTAATTCTAATCAAATCAGAAGAGATAGATGTCATCCTAGGGATGGACTGGTTAACTCGGCACAAGGGAATCATTGATTGTGCCACTAGGACAGTGACCCTAACCCCTGCCTTTGGAAGAAAAGTGATTTTCCGTGCTCTTCCCATCTCATCTTCTCCGGTATCGCTAAACCAGGCAACCATCTCGGAGATCCCTGTGGTACGAGACTATTCCAATGTCTTTCCAGATGAGTTACCTGGAATGCCACCTAAGAGAGATATTGAGTTCAGGATAAACCTAGCCCCAGGTACTGCCCCTATCCACAAGAGACCATATAGGATGGGAGCTAATGAGTTGGCAGAAGTGAAGAAGCAAGTTGAAGAGTTGCTGGCCAAGGGCTACATCAGACCAAGCACGTCGCCTTGGGGAGCGCCAGTTATTTTTGTGGAAAAGAAAGATGGAACTCAACGGATGTGTGTTGATTACCGTGCACTCAATGAAGTTACTATCAAGAATAAGTATCCTTTACCCAGGATTGATGATCTATTTGATCAGTTAGAAGGAGTCACAGTATTCTCCAAGATAGCTCTTCGCTCGGGTTATCATCAGTTAAGGATTCAGGAGGAAGATATTCCCAAGACTGCTTTTACTATCCGATATAGGTTATATGAATGCACAGTCATGTCTTTCGGGTTAACTAATGCCCCTGCATTCTTCATGAACTTGATGAATAAAGTATTCATGGAATACCTGGATAAGTTTGTGGTGGTTTTCATTGATGATATCCTCGTATATTCCAAGACAAAGGAAGAACACGAGCAACACCTTCGTATCGTGTTGGAGACCCTTCGGCAACATCAATTGTATGCCAAGCTTAGCAAATGTGAGTTTTGGCTTCCGGAAGTGAAGTTTCTCAGACATGTCGTCACCGCAGGAGGGATTGCAGTAGACCCAACTAATGTCGAGTCAGTAACCAAGTGGAAGCAACCGCAAACAGTTTCGGAGGTTCGGAGTTTCTTAGGATTGGCGGGATATTACCGTCGATTCATAGAGAATTTTTCCAAGATCGCGAAGCCCATGACTTGTTTGCTTCAAAAGGACGTAAAATTTTCATGGACCTCAGAGTGTGAGCACAGTTTTTAAGAGTTGAAGCAGAAACTTGTAACCGCACCTGTGTTGATCATGCCAGATCCCAAGAAAGGATTCCAAGTTTACTGTGATGCATTTCGGCAAGGTTTGGGATGTGTGCTGATGCAGGAAGGGAAGGTTGTGGCATATGCCTCACGGCAGCTACGGCCTCATGAGAATAATTATCCTACCCATGATCTGGAATTGGCATATGTAGTGCATGTCCTGAAGATTTGGAGACATTATCTCATCGGCAACCGCAGCGAAGTGTATACAGATCATAAAAGTTTGAAGTATATTTTTACCCAGCCGGATCTGAACCTTAGGCAACGAAGATGTTTAGAGCTGATCAAGGATTACGACATTGGAATTCATTATCACCTAGGGAAAGCCAACGTGGTGGCTGATGCCCTAAGTCGGAAAAGTTACTACAACGCCACGGAAGGTCAGCAGTTATCTTTGGAATTGTGTGAAGATTTTAAACGATTAAATCTGAGGATAGTTAGTCAAGGATTTGTGGCAGCATTGGAAGCACAACCTACCTTGGTAGATCAGGTTTGGGAAGTGCAAAAAGATGACGCAGATATTTTGGAAATTAAGAAGAATATGAAAAAGGGAAAAGCTACTGGGTTCTAGGAAGATGAACAAGGTACCGTGTGGTTCGGAGAGCGAATCTGTGTCCCAGACAAGGAGGAATTGAAAAAGCTGATCTTAGATGAAGCCTATGGAACGTAGTACTCCATTCACCCTGGCAGCACTAAGATCTATCAAGATTTGAAGGAGAAGTTTTGGTGGTCTAGTATGCGTAGAGAGATAGCGGAGTATGTGGCTGTTTGTGATGTTTGTTAGCGTGTAAAAGCTGAGCATCAGAAACCAGCAGGATTGTTACAACCCCTTAAGGTCCCTGAATAGAAGTGGGAAGAAGTAGGAATGGATTTCATCACTGGATTGCCAAGAACCATACGGGATTTGATTCCATATGGGTTGTGGTGGACAGACTTACAAAAGTAGCACACTTCATACCAGTTAAGACAACGTACTCCGGTAATAAGTTGGCAGAGTTGTATATGGCCAGAATCATATGTTTGCATGGAGTGCCACGCAAGATTGTGTCAGACAGAGGAAGTCAGTTTACCTCTAAGTTTTGGCAGCGACTCCAAGAAGAGATGGGTACACGATTAAACTTCAGTACCACTTACCACCCACAGACGGATGGACAGACCGAACAGGTTAATCAAATCCTAGAAGATATATTGAGAGCTTGTGCCATTGACTTCGGTGGAAGTTGGGACAAGAGCCTACCATATGCTGAGTTTTCCTACAACAACAGTTACCAGGCAAGTCTGAAAATGACCCCGTTCGAGGCTTTATACGGACAGAAATACCGCACGCCTCTGCTTTGGGATCAGACGGGAGAATGACGGATATACGGGACGGACATCTTGCGGGAAGCGGAAGAAAAGGTGAAGATCATACAACAACGACTTCGAGTAGCCCAGTCTCGTCAGAAGAGCTATGCAGATAACCGCAGAAGAAAACTTAGTTTCGAGGAAGGAGACTATGTGTATTTACGGGTCACGCCACTCAGGGGAGTACACTGATTCCAGACAAAAGGGAAGTTGGCACCACGTTACGTGGGACCCTACAAGATACTAGGACGGAAAGGAGAAGTTGCTTATCAACTAGAGTTGCCTCCCACCTTGGTGGGGGTACACGATGTCTTCCATGTGTCTCAGTTGAAGAAGTGTTTACGAGTACCAGCCGAAGAAGCTGACCCAGAACATATCGAGATTCATGAAGATCTGACCTATGTCGAGAAGCACATTCGTATCCTAGAGACCAGTGAAAGGAATACTCGGAATCAGGTGATAAGATTTTGCAAAGTTCAATGGAGTAATCACTCGAAAGATGAAGCCACGTGAGAACGCGAAGATGAACTGAAGTCTGCTCACCTGCACCTCTTCGCCTGATCTGGCAAATCTCGGGACGAGATTCTGTTTAAGGGGGGGTAGGTTTGTAACACCCTAAAATTATCCCTATATAAAATATTCTGAAAAAAGAAATTTTTAGAAATTAAATTAAAAGTCTCAAGGAGTGAAAAGAATAAAATCAGGGGAAAATCTAAAGAAAAATGGGCTTGAAAATAATTTTGTAAAATTCTTTGCTTAATTATTTAATTTCTGGAATTTTCTCAGAATTAATTGATTAGGGGAAGTATTTTTGGCAAAATAAATAAGTTCCCAGCAATAAAACAAAAAAAAGGTTTAAAACCCCTCCGCAGCCATTGGGCCGCTTTTGGCCCACTACTGTGCGCTAAGCCGTTTCCCCTCGCCCGCGCGCGCTTGACAGCCAACGGCCGCTCGCGTCGCCCTCGGCCACCGACAGGTGGGGCCCACCCGTCGGGTCGTCGTCTTCCTCCCGCTCAGGAACACTGTCGCACCCGAGCGCCGCCGCCGTAAATCTCGCGAAATCCGCTCGTCTCGGCCTCGATTTCTCCAAATTAGTTGGGGGAAACGGAGCCCCTATCTCCCTCTACCTAATCCCCAAGAAAACGGGAGCCAAATCGCGCGTAGAAGGGGGACCCGAAGCTTCCCAAGTCGGACTTCTATCCCTAACCGGCGCCGCCACAAAATCCATCGAGCCCGAGCCGGACTCTGTCCCTCTCCGCCTTAAATAGCGACCTCGAGATCCCTAGGATGGTTTTCGCGCTTTAGATCGAGCTCTACCTAGCCCTAGCCATCTCCCCACGTCTCGCGCTTGCTCCGCCGCCGTTGCCAAGCTTCGGTTGCACACCGCTGTCGCCTCAGCCGTTGTTGGAGCTCGCCGCCGCCTCGCTTAGGTTCGCCGTAGCCCACAGAAGCAAGGCCGCCGCCTCTTAGCCCTCGGGAACCGCCGTAACACCGCCGTCGACGAAGATCCGAAGACCTCCGACACCTCAGGCTCGCCGCCGGCTGTAACAGCCCTAGGCTCATAACCAGGTATTTAGAAGTGCAATTGTTGTCCTTTAGATTTCATATTTACTATATTGCAATTTGATCATATGCGATAACAAAATTAACTCTAATCGGCAAAATTGGAACCACTTCTATTTGAGCAATTGCTTGAACAGAAGTATACATGTTTAATGTTTTATTAAAATATTAGTTTATTTGTCATCGCTAAATATAAATTTTGTGGATTTTTTTTTACTCTCTGTTTTGGCCTCCTAAAAATTAAAACCAACTTTCAGTCTAACAAATTTCATCTTTTCACCAGATTTAAAATACTTGGAATTTATGTGTGAAACCTTGAAAAATGGAACCTATAAACCAACACCTATCACCACACCAAATTCCTGAATCGTTGAACAAGTGTCACCTAGTCAAATTGAATTTACCAAGAGAGGGTAAGAAAATAAATCCTGGAAATTGCAAGAATGAATCTATACTCAGTTTTTCACCCACCTGTCTCACCCTCATAGACAACCACGACTTGGGCCCATTTGTCACTGACCTTGGGTGCCTCCTTAGCCCCACAACACACCCATGGGCGTGCTCCCACCTCAGGACTTAAGGGGGGGGGGCAGAGAAAACCCCTTCTTCTTCCTACCCTTTCATCTTCACTGCTTGTTCTTTCTTTTCTTCCTCAAGCTGAGCTCTCATCTCACTTCTCCTCCCCAAATCCCATCCAATAGCCCAAGATCAATCCCTGCATGTTAGACCACAACAATCCCCATCATCCAAGCTTTCCATCCATCCCAACATCTTGCACATGCATGGAGAGTTGAGAGAGATCGAGATGGAATAAGAGAGTCGTGGTTTCAGCCTGCAGGGCAGCAGCAGCAGTATTTTGTTTTCCTCTATTTGGTGAGCTTCCTTTTCATCCATGGTGCCTCTTTTGAATTCCCTCCATGTTGAACATCTATAGCAACGTTCTATAGGTTGTCCACTCCATTGCTGCAGCTAGAAGGTGGCTGCAACTCACCCCGAGTTCATCTCTTTTGATTTCGGTTGAAGCAGCCCTAGGCAACGTCTCTTGACATCAGCCCGAGGCCTTGCTCCGTCTCTTGCCATCAGCCCGAGGCCTTAGCATCGCACGACCCTACGTCCAGGTTGCTGCCATGTGAGCGAAGTCCGGTGGAAGTTGGAGAAAAGGGGAGTGAAAATAGAAATCGATTTCTGAGATAGCTTTTGAGCTGATAGAGGTATGAACTTTAAAAATCCGTAACTAATCCATATAAACTCCGAATTCAGTGAACCAAATTCCTATAGATTCATAAAACAGAGCTCTTCAATGTTGTAAAATAAAAATGACCAACTTTTGTACTGTTTTTCCCTGTAAAAATATAAATAGCTATATGTATCCCTTGCGTGGTCTAGCTCTTAATAAATTCGTAAGAAATTGTTGGTAAAAGCTAAAATTGTGAAACCATTTTTTTTTGTTGAGCTTATATTTTAGTACTCTTTGCTGTTGTGGTGTTGTTTTTGACAAAAATACCTCTTAAATCATGTTTAGGAGTTTATTTAGCATTCCTATGTTTTTAACTTGTAAAACCCATATATAAATAATGGCAACGCATATAGCTGTGAAATAATTTTTCATAGGACCTGTGAATGATGTACTTCCCACTAAAAATAATCATACTTGTAAAAAAACTTGGTTTGAGTTGCAAGTTGCTTGTAATGCTCTAAAGTAGACTTAATTATTTGCAGAACTGCCATTTTCAGCACCTGAGAGCTTGTCATTTTCATATCTCCCAAACCATAAGTGATAATCTGGTGATTCTTTCACCTAAATTCAAGTTAAAATATGATCTACCCACTGTAGTTATTTCATAATTTATTGATCATTTTGCATGTGCATGTTTATTTGGCTCTTATTCGCATATTGCTTCTTTTCGATAGATTCGGAGATTCCGGAGAGTAACGAGCCATATCCAGAGGAGGATAGTGACTACCCTCAGCAGCAAGGCAAGCACCTAAGCATATAGGACCTATGCTTTCTCTAAAAATGATTTGGTTGCAATCTATACGTATATATATGCATGCATTGCCTAGATATTAATATTGTCGGTTTGTGGTGTATGGGTAGAACCTATTTATGCATTCAGTTCTTGTGATATTGCTGTCCTTATACCCTATTACCACTGGTTGGGATTACTTGGGATGTCTTATTCTTTAATGCTTAGCCATGCTTAGTGCTAATAGAACTATAGGGATGGACAATGCTATTAATTGTGGTATATAGACAACTTACATTATTGGGCATAAAACTTGAGCACTTACACTAAATAATGGTTGATGAAATATGTTGGACTTGGACGGGTGATAGGGCGATGATGGGAGGTTGGTTTCCCCTGATGCAAGTAGCCCTGTCTAGGTCGTTAAGGACCGAACTTTTTGACATCTAATCAAGCACCCAACGTACTTACCACATGCCTTATTTGGGACCGGCTTGTTCTTACTAGTTCTACTGTGATCATTTATACCACGTTGGAGAGTCGTGAGGCAGGTAGCCTTTAGAGGGCCTCGGGTGCCTAGGTTTGGCCGGGGGTGCCTCCCGCGTGGCGCGCCCGCCTTGGTCACATCACACACGCACGTGACTGAGTCGTCGGGAACCCCAGCGTGGTATAGGTGGTTGGGGTGGGGCTAAGAAAGGGCATGTAATGAGCTTGAATCACTTGTGTACCGCACTCGACGGGGTGTGTAACATTTGATGCTTGTTCATTTCGTGTGGGTCCAGTTGTACACCT
This sequence comes from Oryza meyeriana var. granulata, assembly GCA_003991445.1. Lineage (NCBI taxonomy): Eukaryota > Viridiplantae > Streptophyta > Magnoliopsida > Poales > Poaceae > Oryza > Oryza meyeriana. The sequence goes on along the minus strand of RYFJ01000341.1, from coordinate 217,382 downwards.
CTGATCAGAGTATAATCTATTCGAATAGCCGCGTCCTCGGTTATGGACAATGCTTGATGTGTTAGTCAGTTAAGTTAGCATCAAATGTGGATTATTATGGATGGGTTTATGTTTGATGGTGGGGTTGGCATGTTGTGCCATGTTGGTATGGACTTTGGTAGTCCATGGTTGATGAGGGCGCCGTTTGGGCTCTTTTGCTTATACAATTCAGAATTATATACTTGCTGTCCATAAATCAAAATGATGCTAGATTTGCTCGTCCTTGCTTATTTTACTCATTAATTGCTCAATAAAATTAGCTTTATGCAAATGTTGAACCTAGAGACCCACTATAGGCTAGAAAGTTTGCATACTTCTCTCTCCCTTATGTGTATATAATTTTGGGTAAGACTTGCGAGTACAATCTTGTACTTAACCCGGCGCCGCAGTTTCAGGTGAGGATACCGGTTATGAGTTATGCTTCTTGTGTGGTCATTGCTCTGCCGAGGGCGGCGAGGGTGATGTGTGATCTCTTGCAGTTTGGCTCTTGCCCGGTTGGTTTGCCCTAGTGGGGTTGTGGCACCACCGGTTTTATCTTTTGCTTATGAGCTCTATCTGAGACTTTCGCTGCTATATTTATGTGTTGTATGTTGGGACCTCGGACCATATTATGTATCATGTACCCCGTTGCACTTTATCCCTATTATGGTACTTGCTATGTTTATTAATCGCTTGCGATGAAAGTGTGAGGCTAGTCGCATTCCTGGGGACTAGCTAAGCACGAGTATGAATTTTGATCAATTGAGATGTTGTTGAGCTCTCGCAATTTGAGTCTAGTCTCCTGAGATGTGTAGCACATCTGGTCGCCGCCTTCGTGTGGTTTGACGGGCATGTCTCAGGCTGAAGTTGACTGGCATGCGGAGTCCGAACAATATCTCCTTTGCTCATTGTTCGGCATTATGGATTTTATACCGAATGTTGTAATTTTTTTGTGATCATGGGCACATTGAGGTATGAGTGGCTATTCATGCGTGTATGGATCCCACTCATCCAAAATTATGTGGTGGTCACAAGATGCATTGGACGGTATAATTTCCGGGTGCCCACACCGGCTGTCTCCGTCGCCGTTCTTCGCGATTTCGCCCTCGGTAAGGATCGCCTCGACCTCCTCTAGCGTTTCCCGCTCTCCCTAAGTGCCGCCGCGCCGCCGATCGCCATCGACCATCGGGTTCAGTGCCGCCGCCGTCGCTGTAGCCGACGTGGCCGCCGACGTGGGTGCCGTGTAGGCGCCAGCTCGGCGCCACCTCAGCGCCGTTAGCCGATCCGATCAGGATCAACCATGGCCGTCGGATCTCCTAGGTTATGTCTTGGCCGTCTGATCACCGTAGGATCAAATCTCAGCCTTCCGATCTACCTTGACACGTGGCTAGATCCCGGCCATCCGATCAAAATCCTAGAAACCCTAGCCGTTGGATCCCTCTCCTGGACCTCGGTGGACCTGGTCCACCATGGACCCAACCCCTCCCTCTCACTGATAGTGGGCCCCACTGGTCAGCCGAGAGCCTCCTCTCTCCAGTGACGTCATAAACCCCTTTTCCCGAATAAAATTAATTCAATTATGACGCAATAAATCGGGTAAATTTTTTTAAATAGGCTATGAAAGGATTAAAACTTCTAAAAATGATAACTAATTCATACGAACTCGGATTGAGGTCATTCAAGTCTCTAATTTCTTTAAAAATCAAGATCTACCTTAAAAATATAATATTGTACTATTCCTGTGTGTTGATGTACTATTTTTGCTTGTTTTGTTTATTGCCTATAGTCAACGACGTTCAGGAAGAGACGCTATTCTCGAGGAGAGTTCCGAGACTTGTGTGGAGCAGCAAGGCAAGTCACACAGATTCCCCCTTCTCCTTGAGCATATTGTTCCTATGTTTAAAGCTATGTTTTCCTTCAACTCTTTATTTATTTTGGAATGTCACTAGGACAAGGAAATCCTCACCTTTGTTTATGGCCCCTTTGATTTGATTACCTGACATTGTATCTATGGGGTAATTTGACTAGCTAACTTTATTTACTGGTTAGCTAGAATAACTCTAGGATCTTGCTTAGCTATGCCTAGCAAATGATACAATAACTTCTGGATTGTCACAGTAATTTCCACACTATTAATCTGTCACTTGAAATGATAATCCATTTACTACGGTGGTCGAACGAGGACAACTTAATGGTTCACTAAAACTTGATTAAAAGGTGAGTTGCGAGCACCAGGGTTATGGTTGATGCTAGCGGTGCTCGTGACAATTAAGAACTGGTTCGCGGACTACTTGTTGCGAAGCAACACCCGTGCTAACCACAAGCTAGCATGGGATAGCAGGAGTTTGAAGTATGACGAACTCAATAGGAGGCACCAGGGCGTGTTTGTGGCTGGTATAAGTCCACACATGGCAGTGACAATAAGTCCATGCATTTGGGCGTCGAGCCATCTTGCGGGAAGGTATTTGATCACCCCTACCGGAGACCGGAGGTTCGGCGGGAGGCTCTCCTATTGTGCGAGTTACATGGATGATCCTGTCACAATTCCTTTCCGAGATTCCGTGGTGGTATTAAGGGGCACAGTGATGTGCTGTGGAGTTGTGTCTTGTGGGTAAATTGGTACATCTTTGGCCAAAGTAAAACTATTCGAATAGCCGTGTCCACAGTTAAGGGCGAGCCTAGCAATGTTTTCTGTTATTAGTCCTACATTAAACTTGATGGTTGAACAATGGAATATGTGTAGCTTTAGGTTGGAGTGGTTGGGCCTATACCGTTTTGGTGAGCGGTATAGCGTTGATCAATATTGCTATTTAACTAATGCTTGTTATTCTCTCAAATATTTTATTAGGTGCTTTTATGCAAATTTAAGCCATATTATACCATCCTTTATTATCCCGTGCACTTGCATATTTGCTGTGTGGCTTGCGGAGTATGTCATGTACTCACCTTGGAATCAGTAATCATCATTCAGAGGAGTACCACAGTGAAGAGGACTATTTGAAGGACTGAGCGGGAGCCTAGTCAAGTGCGTGGAGTGGGAGTCGTCACACTGCTTATTTATTTATCCACTGTTAGAACTTTATTATTTTGAGAGGTACCATTGACCTCTGTAATAAATACTTACGCTGTGTAAACAATTACTTTGATTATCAATTTTGTCATGTGTGCCTCGGTTGATTCCTGGACGAGGATTTACACACAATAAAACTCCAGAATTTTGGATGGAAATTCTGGGCATGACAGACCAGCAACCCAATAACAACTCTCGTCCTTTATGGGTTTCTCTAAGTTTGGGCCAGTAGCCCAATAACCAATCTCAGCCTAGTAGCCCAAAAAACTTTTGGAAAGAAAATATGTGACTTATGGGCCATATATGTTAGGTGGGCTGAGAAAATTAAATTTAACACACTAGGTGAGTTTTGTTTTGTCTGCTTTTTGGATGTTGTCGGCGAAACAGGAATAGGGGTCCCACATTCTCTGGAGACACGTGGATCTTCCCCCACATCAGCTCCCCTAGGGCCCATTTCCTGCACAAGTGGCGGCGGGCTATTAGGAGTTATTCCGTTAAAGTGCTTGGGGCCTGGGCGTCGCCCGGGCCCGAAAGCGCCATCCCCGGGTGCCGCCCCCGGGCACGGAACCCGGGGTCTCGGTGTCCCGTGCGCGCGGAGGGCCCGATGAGCTCTCCGCCCCGGGGCACGAGGCCGGCTTGAGCGGACCACTCCCAACTACCCGCATTAATGGAGAAGCGACGGTGCGTCTCCCGCCTGTCTCCCGGGTAGACGTGCGTGCGCCGTCATAATGACCCCCTGTCGGCCGGCTCCCAATACAGACAGAGGGCTCCGGTTTTCCACGGCCTGGCAAAGGACGAGACGGGCCAAGACGACAGCACCGTCACTGTCTGGCCGCCCGCAGCTGGCGAGGGAGGCGACGTCTAGCCACCCGCGGCTGACAAGGGAGGCGACGACCGTGACGCGCTAAGACGACGGCATTTTCACGGCCTAGCCCCCGTAGCTACCGACAGCTGGGCGACGATGAGACACGCCTCCAGGGCGACTCAGCAGACGGCCGGAGCACGGATGTCCATGACAAGACACAGCATACCTAAAATCTCTCTCCAGAGGCTGGGCACGGGGGACTCCCCTTTGATCGAGAAAGGGAGGATCCAAGCCTACAAAAATGGGGGCTTCAGCATTAGCAAACACAGAGGGTTCTCTAGCAAAAAGGCTGGCAACTGTTCGTCTTCCTCAGCTTCGGCCGTAGGCTGGGCAGCTCTTGTAACCCCAAAAACTACATTCGTATCGCCTACATAGCAAAACCCACAGGAGTAGGGTGTTACGCCTCCGTGCGGCCCGAACCTGTATACTTCCTCCTGTCTTCCCTATCTGCCATCTTCTTCCTCGAACCATCTATCATCCATCGGACGCTGCATTCGCCTGAGAACTACTCCCCTGGCCGAATCTCAAAGGGGGGTCTCCTGACTTCCCGCCATTGGAGTTTTATCCTCCGACAGCTGGCGCGCCAGGTAGGGGGAGTTTTTCTTTCTTAGGCGGAACGCCGGCATCCCCGACACCGACGCCCTTCATGGCTGGAGGCCATTGTCCGCGGGACTCCGACGAGGAGTCCGGCGGCTACACCCCGCCGGGCAACGTTAGCCCTGTGGCAAGCCCGCCACTTTCTCCCTCTTCACCTTCCTGGGGGCGCACGGCGCGTACCCGGCGGGCAAAGCGCGCCCCGCGGCGGCCTAGTAGTGCGGCCTCGGCCCCTTCCCTCGCGGAGGGGGCCGGCAAGTGCCCCGCCGGGTCTGCCGCCACCTCATCCATGAGGCGCGAACAGAGGCGCCGCCCTACGGCACGTCGCGGCCTCAACTTTCATTCGGCGACGCCACAGGAGGCCCTCTTGGCGGCAGAAGCTCTCCTGCGCCACCCCCCGGCATTTGCCGGGGGCGGAGGCCGGGAGCGGCGGTGGATTAGCGAGATCGCCGACCTGGTAGGCACGGCCCATCGCCGGGTCGCCGCCGACGGCCATGCAAATACTGGGACCTCCGACCGCGCAACTTCTAGCGCGAGCCGGCCTACCGCCCCGAACCAAAATCAAGCCCGGGGCGCGGGCGACCTCCGTAACCGGCTGAACCGGGCGCGGGCCCACGAGGACGCCCGGGTCACAATGAAGCGCCAGTGCGAGCGGCGCACGGACGCCGCCAGGCATTCCGAGGCCCAGGCCTCCAGCTCCAATCCACTAATGGGAAACCGTCATCCTTCGCCCGAGCCCACCCAGTACGGCTGCTCGGGTTGCCTGGCGCTCTCCCCAGGCCTCCGGCAGGTGCGCTGGTCGGCTAAGTTCCGGCCCAGCTTGCCAGAGAAATACGATGGCTCCGTCGACCCCTTGGAGTTCTTACAGATTTACACCACCGCCATCCAGGCAGCTGGTGGTGACAAGAAGGTGATGGCGAATTACTTCCCCGTCGCCCTCAAGGCCCAGGCTCTCTCCTGGATGATGAACCTCCCCGAGGGGTCGATCTACTCTTGGGAGAGTCTCTGCCACCAATTCGTGGCAAACTTCCAGGGCACCTTCCCACGCCCTGGGACCGAGGTAGACCTGCACGCCCTACGTCAGGGCAAGGACGAGGCGCTGAGGCACTTTTTGCAGCGCTTCAGCCAGGTTCGCAACACAATCCCTCACATCGCCCCCCACGCGGTTATCCACGCGTTCCGCTCGGGCGTGCGCGACCAGCGCATGCTCAAGAAGTTGGGCACCCGCAACGTCCAAACCGCGGCCGAGCTGTTCAATCTCGCCGACCACTGCGCCCGCAAGGAGAAGGCCCGGGCATGGAACAAGCCACGCCCCGAGGCCCCCGACCAGGGCCCCGGAGAGGGCGGCGAATCCTCGCGTTCCGCGTTGCGGCGGGACAGAAGGAAGCGCCAGAAGGGCAAGGAGGTCGTCGAGAACTTCGCTTTGGCGGCAACCGGCCGCTCCCAGGGCAATGTCGCCCGCCGAGACAGCAACGGCGGCAAGCGGCAGAAAGCCACACCTGCCCCGCTGCCACCAGCTGCAGGCCGGAAGTGGTGCTCCGTCCATGAGACGGATCATCACGACCTCACCGAGTGCCGCGCCGTCCATAACTTGGCCGAGCGCACCAAGAAGTTCCAGCAGGAGCGGCAGCAAGCCAAGCCCGCTCCCGAGTCGGAGCAGCCTCTCGAGTTCCAAGAACCCGAGAATGTCCTTGCCACCCTCGACGGCGGGGCGCACGCTCACTCCTCGCGCCGTGGCTTCAAGGCCATGAAGCGCGAGCTCTTGGCTGTGACCCCGGGCCCCGAGAGGTCCCGGAGGCTGAAATGGTCAGACACCCCGATCACCTTCGGCCCCACGAACCATCCGGCCCGGGTACCCGGTGAGGGGCAGCTCGCCTTGGCTGTCTCCCCCACCATATGAAACGTCAAGGTGGGCCGCGTCCTTGTCGACGGGGGCGCCGCCCTCAATATCCTTTCCCCCGAAGTCTTCGAGAAGATCAAGGCCCCGGGGACGAGCCTTGCGCCCTCATTGCCCATCATCGGGATTACGAAGGGCCTCACTTGGCCTCTCGGCCAGGTCTCATTGCCCATCACCTTCGGTGACCGCGGCAACTTCCGCACCGAGCGCATCGTCTTCGACGTCGCCGAGTGCAACCTTCCCTACAACGCGGTCCTCGAACGCCCCGCGTTGGTGAATTTCATGGCGGTTACGCACTACACGTACCTAACCATGAAGCTTCCGGGCCCCTCGGGCCCGATCTCAGTCCTCGGGGACGTGAAGGCCGCCCTCTCGTGCGCCGAGCAGCATGCGGCCGACATCGCCCCAGCGGCCCCCGACGCAGCGGGCGACGCAGGGCCCTCGCTGCTCCGTGCCCCCAAGCCACGAATCGTCGCCACCGACGCGGAGCTGGCCAAGGAGGTCGTCCTCGACGATGACCGGTCCCAGACCGTCAAGATCGGCGATTCGCTGGACAGCAAATAGGAAAGCGCGCTCATCGCCTTCCTTCGGGCAAATTCTGACGTCTTCGCCTGGCAACCGTCGGATATGCTCGGGGTCCCCAGGGGGGTGATTGAGCATCGCTTAGCCGTCCGTGCGGGCTCGCGCCCGGTGCGGCAGAAGGTACGACGGCAGGCCCCGGAGCGCCAAGCCTTTATCTGCGAGGAGATCGACAAGCTTCTCGCTGCCGGCTTCGTCCGCGAGGTCGTCCACCCGGAGTGGGTGATTGAGCATCGCTTAGCCGTCCGTGCGGGCTCGCGCCCGGTGCGGCAAAAGGTACGACGGCAGGCCCCGGAGCGCCAAGCCTTTATCCGCGAGGAGATCGACAAGCTTCTCGCTGCCGGCTTCGTCCGCGAGGTCGTCCACCCGGAGTGGCTGGCCAACCCAGTCGTCGTCCCCAAGTCCAACGGAAAGCTGCACATGTGCATAGACTACACAGACCTCAATAAGGCTTGCCCCAAAGATCCATTCCCTCTGCCTCGCATAGACCAGATAGTCGACTCCACTACGGGGTGCGACCTTTTGTGTTTTCTAGATGCCTACTCTGGTTATCATCAAATCCGGATGGCGGAGGAGGACGAGGAAAAAACTTCTTTCATTACCCCTTAGGGGGCTTATTGTTATGTTTGCATGCCTTTTGGGTTAAAGAATGCTTGTTCCACTTTCCAGCGTGCTGTCCGTGTAACATTTGAATCGCAGCTAGGTCGTAATATGGAGGCCTACGTCGATGATTTGGTGCTGAAGTCGCACGACCGCACCACTCTGCTCCACGACTTGGCCGAGACGTTCAGCAACCTTCGATGCACGAGGATGAAGCTGAACCCGGACAAGTGCGTCTTCGAGGTCCTGGCCGGCAAGCTGCTCGGGTTCCTCGTGTCCAGCCGCGGCATTGAGGCGAACCCGGAGAAGATAGCGGCGATTGACCGCATGCGCCCCCCGACGAGGCTCCGGGAAGCCCAGAAGCTGACCGGGTGCGTGGCCATACTAGGTCGCTTCATCTCCAGGCTTGGGGAGCGTGCCCTCCCCCTATTCAAGCTTCTCAAGAAATCCGGGCAGTTCACCTGGACGGATGAGGCGGATCAAGCCCTTGACGAGCTCAAGAGGTACCTGACTACACCCCTGTCCTCGTGGCACCGGCACCAGACGAGCCTTTGTTGCTCTACATCGCGGCAACCCCGCAGGTGGTGAGCGCGACGCTCGTCGTCGAGCGCCCCTTGCCAGGCAGGCGCGCGACCCGGGATTCACCTCCCGGGCCAGCCACCGCGGAGCCCGAACCTGGGCAGCCTCGCCAAGGCGAGCGCGAGCCCGGGTACGCGGCGCCCGGGACAATCCCAACGTTTTCACAGCCAGTTGGGGCGCGATTACCCGGACAGCGTCGTCTCAGCGAGAGCGGGGCTAGGGAAGTCGTCCCGATACATTCCACATCCATCCCGGGCCCTCGGGCCCCGAGAACATACCAACCACATTCCACCTGGGGCCCCAGGGTCCCAGGTCCATACCCGTTCCCGTAGGCGAGAGCTTGCTTCCTCCCGGGGGAGCTGAGCCCGGACTCCCGGCCCTGTCGGGACGGGGTCGGGAAACACGCAGCAGAAGCCGGTGTACTTCGTCAGCGAGGTACTCCGCGACGCCAAATTGCGCTATCCCCAGGCGCAAAAGATGCTCTATGCAGTTCTCATCGCGTCTAGGAAGCTTCGCCACTACTTCCAGGCGCACAAGGTATCGGTGGTCACCTCCTTCCCCCTTGGGCAGATACTGCATAACCGGGAGGGGACGGGCCGCTTCGCCAAGTGGGCGGTCAAGTTCGCCGAATTTGACCTCCATTTTCAAGCACGCCACGCCATCAAAAGCCAAGTCCTGGCGGATTTTCTAGCAGAGTGGACGCCGGGGCCCGAGCCGGATCCTGTGCTAGACGCCAGATCCTCGGCCCCCGAGCCAGCCCCTGATCTACGCCTCTGCTGGACGATGAATTTCGATGGCTCCTGTGCCAGGCGGGCTACTAGCCCCAGTGCCGGGGCCGGGGTTGTCCTCATGTCACCCGCCGGGGATGAGTTCCGCTTCGTCGTCCACCTCAACTTCTGGGCCACCAACAACATGGCCGAGTACGAGGGCCTCCTCGCCGGCCTCCGGGCCGCAATCGCCCTCGGGGTGCGACGGTTGTGCGCGCAGGGCGACTCCGAGCTTGTCATCAACCAAGTGTCCAGGGAGTACCAGACTCTGAACCCCCAACTAGCCGCGTATGTGGACGAAGTGCGGAGGCTCGAGCGCCGCTTCGACGACCTCAGGCTGCGCCACGTCCCTCGCAGTCGCAACCTCGCCGCCGACGAACTCTCAAGGCTGGCTTCCTCGCGGGCGCCGGTTCCCTTGGGGGTGTTCCAGGAAGCCCTCGAAGCCCCCTCGGCGCGCTCACCTGGGACATTGGGGACCGCCCCCGAGCCCGGGTCCGAGCCAGATACACGCCCCCTGCCTCAGGATTCGCTTCTCGTGGCCGCGTCCAACGCGCCTTCCTGGATGCAGGAAATCCGGGCCTATCTACTCCGAGCGTGTCTCCCCGAAGATGATGCGGAAGCAGAAAGGATCGCTCGCTTGTCCAAGCGCTACGTCATGGTAGAAGGGGACCTCTACCGGCGTGGCGCCAACGGCGTCCTGCTCAAGTGCATTCCGCGCGACTCAGGCATCGGGATCCTCGCCGACATCCACGAAGGGGAGTGTGGCAGTCACGCCGCATTTCGATCCCTGGTCGGTAAGGTTTTCCGGCAGGGATTTTATTGGCCCACGGCTTTGCAGGACGCGTTCGACCTCGTCCAGCGCTGCCGCGCGTGCCAGTTTCATGCCAAACAGAGCCACCAGCCGGTGCAAGCACTCCAGGTGATCCCCCTGTCCTGGCCCTTTGCGGTCTGGGGACTCGATATCCTCGGCCCCTTCCCCCGGGCAGTCGGGGGTTATCGGCATCTGTATGTCGCCATCGACAAGTTCACGAAGTGGCCGGAGGCGTTCCCCGTAGTCGACATCGACAAGCACTCAGCGCTCAAATTCATCCGGGGAATCACCAGCCGCTTCGGAGTCCCCAACCGCATCATCACCGACAACGGCACGCAATTCACGAGCGAGCTCTTCGGCGAGTACTGCTCCGACGTTGGCATCAGGCTCTGCTTCGCCTCCCCTGCCCACCCTGTGAGCAATGGGCAGGCTGAGCGGGCGAACGCGGAGATCCTACGGGGCCTCAAAACAAGGTCCTATAACGACCTCAAAAAGCATGGCATCAAGTGGATCGATGAGCTCCCGGCGGTCCTGTGGGCGAATCGTACCACACCAAGCCGGGCGACAGGGGAGACCCCATTCTTCCTGGTGTACAGGGCCGAAGCCGTCCTGCCGTCAGAGCTAACCTTCGGCTCCCCCCGGGTACTGCGCTACAGCGATGACGTCGACCACGACAACATGCAACTCGACAACCTCGACTTCCTCGAGGAACGAAGGCGGCGCGCCTCGCTCCGCGTCGCTCGTTATCAGCAGAGCCTCAAGCGCTACCACCAGCGTAAGGTTCGGGCCCGATCACTCAAGGTCGGGGACTTAGTTCTCCGCCGTGTCCTCACACGTGCCGGAAAGAATAAACTTTCCCCCATGTGGGAAGGCCCCTTCCTGGTGATCGGTGCCTCCCGACCGGGCTCGGTAAGACTGGGCCAAGAAGACGGGACCCCGCTTCCCAATCCCTGGAATATCGAACATCTTCGCAAATTTTATCCATAAGCATATCCTGTAAGTTACGGGATGCTCGGGCCAGCGCCGATTTTCTTCCAATCTCGGCGCTGGCCGAGGGCCCCCATATGTATTCGCCTTCGTATATAGCTTTTTAATATCTTTCCCGGTGTCGTCCCTTTTGTCTGTTTCCATGTGTTGCGCTCGCGGCTGTCTCATCCCTTGGGGGCATAATCGGGCCACGCCCGTGCGACGGTTGGGGTTCGCGCATTATCATCAGTTCCCTACCGACGAGTAACCGTATCCCGACATGCTAGGTCCAAGGCGTTGTCGAGCTCGCGGGGACCTAAGGGCGCCCTCCGGGAGCCGCCCCGGGTCCCGGCGGCTCCGGCGCCTTGCCTGGCTAGCTTCGGGGTCGGTTCTTTCCGGAGGTAGGGGGTGAAATGGTTATGTGTGATCTTTTCCTCCGCACGGTCACGACTCTGAGGACGCGTTCGGGAGATGATCGACGCCACGATTCGTAGCATGGAGTGGACAAGGGAACGAGCCAGATGCTCTCACAGTTCACTGTGTGCAGATTAGACCTTTCCCCGGTGGGCTGAAGAAGGGTGCTCGGGTCAACGCCCCGGTAACGAGCCCCGGGAACGGGAACATCCCTTGGACCCCGGGCCCGAGGCGTTCCCGGGACTGGACCGTGGGCATGGGTCGCTTGGTTAGTGCTGCCCCAGTTGCTAAGGCCTGATGGTCGGGTCCTGGACTGCGCCCCGGACACTGTCGATGCCCCGGGGTCTCGGGCCAGCTTAGATCCCCGGGGCGGGCTGCGGTGCCCAGCCTGGCCAGCCACGATCCGACCACCGCCAAGGCGCCGGGTGCGTCGCTGCCCGGCGACCCCGAGCACGATCGAGCCTGTTCACGTGGCCTCGCTGCCCTCCCTAGGCCAACGGCACCTGGGGGGCCGGAGGTCCCCCGGAACCGGAAGACGGAGGGGATCGAACATACGGACTTTACTGCTCCGCGGGACCCGCGCCTAGTTCCTCGCGTCTCCCCGGACCGAGTTCCCGGGCCGGTCCCCAGGCCGAGCGACTGTTACGTTCGCTGCCCTCTGGGACCGGGCTCCCGGGGCAGGTGGTTACCCCAGGCCACGGAGGAAAGACTTAGGCGCTACGGCCGTTCACGGCCACTGGCGCTCTAAGCCGGACGGCGCTGGGTACTCGGCGTTCCCGGGCCCGAGAATCGGAAAGAAGAAGAAAAACACCGCGACACCTACAAACACCGCGCCTCTGGGGCGCGGGCCCCGAATATAAGCAACTTCCAATACAATAGGCAAAGGTACGAAAACGCGAACATAGTTATATACACATACGAACGTCTTTCTTTGTACAAGTTAGGTGAAGTCAAAGCGCGAGCACGTACGGAGGACCGAAGACTTCGTCGCGCGGGGAGAGATCACTCATCGTCCTCGGGCAGGACCCCGGGAGGCGTTAAAAGGGGCCCGGCCTCTTGGTCGGATTCGTCGGTCCCCGGATCCTCGAGGCGCTCCCCCCGGTCGAAAAACCTGGCCACTGTCGCAGCGGTCTCGGCCAACGCCTTCCGAGCCCCTTCTTCCCTTTCGGCGGGGAATCCCTCCAGCACCGAGGCCAGGGAGAACTCCGCGTCCCGCGCCCGGTAGCACCCGAGGACATACTCCGCCACCCGCGTCGCGAGCTCTGTTCCTTCCTTCTCCAGGACCTCATGGATTCGCCGGGGGATCAAGTCCAGCGTGTCCAGCAAGTCGCCGAGCTCCACCAGCTCCTGACCGACCCCGGTTGGCCCCCCGGACTTCCGCGGAGGTGCCCGGAGGCCGATGCGCTTGAGACACCCCCGGACCTCGGAGCCGTACCGCCCCAGGCAGGCCGCGATCTCGCTGTCGAGGTCCTTCCGGAGGGCAAGGCTATTTTGCGCCAATCTCAGCCGTTTCTCCGCCCTGGCCAGCTTCTCGGCTGAGCTGGCCGTGCTTCCCGATGACGGGGAGCCGCTTGACGCGGCCCGCTCGGCGGCCCCGCGCGCCACGGCCTCGAAGCCGACTACGCGTTCCCGGGAGGCCTCCATCTCCGCCTGCTGGGCCTCGGCAGCCTTCACCGCCGCCTCCCGCCGGGCCAGGGAGTTCTCTTTCTCCTCCAGGAGTGCCTCTCGCGTTCCGAAAGCCTCGGCTTCGGCGTCTACGTCGGCAGCCAGCATCTTCGCCTGCTCTTGCTCGCGCCGGTGGTCGGCCTCTCGCTTTTCGTGGTCTTCTTCCTAGGACACCAGCCTCTTCTCCTTGCTCAGGAGGCGGCTCATGCCGTCCTGGGCCATGGCGCTGGAAAGCTTGGCGGCCTCCTCGCTGATCACCGCGGATTCCTCTCGCGCGCTGATCCCACGCTCCCGGGCCACGAGACCGGCCTCCTTGCCCCGGAGGCGGCCCTCCTGGGAGGACATCTCCTTCTCCCACGCCTCCATCTCGGACCGGGCACGGGAGGCCTCGTCCGCGGCAAGCTTGGCGGCGGCCCCCAGTTGGGCGATGCGCTCCTCCGCCGCCTCGACCTCCTGCCGGCGGGTCGTCACGAAGATTTCAGTAGCGACCATACGGGCGGTGAGCCCCTCCGTCGCCACTGTGATCGCTGCTCGCCCGCTCTCGAGTTCCGCCCGGACCCGGGCGGACTCGCGCTGCTCCCGACGGGCCGCCACCTGTACTTCACCGGCGGCGATCACTAGCTGCCCCAGCGCGGTGTGCAGCGTCTTGCGTCCACACGCCGCGCCCGGTCGCTGGGCAGCAAAAAGGACCAGGGCCCGCTCCCCCCTCGCGGGAGACGGCTGGGCCCCGACGTCCCCTTCTCCCTCCGCAGCAAAGACTTCAGTCGGCTCCACGGGGGCCCACCCTAGCGTGGCCGCCGCGGCCCCCATACTCGCCACCACACTCGGCGATGGCGGGGGAGTGGCGGAACGCGACGGCGCCACCGGCGCGCCCCCAGTACCGCCTACGGCTGGGGCGGACGGCGCCGCCGTCGGCCCCTGGCTCTTCCTATAAAGGCCGAAACCAGACAGGTAAGAGCTAGGTCGAGAAACACAAGAGGAAATGTGCTAGCGAGAAGAACCGAGTGGGGTCGAAGCGCTTACCCAGCCGGGGGCCCTTTGAAGCTCCACGGCTTGGGACTTAAGAGTGGTCGGCTGCCGCCGCGGAATCCTGTCTTCCCGAGCGGCGCACCCGGGACGGCGAGGCTGGCCGGAGCTTTTGGCGCTTCCGACGCCAGCTCACTGTCGCCCCCCGAGCCCGTGGGGGCCTCGTTGCCCCCCACGCCTAGGACCGCCTTTGGCCCGGTCCCGGGGGCTAGGGTCGCCGCCCCTGGCTCTGGGGATAGGACCCGAGCGACGCTTGCTGGCGCCACACAAGCAGTGGCCACCATAGTAGTCCCGGTCCTCCCGGGGTCCGCGTGGCTCGGAGAGGTAGCGGCCGGGACGACGGCCACCGGGGCAACGATCTTCACATTTTTGGTCGCCGCGAGTCCTGGATCGGGCCCCGCCGGTCGCTTCCCCTCCTTCTTCGACAATATCGGCACTCCGACCGGCACATCTTCTCCCTCCGAGGCGTTGAGTACCTCGACGACCTTTGGGGTAACCTGCAAGACAATGATGCCCGCAGCGTCGAATCGCGGGAGATCCTTCTGGATCCTCGCCCGCCCGCGGTTACTGCAAAGCGGCGTCACGCCGTCCGGGAGCACACGGTCCGCCGCGCCCCCTCCTTCCAGTGCCGACGCCATTAGCAGACCCATCGCCGCCTTGCTTAGGTCGTCGGGGTAGGTCCTAGTGATGTCCTTGGACCCGGTATATAGCCAACAGGCCCGAGACCTCCTGTTGAGCGGCGCCAGTCGCCGGCTGAGGAAATCGCCGACGACCATATACGCATTCAGCCCAACCGTCACCAGGCTAGCGATGCGCGCCAACACTGGCGCTAACCGCGCGTCTTCCGGCGGCGACTCGGTCCAGCTCTTCACCTTCTGGGCCGCCTCGGTCGGGAGCCGGAGCCGGTCGTTGGCGTCGACACCGACGTAGACCCAGTTCTGGCACCATAAATCCCATTTGTTTTTCAGCGCCATCGGGATAAACTCGACGCCAGGGCGGCTGTGGAAGTACACACAACCTACCCGCTCCGGTAGGTCGGTGGCCTTGTTCTTCGGCGCGCTCTTCATGGTGAAGTAGCGCCGGAAAAGGTCCACCGAAGGCATGATGCCTACAAACATCTCGCACAACTGCGCGAAAACCCCCAGCACCATCACGGCATTGGGGGTCAAATGCAGCATCTGCACCTGATACGTCTCCAGCACCTGGAAGAAGAAGTCAGAGAATGGCGGGACTAACCTGCCGACCACGTAATCAACGAAGTACACTGCTTCATTGGGCCCCTTCGGCGTCGGCTTCGACTCGCCGGGGCGCACCTCGGTCGCCGCCCTCCATCGTGTAGCAGCCGGCATCATCCTCTTCACCCGCTCCGCCCCGGCGTCGTCATCCACGCGTGACGGCGGGATCGCCCCGCCGTCCAGTGGCCTTACCCCGCGACCGGCGCGTGGCATCGCGAATGCAGCGGTGAGAGTGGTTGAAGGGAGAAGAAAGCGAAGAGAAGTGCGTGCGAACGGGGGACCTGGGCTCTGGACGCAAAGAGCAACAGGAGCGGCGGCGGTTCTAACTGGGCGATAGGGGAAGCCAGTCGCTGCCCGCTGTCGCTTATAGCCTCGGAGAACCCGTGGAGCGCCGCTTCAAGTCCACTATTACGGCCCTCGATTGGCGGGCCGAAAGTGGAGACTCCCCTCTCGCCTCGTCCCATCCCGGGCGGTTATGGCGGCCTCGTCTCGTTTCCTGCTAAACCCGGTGGGCCCCGCGTCTTTTCGTTTCCCCGAGACATGGTCCTGTTCCTGCCCGGATTAAGTCCCGGTCGAGCAACAGGCCCAGGGGCCACTGTCGGCGAAACAGGAATGAGGGTCCCACATTCTCTGGAGACACGTGAATCTTCCCCCACATCAGCTCCCCCAGGGCCCATTTCCTGCACAAGTGGCGGCGGGCTATTAGGAGTTATCCCGTTAAAGTGGTTGGGGCCTGGGCGTCGCCCGGGCCCGAAAGCGCCATCCCCGGGTGCCGCCCCCGGGCACGGAACCCGAGGTCTCGGTGTCCCATGCGCGCGGAGGGCCCGATGAGCTCTCTGCTCCGGGGCACGAGGCCGGCTTGAGCGGACCAGCTCCCAACTACCCGCATTAATGGAGAAGTGACGGTGCGTCTCCCGCCTGTCTCCCGGCTGGACATGCGTGCGCCGTCATAATGACCCCCTGTCGGCCGGCTCCCAATACAGACAGAGGGCTCCAGTTTTCCACGGCCTGGCAGAGGAAGAGACGGGCCAAGCCGACAGCATCGTCACTGTCTGGCCGCCCGCAGCTGGCGAGGGAGGCGACGTCTAGCCGCCCGCGGCTGACAAGGGAGGCGACGACCGTGACGCGCTAAGACGACGGCATTTTCACGGCCTAGCCCCCGTAGCTACCGACAGCTGGGCGACGATGAGACACGCCTCCAGGCGATCCTCAGCAGACGGCCGGGAGCGTGGATGTCCATGACAAGACACAGTATACCTAAAAATCTCTCTCCAGAAGGCTGGGCACGGGGGACTCCCCTTTGATCGAGAAAGGGAGGATCCAAGCCTACAAAAAAGGGGGCTTCAGCATTAGCAAACACAGAGGGTTCTCTAGCAAAAAGGCTGGCTACTGTTCGTCTTCCTCAGCTCCGACCGTAGGCTGGGCTGCTCTTGTAACCCTAAAAACTACATTCGTATCGCCCACATAGCAAAACCCACAGGAGTAGGGTGTTACGCCTCCGTGCGGCCCAAACCTGTATACTTCCTCCTATCTTCCCTGTCTGCCATCTTCTTCCTCGAACCATCTATCATCCACTGGACGCTGCATTCGCCTGAGAACTACTCCCCTGGCCGAATCTCAAAGGGGGGTCTCCTGACTTCCCGCCGTTGGAGTTTTATCCTCCGACAGATGTATAATTTGAGCTTTCGTGTGGGCCACATCTGTCATGTGGGCTGAAAAAAGTTGAATCTTATCACAACAAAAGGCACCGTATGTTTTAGATCAATCAAAACACACATAGGTCACATCGATCAAAAGATAACATAATGTATACGTAATAAGTTTCTCAGTTTCTGCACCTTTTGAGCATGTTTTCGACAAACTCTGGTGCTTCAATAATAGTAGTGTCTATTGATTGATTCGGTGCTTCAGGATGAAACAGTAGACAATGGGCACACACAATTGGAAAGACTGTTGGAAAAACAAAAGATATTTACACATGACAAACTGTCAAAGTAGCATAAATATGCAGTTTGTATCCGAGTTTTTGAACACTCTTCCAACACCTACATGAGTACTATGGAGCGTCACTCGTGTCTTTTCTATATCTGGGTTGGTGAACAAATACTGAAGTGAAGTTTGTTGCAGACCATTGATGTTATTTAGTATTAGTAGGACCTATTCAGGTATTCATCTTCAACTTAATCTGAAATGGCAAGGAAGGCAGATTTAAAGACAAATTATCACAAAGTGTTTCTAAAATTGAGAAGTAGCATATTCGCATCAACTTGGCACAAATAAAAAACAATTTTGATGATAAAGATGCTGAAAAGATCCTAAAAAATAGATCAAAGAATACTTAGATGAACTTGTGATCTTGTATGTGTTTCATATGAAATTAGCATTGTTCCTCTATGTCTTTTATTTTCATTGTGTGGATGCAAATTTTCGGCAAATGAATACTTTGAAATGCAATGAGTTCAAAACAATATCTTGATCATGTTTAGCCTCCCTCATTTTTAGCAAGCATTTTTTTGGCTATAATAGAAACAAAAATCAGAAGTTGCACAAAATTATAAGTGAACTTGCACAACTTTATAACAGAAGTTGCACATAAATGAAGATGGCAACTACAATAACTACGGAGTGCAATTTGCATAGAATGAGACAACTACTATTTCCTTGACTTTGTAAACACAAAGATAAATTGCCTAGAGATAAATTCCAACATCCACATAACAAGTCAAGTTGCAGAATATTATAACTCAAGTTGCAGAAAGTTATAGCAGAGATTGCGCATTACTGAAAATGTCAACTACAATAAATGGGAAGTGCTATTTACATAGAAAAAGCAGCATTTATTAGTACTGAAAAATGCCTATATAATAATCCACATCTACATACAAAAAAATGTGTGAATACCAAGTGGATTTAATCACTGCAGCAAAGTGCTATAGTCACTGCAGCAACTTTTTTTTGTCAAAAGAACTCTCAAGCTATCCCCACCTTCACATGTCTACATTCGATTGGTTCACATTCATAGAACCAAAACCTACAAGCCTGATAAACTACTTCAAAATCAGTAATGAATGGGAAACAATGCACAGAAACTCAAGTTGCAGAAAGTTATAGCAGAGATTGTGTATTACTGAAAATGTCAACTACAACAAATGGGAAGTGCTATTTACATAGAAAAGGGAGCATTTATTAGTACCTGAAAAAATCAAATCAAACATGCGTGCTCCATATTAAAAGAAATCGATGCTGATAGCTCTAAGATATCTTGCAGAATGTTGGTATCCAACTAACAACACAAACTCAAAAAATCTTATTGCAGGCTCTACTACGATAATCTATAGTCAAATCTGATTACAGGCACTACCACGAATCGCAATTGAACAGACAATAGCAAATTTATGCCCCAATTACAACAATCAACAGGAAATCTGATAACACTGAATACAAAGAGACAAAATCCCAACCCTTTCATATGAGCAACAATATGATGCTTGCATTGCCTACCCTTGGGGATTTCATTTATATGAAGCATAATCTAAAACTATTGAATTAATTGGGTACAAATCAAACTCAAACCAGCAAAAATTCCCCCTCCCCTACAAAACCCTAGGTGCAACAATTTCAAAAAACAAAGATCCATGTAGAAGGCAAACCTCAAATCAAGCAGAGCACCGAGATGTGGAGCTCCGACACCAAGCCAGAGCTCGCCTCCCTCTTCATCCTCCTCCTCCTCGTCCCCTTGCTCCACCCTGTCTCCACCTCCCCGCTGTCGCCACCGCCACGGCCAGCGTTGCACCAGTAGGACCAACGCCGTGGCTGGCAGTGAAGAGGATGCTGAGGCCGAGGTCTCCACAAAGGACATGTGTCACGGGTACGCAGTGGGAGGCGACGTGGCCACCCCGCACGAAGACGGCGGTGGTCGCTAAGGAGCTCGGCGACATCGTCGGCGGTGGAGGCACGTCCACTCCGGGTTGCGGTGGCGACAGGGGTGTGGACAACGGCGTGGGGCACGAGCGAAGTCTCATCGACGGCGACCTCGAGCAGATGGAGGATCTGGGATTCGGTTTCAGCTACGAGTCTACGACGAGTTCCCGGAGCTGTGCAGTTCGAGAGGAGAGTTAATGGGCCGAGGGGAGCAACCCGTCACCAAATGTGCGTCCCACCGGACTCGACAACGCGCACAGATCTTGAAGCACATCTAACAGTCATAAAAATCGTTTGATGGATTAGAATTTTTCAGGCGTTTTATCAATAGCAAAGGTGTGTTTAAATAGGTTCCTTCTTTTATTTTCTATTTTTCAGCCCATATATGGCCCATGTGCTCACGCACTAAGAGCATTTCTAAGAGAGATCTAAAAATTAGTTCCTAAAAATTTTAGATTGAGACTATCCTAAAATTTTGGACTCAAAAAAATTTACAATCTCCAAAAAGACCCAAAAATTAAATGCCAAAGATTATTTTATTCACCATATAGGATAAATAGGCCTAGCGTTTACTTGCAATAGTTTTCTTTTGACGATACCGTGCCCCTGTGCGAACACCGATCGAGAGGATCCTTATTGATGTCGCCACTCCTTCACACCAAAGAACACGTCGCCGGCCATAATACCCTCGGCGGAAGACTTTGCCGTCAGCGTGTGGAGAAACAGAAGGACCTATCGATCTCCTAGTCGAACGTGTCATCAATCATGGTTGATGGGAAGATAGATCGACAATGGCTTGCGGTGATGTGCGAATCAAGCGACTGCGATAGGCAACGTAAAAAAATTGGTGCGGGTAGAAGGCATCGGGAGAAAGAAAAGGCACGGGCAAAAAATTTCTAGTATGTGAGCGGTAAAATTTTTCCATGAGAGCAGTGATTAGAAACACCAATAGATTTTCTAAATCTGGGTAAGTTTTGGGCTAGTACTGAGTATGAAAAATTTTTAGAAATAGATTTAAGTATTTGTTGATTGTCTGTTTTTAACTTAAATTTTAAAATTTAATTTCTAGAACCTCTTTAAACCTCTTTTTTTAGATGCTCTAACAAGCCAAGTCGGGCGTCCACTCCTCAGCTTTGCCGGCCCAATAACCAAACTCGCGGACCCTATCCATTTCCATCCATCCCGTAAAATCCCAAATCCACCATCAAATAAGCGAAGCGAAGCTGCAAGGATAAGAAGAGTTGGACGAAGAGCCGTTGCAGGAGCAACCAAGATGATGATGACGATGTCGTCGCCGGCCTCTGCCCGCCTCCTCCTCCCCTCGGCTTCCCTCGTCACCCGCTCCCTGCGCCTCCCTCGCGCCGCCGGTCGAGCTGCGGCCCGGAGCAGGAGAAGCAGCTGCCGGCTCGGGGTGGTGCCCGCAGCCAGCGCGGAGGTTGCCGACGCCGCCGCCGCTCCTGCCTACACCTCCGACTCGCTCATCCTCTACTTCAAGGCGGAGGGCTCCATGGAGGAGAGGGCCATCCCCAAGATCACCCAGGCCCTTGAGGTTCGCTAATTTCTTGCAATTTTGGATGGGGGTGAATCTGTGGATCAATCTACGGTTGGCGGAGAAGCAAATGAAATGTGCGTGTTTGTGTTGTAGGAGGTGGAGGGGGTCAGCGACCTGGAGGTGCTCATCGAGGAAGGCATCGGAAGCGTTGTGGTAAGTAGGCACTGCTCATCTGCTCGTACACAATCAGAAATAAGCTAAAAATCAATGTGGAATAGTTTGATCAAACACATTTCTCTGGCAACCTAACTTGCTAGTGAACAAGAACAAGTCAACTTGGAAGCAAAAGAGGGCGGCAATGTCCTATGGTTGTCTTGTACTCCCTCTGTTTCATATTATAAGATGTTTTGACTTTTCTAAAAGTCAAACTTGTTTAAGTTTGACCAAATTTGTAAAAAAATGCAGCAATATTTTCAACACAAAAAAATAACTATCAAAATATATTTAATTTGACATTGGGATTTAACGAAACTAGTTTGGTGTTGTAAATGTTGCTACGTTTTGTTACAAACTTGGTCAAATTTAACAAGGTTTAATTTTTAAAAAAGTCGAAACGTCTTATAATATGTAACGGAGGGAGTAGTTGTTAGCCTTGAATTATTTTGTTCTTATCTACACCTTTAAAATTCCATACGCTGTACTACACTAAAAGCAAAGTAACGTGCTAGCGATATGAAACACATTGTGTGGAATTCTCCAAGAAAAAATGTTCCAAACTCTATTGCTCACGGATGAACCATTGTTCAGTTACAAGAAGATGAGATATTTTGCTTGTTGCATTTTCTGTAACTGAAATAGATACTTTTCTTACTGCAGAACCACACTGAACAAGAGTGAACATGTCTAACTTAGGCAACTCTTACTTTTAAACAAAGATTGTGTAAACTATCTCAGCCTGCCAAAACTTCAGTGATTTATTTAAATTAGAGAACATGACAACCAAAATGTGGACAGATACAACCAAACCAATAGTTCCACCGAAATGTTAAGAAATCTGATTGTTTTTTGGTCAAGAAAGTGTTCTATTAATCTAACAAAATCTCTTCTCATTATGAGCTTTGAATTCTGAGCAGTGATATACTATACCGTGATATTATCATTTTTCTGAAAATTGTTTTCTCTGGATTGAGATCTTCTATGTTACAAATAGATCCAGGGTCTATAATCACTATTACCTAATCTTAATGCAAATATACGGAATCTTTTACCCAATAAGAGCATTATTTTCCTGAAGACTGGAGAAAGATGTATATCGCAATGGAAGGTAATAATCACCATGTAAAATTTCCAAGGCAATGGACTATATGATTTAATAATCACCAAGGGTTAAGAAGTTAGCAATAAAAACTTTCTGTACCTGATTATGGAGACTTAAACCTGTATTACCGATACTTTTCCTGCCGCCATTTTCCGTTTTCTCATTTCTCATACTACTGTGTTTCTTTCATGTTCTAGAAGCATACACAACAAAAGGGCATAAAAACCCTGACTTCAGGTCACCATAGTTTCATTTTCCTAAGAACACAGAAATTGATGCCAAACAAATTTAAGGATCTCAAACTCCATACTGATATCCGGTCACTGCTCTGTTAGCCTAGCCATTATTTCTTCATCCATCTCAAGCCTCATGATGCAATCAACATGACTTCATTTCTTTTCAACCAAACTTTTCTATTTCTAATGTTCACTCTAATAACGTGATGAACTGATGTGGTTGATCTACACTTCTGATGTTGCTGCTGCTACAGTTAACAAAGGAGACGACGGTGCAAGCTACCGGGGTGGCCTCAAACCTGGTAGAAGCCATCCAGGGAGCTGGCTTCAAGCTGCAAACACTTAGCCTCAGCTTCGACGATTTTAATGAGGATGTGGCTGCTGTAGAAGGAGAAGATGAAGACCAAGCCACGGAGTGACTATATCATGTCATCAGCTGCTTTAATTTGCACAAAACATATAATTTGCTCTTGTTTTGGCGCTCGTCAACATTTTGTTTAGTTGCTGCACTTCACTCCCTCTCCTTGTAATCTTTGAGGAAATTCATTTAAGTTAAGGAATGGTGTTTTTATTTGTGTATTCTGATTCAAAAAAAGTGTTGCTGAATTTTATTTTCAAGGTCCATATTAATTTGTTGAGATGGCTCAGCTAGCCTCTCCATTACACTAGTTAGTATGAGATCTTTTAACCAAAGAAGCCACAAACCTTGCTTGCAAAAAAGCCACAAATCTTGCTAGCTGTTTGCAAGCTCAAGTTGTTACCATCATAATGGCTGCTTTTGCGCTCAACGGACGACCACCACCCATTTTAGGAATTAAGATAATCCCAAATCAGACTAGTGCCAAGTAGGGGTGGTAATGGGACATGACCCACGGGCCTTTTCACAGCCCAACTCTGTCTTTCTATAATTTTAGCTTAAAACTCTATAGAATTTCAACCCGTCTTTTTTTACCTAGCCCTTAATTTTGTAGGCTAAAATATTAGACCCATTATCACTCCTAGCGCCAAGTTCTTGCCATCTTCCATGGTTACATCTCTGTCACCGGCCTACTTTTAGGTTTTGCACTTAAGGACCTAACAGTGGCCAGCAGATATTTGAAGCTCTAAGTGGTTGATTGGATCTCTGATTTTGTCAAACAAATTTTACAGACTAACATATTTTTTTGTCAAATCACATAAACAAGACTGTTATCCACAAAAAATTACCGATCACGGTTATTGTTACTTTGTTTCAAACAAAGTTTTATTTCTCCAAGGGACTTCCCCACTCTTTAAAGCTAAAATTTATCAATTGTATAAAAAGTGCTTTAAGAGACTTTCTATCTCACTCTTCAAATTTATGGGCTCCCTATCGAGAACTCCCCCCTCACAAAATTTATTAAGCCCCTAATCTCACTCACTCTACGCCACGTCCGTCGCTCAAGCACGCTTCCTGAACTTCTAAGCAGCGTGATTTTTACAATAACTTTTTTTATGAATTTTTATACAATATTTTAAAACAATTTTGCAACTTTATAATAGTACTAGTTAATTTATTCATCGGTACCCTCAAATAATTATCACAAATCATCTATCTATTTAGCAAAAAAGAACAAGTTGTGGCATTTTGGGAAATCTTGGATCAGTTCTCTTTAGAAAAACTAACCACTGCATGGGCTAGAGGTTTTTCAAAATTGTCAATTGATTCGTGTAGGTTTTACTTAATTGAGTCCGACTATCTAATAACTATATTATTTTTTCTATATTTTTTTACTTTGGATAATGAAATTATATATGTTTATCTATAGATCTACTATACCACACTTAGTACATTGTATCTCTACTATTATAAAAAAGAATAGTGTTTTTGCTAATTTTTCGTCCGTCGCTGACGTCAACATGACGTGGCAGCCCCACTCATGCTACCTTTCTTCGGTGTGTTTCTGCTCGTGGTTCCGCATGACGTGCACCGAGCCAGACAGACCCATATGCCATACCATCTGCAGTACGCACCCCACGTGCTCGCACCGTTGCAGGGAGATGTGGTGCGCCCGGGAGAGAATTACAACAAAATTATATGTGGAACATTTTAAGTTCAGCAGGGAATTGTTTCGTCGTCCCAGAAATTAATATATGATTGGAATATCCGTTCTCCTACTAAGGTTAAAAAGAAACCAAAAGAAAAAACAACGCCCAAGCAAAAGGTTAGAAAGAAACCAACCAAACAAAAATAACGCCCAAACAAAGAGAACAAAATCAAAATTAATAAATAGATCAAAGTTTTGGCTTGGAATCCTCCTCCGAAGAGGGGTCACTTTTGCACATAGTATAATCATAATCGATCATCTGGGGAAAGGATCCTCACCTCCATTCAAACAATTCATAACCAAAGAAAAAACAACAAGAGGGAAAAACATTGTAACAGAAAAAAAAGGAAGGTAAATGTGGTGTTGAGAAATAGATGGATCAGATTTCTAGCTTGAATCCTCTGAAGAGAGATTACATTTGCGCACAGTATAATCATAGTCCATAAGTTGGGGAGAGGATCCTCACTTTCATCCAAGTTATCTCAATCCAACAACGGATGCAACAAAAGGAATAAGAAACATATCAGATACTAAAACAGCGAGCGAGGTAAAACCAAACGAAATGAGGTGCAAATCAAATGTAGCGGTTTGATTAGAACTATTGGCTTAGAAGCCTTCTCCGAAGAGAACTTGCAAAAATCGCAAAATATAATTATAGTCGATAATTTGGGGAAAGGATCATGACTTCAAAACTATATTAGATTTGCTACGACGAAAACTGAAAACCAAATGCAACAGATCTATCTAAACAAACAAAGAGAGAACCAAACGGAATAGATCTAACTCAAATCGAGCAGGAACAAACGCGATAGAAGAAAACCACATATTACTGACGCAGAGGAAGAGAACATAGGGTGTGTTCTTGAGGAATCAGGTGCGCTTCTTATGTAGGGATGAGGGGTCGGCGGTGACAAGGAAACCCTAGCTCGCATCGGATTATGATAACCAGGCCAATATTAAATAGGCCTAATCTACAATTTTGGCCCAACTCTATAACTTGTCCTTTTATTATTTTCTTTTTTCGGTATACTTGGATGAATAGCACAAGAACACAAATGCACTTCTTTTTAATTATATACAAATCATCAAACACTATGGACAAATTTAAATTGTGCTAAGATTTACATTGCAAAACGCCAAAACATGTTTCCGTCATCCGTTACCTTGAGTATTTGGTCCACGTGACGGCAATATAATTTTATTTATTGATATATTTCTTAGAATCATTTATGTAAGTGGATTTAATATAAGTATAATTAAAATTATATTTACCCATTGTAACGTATGGATAATTTTCTAGTAACCTATAAAAGCGTGCGAGTGTAATACGGGGATAAAATTTTAACCCGCCACACGTGAGCAATATCGGAATTTCTAGCTTTTTTATCTCCTATGATTAATATAGGGGCTTGGAGAGCCTCTGGTTAGTATAAGTAAAGATCTATCTATACCTATACCTATACTAATTTAGTATCTTTTAGAAGCTCTTACGTTAACAAGAAAAATCTGAGAGTTGATTATGTGAATCGTGTCATCCTAGCTGTAGATACATTAATTGATTTGTCTACCGGAAACAACTAGAGTTAGTTCTAGATATGTGTGTCCTTTCCGTCCGAGTTAGTTCGAAATACACATGACATATCCCTATGTTATCTCCGTCAACGCCCACGTATTATCCGGTTATATATGGTTGTGCCGGACTGCCGGCAGCAGCCCTGGCGGTAGCGTTCAGCTACGTGTGCGAGTTAACCGGCGTGGTACAGGTAAACCATCCCATCCAGCATGAGCAATCCTGATGCATATACACGAAGCAGGTACTCATCTATACAAGTAAAAGTAGTAATGCTTTTTCTATATGAGGCATCGATCTTTATATTTGCATCTTATTATTTGTCTTTCTATTATGTTATGCCTTGCATGCTTTGCACCAGTTTAATTAGTTCATTAGTCTTCATGATGCAAAACATATGGTTCCGGATGAGCTTAATTAGTTCATTGTATTAGAAAAAGGCTTATAAATTACATGCAAATGGACGGTTTTCTTTTACAGCCACAAAATCCTTTTCTTCCCTCATCAGCCTGTCCACCAGTTTAACTTTCATCTTACTGTTATACCGGCATCTACATTGAGAAAAATAAAATAATTTATCCATCATTAATTATTTGTGGGGTAGAAATATAACGGTTCAAACTAAACTATAGAAGAATGATTGGATATTTATTTAAAATATAAAATTCATAAAATAATATTGAATAAGCTGATTGGATTCTACAAATAATTATCGGAAAGTAGGAAATCTAATATTTTAGGATTTTCAATGAATTTGTATTTATTTATAGTTTAACTAATTAGTTTATGATCACTCATATGGTGTCATATATCATTTGTAATATTTTTTAATTAAATTTATAATACTACATCATAGTCCGTCAGAAAGCACCTGTTGGCGTCTATTGAGAGTTCCGATTAAATAAACCATATTTAACTCCGATACTACAAATTAATAATTAACAAGTTGTAATTGATGTGAAATATTCTTTTAATCTAACCCTTTATAATTGAAAAAATAACCAGCACATTGAACATATAATTAAAAATAATATTCATGATATTAATAAATAACCTATATAATTAACGTACGAGTCGGCGGCTAGTATAAGACTAATCAGGAGTATATTTTTCGTCCATGTGGATTCTCAAGTTAGCGAAGCTTTGACAAGTAGATTGCCCGTCACCCGGCTGAAAACAAGGCTGTCTAAGAGGGAATGTGGTGATGATTGTACTTCTTTTTTTGATAGCGAGAGTGTTTGAATCAGTTTTCTGAACTCGAACAACTGCAGTACAATAGTACATATATACTTTTACCAAATGACAGACATCATGCATTTGTACCCTAGACTGAATGATGGTTATCTATTTTTCTGTCACCAATAAAACAACTCTTGTGTTAAAACAAAAAACTAATAGAACAACAAATGCCATACCTGCACTTGAGCCAATTAATATCTCAGCGGCCGGGGTGGAGCTTGGGGATGGCTGGGGTGGAGCTCGGCGGCGGACGGCCGGGGTGGAGTTCGGTGGGCGGCCGGGCACTACTACAAAACAATTTATTCACACCATTCTATCAGTGCTGGTTGGAGTTTTCTGTCCACCCACTCGCCCGCGCCCTGTGCAAGCAAGAACCGGCTCGAATGGTACTACATCAGTACTGGTTTATTAAAACAACCGATACTAAAAGCATCAGTACCAATTTTTTAAATTAACTGGCACTGATGGGTGGGATATCAGTGCCAGTTTTTAAATTAACCGGGACAAAAGCCGAGCCGAGCCAAACCAATGGAGGGAGGGAGCCGAACCGACGGAGGGAGGGATATTTTTATTGAACTCTCTTCATCGATCCCTCTCGTCTCTCTCGCTCTCACTATCTTGTTTTCTCCCTCCCTCTTGCTTCTCTCCCGGCGAGCGGTGGCGGCACCCTCTCCCCAATGAGTAGCGGTGGCGCGTCCTTGTCCCTTCTCCCTGGCGGCGGCACGTCCTCGTCCCAGCGAGCGGCGGAGGCGCGTCCTCGTCCTCGAGCACCTAGTGATTTAGTTCTTTTTTTTGGTTGGATTTGTGATTTAGATCTGGGATGTGAATGATTTGTGATTATGTCTATGGGTATCTTGTCGTTGATCTGTGTTGATTCATAGATGGGGGTTGATCTGTGATGTTCTTGGATGTGGATGCGGTTCCTTTTGGGTAGGGAGAGGGAGTGGTGGAGCTCGATGCATTGGCTCGATTCGAGCTGATGCGTCGAACTGACTACTTTGTTTTACTCATGTAACCTCATCAGTGCCGGGTCTCACATCCGGCACTGATGGACTCCCCCCATCAGTGCTTCCATCAGTGCCAGAATTCCAGTGCCGGTTAGGGACCCAACACTGATGGCCCTTCCTGTAGTAGTGGGGGTGGAGCTCGGTGGTGGCTCAAGCGGCGGGTGGGTGGCAGCTGCTATTGCTAGTGCGCCACCGATAGCTTGCCCCCTCTTCCCGAGACGGTGTGCATCGGCACCGCTGGCGGCGTCGTCCTCTCGCTAGTGGTGGAGCGCTGGAGGTGATGGGTGTGGAGGGGAGGAAGAAGAAGCAGAGAGACATTGATATATGGGTCCTGCTTTCTGTTGAGATTTGGAGATCGACAAATAGCCATCCTATTGGAGTACATAGTAATTTTGACTCTAATTTTTTGACTAACTACCTAAATAGAGATTTGAAGTGTTAAAAATGAATAGACTATTGAAGATACTCTTAGTTAGCCGATTTCTGAGCAGCGAACCAGCGAATTGTAACCTCCGGACAAACAACAACAGTACATGAAAGGAGACATTATAATGGACATAAAGAAAGTTGCAGGTAGCAAATAAAGTGGCATTACGTGAGCACGTGAGGGAATTTTTGGAAGGTGACCTATGCGGTATGTTCTCCTCGTGAGCCATCGTTTTGGCCTATCCGTGACCCTTTCCTGCTCTCCTCCTCTTCTCGGCCTTTAGGGCTTTGGATGCACATGAAAGAATCACTTCAATTGGACCGAAATCTCCTATTGAATTGGAGCAACAGTAAAATAATTCCCTGCCCTAGGACGTATTCTAAGCTACACGATAGTTTGTCACTTGTAACCTATAGAGCTCTTTGCATTGATTTGTCTAGGTTATCATCAGCTCGAGCATGCTAAGCCAGCCAGTCCATGCACACGGTATAACCTGAAGTCTCTTTGTTTTTAGAACTTAACCTGAAATCCCTTTCATTAGAACAACTTGCTCCTCGTATTCTATCACGTCTGAAAATTCTTCAATTTCCAAAATAAATTTATACATTAAATCCCTATCCAGAAATCAGTCAGGGTATATAAACTGACAATTTGATAAACATAACTAACACTAAGTAACGTTAAATACTTCCATAAGAGGCATTTGGTCCTCACATGGAAAAATCTACGGCGTAAAAATAATCAAGCGAAACTTCAGCACCACATCCACAGGCAACTCAATTGGTGTATAAGACAGGTCTTTAAATCCACCTTCTCCAACAAAAAGCTTTTTCTGATGATGATAATTAAGCAAGATTGAGTACTATCCATCGTACTCAACAAGTCATACTTAAAAATATAATGTAATATAACAGGGCTCAAAAGGAGACATAATAAGGCTATTTTGCATAAACGACGTTCAAATAAGCATTTAAGAAATCATAAAACAGTTAAGTACTTAAGCAACATTAAACAATTATGAACAACCTTTCTCGGCTGAACAGGCCCATTCTCCATATTTGGAGATTAACTAAAACCACCTCTCCATACCCAAAGGTTCCATGTTAACCACATTATTCCATATTAACCATTTTTGAGCAGTATGGGACTAATCACGAAAAACATTGTTAGACTCATCCATAACCGCGGTACGGCTATTCAAGTAGTTTTAATTTGATCAGAGGTGTACAAATTTACCCATAAGAGACAAAACCTCGACATGTCACCCTGCCATGCCTTACAAGTTACCATGCAAAGAATTGTGACAAGACCCATCGCATAACATAACCCAACATAGTTGTACCTTCCCGAGTTCCCTATCTTCCCCGAAGATATAGACTCACTCAGCGCCCCCCGTGACCTTATAACCGCCACTTCACAGTTT
Source organism: Oryza meyeriana var. granulata (assembly GCA_003991445.1). Taxonomy (NCBI): domain Eukaryota; kingdom Viridiplantae; phylum Streptophyta; class Magnoliopsida; order Poales; family Poaceae; genus Oryza; species Oryza meyeriana. Next base: position 187,597 of record RYFJ01000341.1, on the reverse strand, counting down.
GGTGCCCCACATTGGATCGTGCTATACAACCAATCAAGTCGTTGCTCATTCTGGCTTATGGTTAGTACAATAAATGCTTCACAACAGCAACTTGTGAACCGGTCCTTAATTGTCATGAGTATGACTAGCAAAACCATGTGCTCACAACCCACCGTTAGTCAAGTTTTAGTTAAAATATTAATTAACTAACTACGACCAACTGTCGTAAGCCACCAATGATTATCCATAGTGAAATTATAAGTGGAGTATATGTCATCCCACATGAAATGATACTAGTGTTTCCAAACCTAGTTAATCGAGCCAAACTAATATATAAGATTATTGCTAGTCAAATTATATCCCAAAGTTATCAAGGTCAGGGTATCAATAGCAAGAGGGCCAAGGCCATAACAAAGGCAAATAAATGCAATAGTTGAATGAAAAGAGAATTTAAAACATAGGATCAACATGTTCAAGGGATTTTAGACCCATATGACTTGCCTTGCTCCTTCAATTAGTCTTCAGGAACACTTTCCTTGACTCGTGATCTTCCAAAATGACTTAAAACTACACCTTACATGCAAAACGAGGAAAAGCACTAATAAAAATTAAATAAATAGTACATAAAAAGTAAACAAACATGTAGATATTGATCTTAGATGAATTTTGAGATTTGAACGGCCTCATTCCAAGTTCCTATGAATTAGTTATGAATTTTAAAAGATTTAATCAAATTAAAGCCTATTTAAAAAGATTAAATAGATTTATTACATCATATTTAATTATTTTTGTATTTGAAAAGAGAATTATGATGTCAACCCTAGGAAGAGAGGAAGCTGAGTCACTGACATGCAGGACCTATATGTCATTGAGAGAGGAGAGGTCGAATCACCATGGACCTAGTTCATAGAGGGGATCCACGAGAAATCGACGGTCGAGATCTCATCTAGATCAAGATGGGTAGCTGAGATTAGATCAGGGTAGATGGATGGCCAAGATCTGATCTAGATGGATGGGATAGATAGGATTAGATCAAAGAGGATCGGATGGTCAAGGTTAAACCTGACCGATCTAGCCACACGAGATGCCACGCAAGCAGACACACCGAGGCCACATCGGACTGGCGGTTGAGGTGGCGACAACTGGGACTGCCACATGGGATCATCGGCTTCCGGTGCATGAACCAATGATCGCCGGCACTCAACGGCGCGGCGGCGGACAGAGACGATACCGAAAGTGAGAGGGGGATGTGAAGATGCTCACCGGTACAGATGGAGCTGCCGACGATGGTAGGAGCAGACCGGTGGCGAGCTTTCGGCGGCGGACGGCAGTGACAACCAATGATGGCGGACTCGATGGCAGGGCTCGGCCGAAGCTGGCGCAAGCAGCAGAGAGAGAGGCATGCGTGGCCGATGGCTATTCCAAGCGGCGAGCTCGGGCGGCTGTGAGACGAGATCGACGAGTTCCGAGGCATCCTATTTAAAGAGGAAGGAGGAGAAGTCCGGCTTGGACACGACTTCGATGGCGATTCGGGTTGTTGGAGTCCTCAGGAGCCCATGGAGGAGCCGGATTCCTTCGGATGTCTCCAAATTTGTTGACGGGAAATGGAGAGGAGGTTGAGGAGACCTCGTTTCCCTACTCGGATTTGGAAACAAGGTGGTGAGTAGGCCGAAATGTGCACGGGATTGGAGTTGGGCTGCTGCGGGACTTAGGCGTGAGGTTGAAGAAGTACATGATAGGGCGGGCCCACTATTTAGCGGTAGAGAGGGAAGAAACCGCAAGCGGCTGGGCCGATGGCTTGCTAGGCCGGCTGGGAAAGAAAAGAAGGAACCGGGCCTAGCCGGGCAGGTCGAGGGAGAGGAGAGGAAAGAGGTAATGGGCTAGAAATGGCCCATTGCTAAGGAAGGGATTTTGATTTAATTTTCTATTCAAATAAATGTTGAAATGATCTTAGTGGCTTTAAAATTACTTATCTAGCTTTGAAAATTGCAAGAAAATTCTAGATTGTGTTATTTAACATGGAGAATTTATTAAAAATAAACCCAACCATGAATTTTTAAGGAAAATTTCATTTTCCCACCTTAACTTTAATTGTTAAGGATTTTTCTTCTTTTAAATCATTTACTAAAGTGTTCTTTCATTTATTAAAACACACTCCCACCGCTTTATAGGCCTGCGCTAAGTTAGTAAGCTTAGGCTGGCTTGCTCGGTAATAGGCCATAAGATATGAGTTCCTAAATAGCATGTCCTATTGGGTCGATAGTTGTCTGTGTTAAAATCACAGTGCAGATACTATTTCACAGGAGCCGATTAAAATAATCAGATATGCTTCATGTTAAGCCTAATTGCTATACACATGTGTTCAGATATCTAAATTATTTAGCAAGGTATTGAAGATATATTCTTATAAGGATCAATAGCTGGTGTGCTCATTCGGCGTATACTATTCATATTTTTCTATGAAGCCCTTCATAACCTCGTTGCTAGCTGATATGAAGCAGGACTTGGAGAAGAAGTACTCAAATAATGGGTATTCAGGAGCAAGGCACTCGGGAAATCTTCACCAAGGAGGATGAGTACTCGGCAACAGCTGTAACTCAACTATGAAGGTCTCAGGGGCTACTGTGGAGGTCATGGGTCCCGGGTACATCATGAGAAGCTTTGTGGCCACTCGGATAGAGGATGAGCCTAATCTTGTAATTAGGGATACAACAGGACTCAGTGTATATTACCTTGTATGATAAGGAAAGAGATATAGTCCTAGTCGGGTACGTTGTGTTCCTAGAAGAAAATCCGTTGGTCAAGTCCGACTGGGATCTTATCATGCAACCTTACCTCATCAGTATATAAGAGGAGGTAAGGAGCCCCTTGGGACAGAACAATCTCATTAGAGAAACCTCAAAGGCAACACACGACAGCTGGAAGTAGGGTATTACCTCACCTTGAGGGTCTGAACCAGGATAAATTGTTTCGTGTTCCTTTGCAATCCATCAAGTTTAGATCTTACGAGTAGCCCCATATAATCATTGTCAATACAAAACATCGACAGTTGCCACGCAAGTTAGGGGCTTTCGGCGAGATCATCTTCAACAAGCCTGATGGATCCAAGCACCAGAGTCGACGACATCAAGTTCATCCCCGGGCAGGCAATTAGCTTCGGGAGTCTTGACTTCGTTGCCGACAAATTCGGCGACCTCACCCTGACCGACTCGGATTCGACCCGATCGGCCAGGAACCAAGCCGATTTTGCACCAGTCGGCTTACTCAACGCTGTGGTAGTTTTTGGAAACTTGCTGCGGTGATTTCCAAGACCTATGTGTCCAGGGACAACTCTTTTTCCCGGTGTTCAACTCGGACTCGGCCTTGGACAGGCTGAGATCGGGATAGGGGAGAAGGAGATCCTCAATCTCCCGTTCAGACTCGGCAACGCCGTGGATATCTTCAATCTAAGTCCGATGTGGCAGAACCAATCCTCTGGAGTTCGACTCGGATACGGCCCAGAACCGCTTGAGATTGGATCTAGGGAGGTTGGAGTTGTAATCACCCCCCCCCCCAAACTACTCTGACTCCGACTCACAGTCGGACAGCAGCTCGGCAAGCTTTTCTCCACCACGCGAAGTGTTTATGGCGTCCAAGGGCTCGACTCCCACACAAGATGCATGCCGACTATGTGATCAGCCAGAGGAGGAGGCTCGCCAACTGCGTGAGCAATAGGAGGAAGATGCATGACGCTTGCAAGCCGAGCGCGATGCTCGCAATGACAACTTACGCAAGGCTGGGCAGACTGCTCAGCAGGAGATCCTCCAAACCCGAGTTGACGACCATGACGTCTTCGTGACCCCACAACAGAACATTGTGGCCGCTGACACCTTATTGGACACCTTGCAGTTTGGGCCTGACCACCAGGCCACCCCAACTATCGCAAGGATCAAGGCAATGATCACCGCTGCGGCTTGTCGGCAGCGACAACAATCTAGAGACACTCTCATACCATCAAACAAGACGGCTTCAGACACGGCGGTTTCATCTGCTTCAGCATGGCGCCGAGCAACTGGCTCTGTCCGTATTACTCGATGTCACAACATACGTCACTCGACAATTTGAGTAATGATCATCGGCGACATCATCATGATGACCACCGCGGCAACCAGGACGCCCGAGGATGACTGCGGCGGGATCTCTGCCACAATATTAACGCTTGACGCCGAGAACGCAAGGAGGAGGAGCGCCACCGACTGGAAGATGAGCATGAGCACTTCGGCCTCCACCACGAGCGATTGCATCGCCGTAGTCAGAGTCGGAGCCATCACCTAGATGAAGGAATACCGGCGTTCACCCACAAACTATAACAAGTCGACTGGCCATCTGGTTTCAAGCCAATTGGAATAGAGAACTACAATGGGAAGACCAACCTAGAGTCCTGGCTCAGTCTACATCTTGGCAATCCGTGCGGCCGGAGGCGATCACAAGGCTATGGCTAACTACCTCCTAGTCTCCTTGGCTAACTCAGCGAGGACATGGCTGACAGGGCTTCCCAGGCGATCAATCGACTCCTGGGGTGAACTCCGTGAACGTTTCGTCGCAAATTTCCAAGGAACCTATGAGAGGCCATCTTCCGAGTATGATTTATATCAGTGCCACCAGAGGAAGAACGAGTCCCTCCGCGACTTCATCAAGAGGTTCTCAAAGAAGAGGAATTCAATACCCAAGATCAAGGACGAGGTTGTCATCACAACCTTCCGAAATGGAGTCAGGGACACCCCGTTCATCTTTAAATTCACTCGGAAGCCTCCAAATTCTATCAAAGCCCTATTTGACATGGCAAACAAATACGCTGACTTGGCCGATGCCGTTGCTGAGGCCCTAGACGATAAGAAGGAGCCCCGACAAAAGAAGTGGAAGGACACTAACGATGCAGCCCCGACTAAGTCCGGCAATTGCAAGCACAAGTCAGACAATATTGTGGTGGCAGTTGAGCGCAGCCGACCGTGACCCCCGAGGATGGATGAATACCAGAAGGTTATGAACGGGCCATGCCCTTTCCACCCAATGGGGAAGCACGTGGCTAAGAACTATTTCATGCTCAAGAAGTTCACTTCCGAACAAACATCAACGTCTGGCGACAACAACGACAAGGATAAGCCAGACTCGCGCGCAGCCGGTGACTATTAAGATCCTCAGGCTGAGCTCAACCACATCTTCGGAGGGCCGTCTGCATACGAGTCCAAGAGAAAATAGAAGCTGCGGCCGAGTACAGCTCCCTTCCACGGGGTAATCCTAGGCCTCTCTTCCACTCCACTCAGACATATCACTCTGCCAGTCACTTTTGGTACACGGGAGAATTTCCGCATCGAGAACATATTCTTCAAGGTTGCCGACTTCGAGACCGCTTACCACGCCATACTCGAACGGCCTGCACTAGCCAAATTCATGGCAGTGCCTCATTATACATCCATGGTGCTCAAGATGCTAGGACTAGAAGGAGTATTTTCCTTATGCAGTGATGTCAAGCAAGCCTTCACCTGCGACAAGGAGAGCTACGAGCTGACACAATCTCATGAGGTAGTAGTCGGACGCAGCAATATCCGACTAGCTGCAACAACTGCAAACGAGGATAATCAAGTTCCAGCGAAGAAAGCAGCCAAGTTGGGAATTTCAGCCGATTCAGAGACAAAGAAGATCCCCTAGACCCTTCTGACCCCACCAAGATTGCGCTTGTCGGGACCGGACTCGACCCCAAATAGAAAGACGCGCTCGTCACCTTCCTCCAGGCGAACAGGGATATATTTGCTTGGAAACCTTCCGACATGCCTGGCGTACGGAGGTGATCGAGCATTCCCTCAACGTCAAACCGGACGCCAAACCAGTCAAACAACAACTATGGCGCTTCGCACAAGACCGGAAAGATACTATTCGGGAGGAGATAACCAAACTCCTAGTAGCCGGATTCATCAAGGAGGTATACCACCCAGATTGGCTGGCAAACTCAGTCTTGGTCTGGAAGAAGAACGATAAATGGCACATGTGCGTCAATTACACTGACTTAAACAAAGTGTGTCTCAAGGATCCATTTGGTCTACCCAGGATAGATCAGGTGGTCGATTCAACCGTGGAATGCGAGCTACTCGGTTTTCTCAACTATGACTCGGGATACCATCAAATCAGCCTAAAAGAGGAGGACTACCTGAAGACTTCTTTTATCACGCCATTCGGGGCATACTGCTATGTCACTATGCCGTTCGGGTTAAAAAACGCCGGCGCGACGTATCAACGTGCTATCCAGCGGTGTCTTCACAATCAACTCGGGCGCAACGTTGAGGCATATGTCGATGATGTGGTGATCAAGACTAAAGTCAAGGAGGACCTCATCGCCGACTTAGAAGAAACTTTCCAAAGCCTTCAGAGATTCAATATAAAGTTGAACCCGGAAAAGTGCGTATTCGGAGTACCTTTGGGAAAATTGCTCGGCTTCATCGTATCGCAACGGGGCATCGAGGCAAATCTAGAGAAAATCAACGTATCATGAACATGGCACCTCCGACTAGCCAGAAGGATGTACAGAAGCTGACTGGCTGCATGGCGGCACTCAGTCGATTCGTTTCCTGACTTGACGAATGGGTTATGCCCTTTTTCAAATTATTGAAGAAAGTCGACAATTTTCAATGGACACCTGAAACCTAACAAGCTTTCGAAAACTTCAAGAAGTTCCTCATGTCACCACCCGTGTTGGCATTACCAATGTCCTAGGAACCACTCATGTTATACCTAGCGGCGATCACTCAGGCAGTCAGCATGGTGCTGGTCGTTGAGTGGGCGGAGCCAAGACACATACAAAAAGTTCAAAGACCAGTTTACTTTGTCAGCGAAGTCCTAGGCGAATCCAAGATGAAATATCTCCAATTCCAGAAGCTGCTATATGGCTTGCTCATAACTGTCCGGAAGTTGGTGCACTATTTTTAGTCGCATCAAGTTACAATCATCACATCGTATCCACTCAGGGATGTCCTACACAACCACGAGGCCACCGGTAGAATCGCTAAATGGGCACTCGAGTTGATGGCGTTTGATATTGCTTTTCAACCTCGGACAACAATCAAGTCACAAGCACTTGTCGACTTCGTAGCCGAGTGGACATAGGTTTAGACGGCTATATCAACAGACAAGCTAGAATTCTAGACGATGCACTTCGACAGTTCTTTACGGATCGGCAGAGCAGGGGCTAGCGTCGTCCTGACATCACCCACCGGAGAAAAACTGAAATATGTCCTTTAGATACACTTTCCAGCATCCCACAACATTGCCGAGTACGAAACACTCATCCACGGGCTCCGCATCGCCATATCATTTGGCATCCGCCGATTGGTAGTACGCAGGGATTCTCAACTCGTGGTTGAAAGTGCATCTAACCCCTAAGTGGATTTTGGTGGATTAATGACAAAGCAGTTAAGGGACTAATAAGTTTATCGAGAATTGTGCAGAGAATTAGTCCCAGGTTACTTGGTGTGGTGCATGGAGAACCCCACAAAGACATGACGCAAAAAGGCGAAGCGACTCAGAGTTTATTTTAAATTCTTTTGAATTTTCTTTTAAATCGAGGAAAAACCGTACTATCAAGAGGGGTTGCAAGCAGTGTTCCAAGACCACTCAAGTGCTTAAGATCCAAATAGATGAGAGTCCATCATTTTGGCATAACACATACACTTGGGATGGGCTAGTCTCAGTGTCAGGGTCAGAGGTTCCTACCCATGGGGTCGGAGGCTCCGACCAACCTTCTTGGCCAGAGACTAAGTGTTGGTCGGAGGTTCCTACCCCTGGGGTTGGAACCTCCTAGCCAAAATCTGTGAGTAACGGCTAGGTGAAGTAAGCCATTGCCTATAAAGCCCAATCTTTGTTTCTAGCCGTTTGGAGGCCATACCACTTCATTCCAACTGTCTACTAGCCTCTTCTAAGGTCCTTTGAGCTCTCCGAACTAGTTCTAGTGCCTCCTTTGTGATTCTTGTGAGGATCTAGTGGGAAATTGAGTGAATTTTGTTGAGAGAAGGCTAGGAGGATCTTGTACACTTGAGGAGGACGCGGATTAGCTGCTTGGAGCTTATTTCTCTTGGAGGGAAACCTCCTAGATGGTTAGGCATCACCCGCGAGCTTCCTCTTGTTGTGGATTGTCCCGGCATTTATATCCTACCCTATTACTTGCACCACACTTGATCTCTGTCAAAATTATCCATTATTAAAGTGTCTTGTGGAGTCAGAACTTTAGGGTCGAAACCTCCGGCGTTCTTCGCTGGAACCTCTGACCATCCCTCTCGGCCAGCCCGAGAGAGCTGGTCGGAACCTCCTACCATTTTGGTCAGAGGTTCCTACCAGTATTTTACCACTGCACTTAGAGAATTTTTCAGGAACACCTATTCACCCCCCTCTAGGCGACATCAACGGGCTTTCAGTGGTGAGCCAGGTCATGAAAGACTGGACGTGTCTAGACGACAACATAGCGGCATACTGTCAGGAGGTACGAAAGCTGGAAAACAAGTTCGACGGGCTGGAGATTACACATGTGCTATGCCAATACAATGAAGCCGCAAACGAGATAGCCAATATGGGATCCAAGCGAGAAGTGGTCTCGACTGGGATTTGTATCGAGCACTTATTGGAGCCATCAGTCAAAAAGAAGCCAGTATTCGAGCAGTCGGGGGCTGAACCTATCCTGCCAACAAACGAAGTACTAATCATCTCTCAGGATTGGCAGACTCCAATCATCTGGTTCCTCCTAGAAGATGAGCTCCCAGAAGATCGCAGTGAAGCCGAGCGGATCAAACGTTGAAGCAAATGTTTCCTTGTAGTCGGAGAAGATCTCTATCGTCAAAGCGCATCCGGAGTCCTCATGCGCTTCGACGATAGAGGGCAAGCAGATTATGCAATCCATCCACTCGGGCATCTATGGCAATCATGTTGCATCAAGGACATTAGTCGGAAAGGCTTACAGACAAAGATTTTTCTGGCCAACTACAGTTACAGACGCTATAGACATAGTTCGGACGTGCGAGGGATGCCAGTTCTTTGTCCGACAAACACATCTTCCAGCTCTGGAACTATAAACAATTCCAATCTCTTAGCCTTTTGCAATTTGGGGGCTTGACATGGTTGGGCCGTTCAAAAAAGTGCTAGGAGGGTTCACACACTTGTTCGTTGCAGTGGATACATTCACAAAGTGGATCGAGGCAAAGCCCGTTGCTACCATCATAGCGGCAAGGGCAAAAGACTTCATCATGAACATCATATACCGATTTGGAGTTCTCAACCACATCATAACAAACAACGGCACTCAGTTCACTGGCGGCGTTTTTCAAGATTTTTGTGATGACTTTGGCACCAAGATCTGTTATGCTTCTGTGGCACACCCACGGGGGCAGGTCGAGCATGTAAATGGCATGGTCTTACAAGATATCAAGACTAGGGTGTTTGACCGACTACAACCATATGCGGGGTGGTGGGTGCAAGAGCTTTCATCTGTTCTCTAGTCTTTAAGAATTACGGTTGGTCGGGCTACAGGGCAATCCCCTTTCTTCCTAGTCTATGGTGCTGAGGCCGTGTTACCAACCGAGTTGGAGTTCGGCTCTCCACGAGTTCGGGCCCACTCAGAAGTAAAATCAACCGAAGACTGATTGGTTGAGTTAGATCAGTTGGAAGAAGCAAGAGACATCGCAACTATCCAGTCGATATGGTATCTTCAAGGCCTGCATCATTATCACAGTCGGAATGTTCGTGGTCGCGCCTTTTCGGTGGGAGATCTCATCCTGAGAAAAATACAAACCACCAAAGACAGACATAAACTATCTCTCTTATGGGAGGGGCTGTTCATCATCGTTGAGGTGACGTGTCCGGGTGCCTACCGACTAAAGACGGAAGATGGCGTCCTAGTCAACAACTTGTGGAACATAGAATAGCTATGTCTTTTCTATACCTGAGTTTTGTATTTCTCTTATATATAAATAAAGTTTGTTACTCTGACTCAGTACACCGCTTTTCTCAACCGAGTAGTGAGTCGGGGGTTACATGATAATACATGTATGTTGTTGTTAATAAAGTTCGATCTTGTTTTATCTGAGTCATGAAGTTTTATAAACATCTATGCTAAGTTTTCCTGAGTATAGTCTCATGAGGTAAACGCTTTTTAAAGTTGGTCTCAAAACACTCGGCACGAGCTAGCTAGTCGGGTGAAACTAATGATGACTAAGATGGAATAAGTACTCAGTAAGATATAACAACAAACACCAAAAGCATTTATAGTGTCTACATATTGTTCTTATCATGCACCAACTACTTAAAAGAAGTTTGTCTTTACAATGGCAGATCCTCGGCGATTGCCCTAGCAGTCAGCTTGGCCAAGTTTATCAGCTCTAAGCCCTCCTCTGGGGTGGTGCCCTCAGCAAATCCCTCACCAATAGCTTCAATATCTACTCGGGAGTAGAGAGACTTTGTCATGGCCAAGGCCTGGGAGATCCCTACGGTGGCATGCTCTGTGGTGAACTCCTTCAGTATAGCCAGAGCGTCCTGAAGGCATTGTATCACTTGGGTAGGGGAGCTTGAGCTGGAGCTGGCTTGGCCTGGCTGCATGATGTCAAGTAAAGCCTTCGCTGAATCCACTATGGAATCCCGTGAATCCTTCACTACTTTGATTTCCTCAGCAAAGGCGCTGAATTGTGTCTGCGCATTGGTCTTGAAGGCTGCTCATATAAAAGAGAAGACATAAACAAATCTGGATATCTAGCTGGACAGAGTACCAAAGCGGATATGAAGCTTACTTGCGTACTCGGTGTCTACTTTGGATTTCACCTTCTCGAGCTCCTTCAGCTACTTCTTCAGGCGTTCTATCTGCAGGGATTGGTTATTCAGGTTTGTCTCCAGAGCTATAGCCGAACAAAGACGAATATCAACAGTGCAAGAACATTGGTTTGGGGTTACTCGGGTAATGAAGAAACATACCTCTGATGGTCCCTGTCTGCGCCCAGTTCTCGCCCCTGAGCTTGTTCACTGAATCCTTCAGCCACTCCTCCCTCTCCTTGCTGCTCTTCTCCAAATCATCCTTGGCAATCTGAAGCTGGTGGAGTTGAGTAAGCTGAGGGGCAAGTTGGGACAAAACTTTGCCCATCCTCTCGGACTGATCGACCACTTGCTGTGCAAGAAGCATTGAAGTCAAACAACATAAGCAACGATGGCCAACAATTTTGAGGAGCTGCAGATCAGCAAACACAATCGGATGGATTACATACCTGGATACTCCTTGATGCGGAGATGGTGGCCTCCATTAATTTGACTCGCTCCCTCTGAGCGGCTTGCTTGTTGTGCTTGAAGGTTTGTTCTTCCCCTCCAGCGTAATCCAATAAAATGTCCGAGGGAAGTTTGGTGGAGGAGCCTCAAGCCTGGGGAGATTATCGTCATCAGAAGATGGAGAAAGTGGAGGAGAAGGAGTCCTGGGCCTTGGATCGACTGGCGGTGCGGGGTCTTGGGCGAGCTCAGGGACTGGGGTGTCCACCACGGCATCCTGACTGGGTGACGATGGAGGCCCGACCGAGTGGGTTGTTTCAACCTCAGGGGCTGAGACAATACTCGGCTCGGGATGTGGCGCTGCGGTCTCGGCCTCAGTCGGGATGGGAGTGGCGATGAGGGTCGGTGGCATTGTCTCCTTGGGATCAGTGTCACTAGGGTTCCTGCAAACATATTCATCAATCAAGAAACTACTCAAGATTTCTTAAAGACTGAGGATTTCTATACCTTTTGAAAGTTTTAAACCTCCACCCATGCGTGCTAAGGGTGGAGGTAGTCAGTGATGGGCCTGAAGGCCTGTTCGGCAGAATTAGGGATCTGATAGAACTTGGCAGAATTAGCCTTGTACGACAGGGAAAATACAGTCCTAGTCGGGAATGTTATATCTCTAGAAGGAGATCCCTTAGTCGTAGTCTCACTGGGAGTCCTACTTTGTAACCCTATCCTCCAGTATATAAGGGGAGGCAGGGCGCCCCCTGAGGGTAGAAGACATCGGAGGTTCACAAGAATCAGAATCATACATCCTCAAAGGAAATACACCACAACTGGATGTAGGGTATTACCTCATCCCGAGGGCCTGAACCAGTATAAACTCTTCGTGTTCCTTTGCAATCCATCGAGTTTTGATCCGATGAGTAGCCCTATATTCTTATTGCCGGTGTAAAACATCGACAGTTGGCGCGCCAGGTAGGGGCCTCAGTGAGATCAACCTCAACAAACTTGATGGATTCGACAACCGGAGTTGACGGCATCAACTTCTCCCCTGGAGACACGATCACATTCGGGAGCCTTGACATCGTCACCGACAAGTTCGGCAAACTCACCCTGACCAACTCAGACTCGATCCGATCTGCCGAGGAACCGACCAACTCTACGACGGTCAACCCACTCAACGCTGCAGCAACCCTCGTCGATTTGCTGCGGCAATCTTCTACATGTCCGGGTCTCAGGACAACTCTTCCCTTTGGCATTCGACTCGAACTCGGCCTCGAGCCGGCCGAGATCGGCCTAAGAAGGGAGGAGATCGTCAATCTCTCATGCAGACTCGGCAACACCACGGATGTTTCCAATCTACATCCGACACGGCAGAACCGATCCCCTAAGGTTCAACATGGATACGGCCCAGAGTCACTCGAGATTGGATCTAGGGAGGTCGGAGTCGTGATCACACCAATCAACTACTCCGATTCCGACTCCAAGTTGGACAGCAGTTTGAACAACACTTCAGACTATAGTTTGGCAAGCTTCTTCCTGCCCCGCGAAGTCTTCATGGCGTCCAAGGGCTCTACTGCCACTCAAGAAGCACGCCAACTACACGAGCAACAAGAGGAGGAGGCCCGTCGACTATGACAACAACAGGAGGCTGAGCGCGACGCTTGCAATGACAACCTACGCAAGGCTGGGCAAACCGCCAAGCAACAAATCCTCCAAACGTTTCCAATCTACATCCGACACGGCAGAACCGATCCCCTAAGGTTCAACATGGATACGGCCCAGAGTCACTCGAGATTGGATCTAGGGAGGTCGGAGTCGTGATCACACCAATCAACTACTCCGATTCCGACTCCAAGTTGGACAGCAGTTTGAACAACACTTCAGACTATAGTTTGGCAAGCTTCTTCCTGCCCCGCGAAGTCTTCATGGCGTCCAAGGGCTCTACTGCCACTCAAGAAGCACGCCAACTACACGAGCAACAAGAGGAGGAGGCCCGTCGACTATGACAACAACAGGAGGCTGAGCGCGACGCTTGCAATGACAACCTACGCAAGGCTGGGCAAACCGCCAAGCAACAAATCCTCCAAACTCAGTCGGCGACCACGACGTCTTCGTCATGCCTCAACAGAACGTCATGGCTGCTGCTACTCTATTGGATACACTCCAATTTGGGCCTGATCACCAGGCCACCCCGACTATCGCAAGGATCAAAGCCATGATCACCGCTGCTACATGTCAGCAGCACCAACAGTTGGGCGACACACTCATACTGACCAACCTGTCGGGTTCTCCAACAGCGGTCTCGTCCGCATCAGCGTGACGCCAGGCGGCTGGCTCTAGTCAGCCACATGCGGAGTCACGCCAGATGTCTCTCGGCAACCCAAACAACAACAATCGGCGGTGTCCCCAGAACAACCGCCACGACAACCAAGATCTCTGAAGCCGACTGCAACGCGACCTCCGCCAGGATATCAACACACGGCACCATGAATGCAAAGACGACGAGCGCCGCCGACTGGAGGACGAGAACGAGCGCTTCGGCCTCCACCACGAGCGGTTTAACCACCGTAATCGGAGCCGAAGCCCTCATGCAGATGAAGGCATACCGGCCTTCATTGAGGAGCTACAACAGGTCAACTGGCCATCGGGCTTCAAGCCTACAGGAATCGAAAAATATGACGGCAATACCAATCCTAAGTCCTGGCTCATGGTCTACACTCTGGCAATCCGAGCAGCCAGAGACGATCACAAGGCCATGGCTAACTACCTCCCGGTCGCCCTGGCCGAATAGGCGAGGACATGGCTAACAGGGCTTCCAAAGCGGTCAATCGGCCCCTGGGGAGAATTCTGGGAACGCTTCATCACCAATTTCCAGGGGACTTATGAGAGGCCATCTTCCGAGCACAATCTCTATCCGCTGCACCAGAGGAAGAACGAGAATCTTCGCGAGTTCATCAAAAGGTTTTCCGAGAAGCGCAACTTGATCCCAATGATCAAGGACGAGGTCGTCATCACTGCCTTCCGCAAGGGAGTTAAAGACGCCCCGTTCATAGCCAAGTTCACTCGGAAACCTCTAGCCTCTGTTAGGGCTCTCTTCGACATGGCAAACAAGTATGCCGACTCGGCCGAAGCGGTCGCCCAGGCCCTTGACGACAAGAAAGAGTCCCAGCAAAAGGACCAAAAAGCCAACAACGAGCCATCACAGAACAAATCTGGCAGCCACAAGCGGAAGTCAGACAACGTGGTGGCCAACGTGGAGCGTACTCGGTTGCGACCCCCAAGGAACAACAAGTACCAAAAAGTGATGAACGGGCCCTGCCCCTTTTATCCCAAGGGAAAACACGCGGCCAAGGATTGCTTCATGCTTAAGAGGTTTGCTTCCGAGCAGGCTTTAACATCTGGCACCGACAAGGACAAAGACAAGCCAGATTCGGCCGCAACTGGCGATTATCAAGATCCCCAGGCTGAGCTCAACGACATCTTCGAAGGGCCGTCTGCATACGAGTCCAAGAGAAAGCAAAAGCTAACAACACGCGACGTCAACTCGGTCTCTACAGTAGACAACCCCCAATATTTGCGTTGGTCAAAGATGCCTATCACATTTGACCGCGCAGATCACCCTGATCGGGTTACACATCCAGGACGCTATCCACTCGTCCTGGACCCGGTCGTCAAGAGCATCAAGTTGAAGAAGGTTCTCATAGATGGAGGCAACGCGCTCAACATTCTGTTCGCCAAGACCCTGGATGAGATAAAGATTCCTCGTTCAGAGTTGCGGCCGAGTACGGCGCCCTTCCACGGGGTAATCCCCGGCCTATCCTCAACACCTCTCGGGCAAATAACTTTGCTGGTCACTTTCGGCACGCGGGATAACTTCCGCACAAAGAACATCTGCTTCGAGGTCGCTGATTTCGAGACTGCGTATCATGCGATACTCAGACGGCCGGTGCTAGCCAAATTCATGGCGGTGCCGCACTATACCTACATGATGCTCAAGATGCCTAGGCTAGCCAGAGTTCTTTTCCTTCGTAGCGATGTCAAGCAAGCCTTCACCTGGGACAAGGAGAGCTGCGAGTTGGCTCAATCTCAAGAAGTGGTAGTCGGACGCAACGGCATTCGGCAAGCCGCTACAACCGAAGTCGAGGACGATCAAGTTCTGGTGAAAAAAGCAGCAAAGTCGGGAATTTCAACGGACTCTGACATGAAGAAAATCCCCCTGGACCCTTACGACCCCTCCAACACTGCTCTAGTCGGGACCGGACTCGACCCCAAATAGGAATACGCGCTCGTCACCTTCCTCCAGACGAACAGGGATATTTTCGCTTGGAAACCTTCCGATATTCCTGGGGTACCAAGGGAGGTGATCGAGCACGTCCTCAACATCAAGACAGATGCCAAGCCAGTCAAGCAACGGCTATGGCGCTCCGCACAGGACCACAAAGATGCTATTCGGGAGGAGATAACCAAGCTCCTCACAGCCGGGTTCATCAAAGAGGTCTACCACCCGGATTGGCTAGCAAACCCAGTCCTGGTCCGAAAGAAGAACGGTAAATGGCGCATGTGCGTCGACTACACTAACTTGAGCAAGGCGTGCCCCAAAGACCCATTTGGTCTACCCAGAATAGATCAGGTGGTGGATTCAACTGCGGGGTGCAAACTTCTCAGCTTTCTCAACTGTTACTCAGGATACCATCAAATCAGCCTGAAGGAGGAGGACTGCGTGAAGACTTCTTTAATCACGCCGTATGGAGCATACTGCTACATCACTATGCCGTTCGGTTTGAAAAACACTGGAGCAACGTATCAACGGTGGTGTTTACACACTCAGATTGTGTGCAATGTGGAGGCGTATGTCGATGACATGGTGATCAAGACAAAATCAAAAGAAGACCTCACCGCCGACTTGGAGGAAACCTTCCAAAACTTTTGAAGATTCAAGATGAAGTTGAACCCGGAGAAGTGCGCCTTCGGTGTGCCATCCGGAAAGCTACTCGACTTCATTGTATCGCACCACGGCATCGAGGCTAACCCAGAGAAAATTAACACAATCATGAACATGGCACCCCCGACTAGCCAGAAGGACGTCCAGAAGCTGACAGGCTGCATGGCGGCACACAGCCGATTCATCTCCCGACTAGGCGAATGGGGTATGCCCTTCTTCAAATTACTAAAGAAAGCAGATAATTTTCAATGCACTCCCGAAGCCCAGCAAGCCTTCGAAGACTTCAAGCAATTTCTCACATCACCACCAGTGTTGGCATCACCTATGTCCCAAGAGCCATTAATGTTATATCTGGCGGCAACCACTCAGGTAGTCAGCACGGTGTTGGTGCTCAAGCGATTAGAGCTGGGTCATATACAGAAAATTCAATGGCCAGTCTACTTCGTCAGCGAGGTCCTAGCCGACACAAAGATGAGATATCCTCAGGTTCAGAAGCTATTATATGGCCTACTCATCACTGTCCGAAAGCTGGTGCACTATTTTCAGTCGCATCAGGTCATGGTGGTCGCATCGTATCCACTCGGGGATGTCCTGCACAACCGCGAGGCCATCGACCGAATCGCTAAATGGGTGCTCGAGTTGATGGCGTTCGACATCACCTTTCAACCACGGATAGCAATCAAATCTCAAGCTCTAGCCGACTTCGTGGCCGAGTGGACAGAAGTCCAGACAACTACAACAACAGAAAAGCTAGAGTACCGGACAATGTACTTCGATGGTTCTCTACAGATCGGCGACGCCGGGGCCGGCGTCGTACTGACATCACCCACTGGCGAAAAACTCAAGTACGTTCTCCAGATTTACTTTCCGGCTTCCCACAATATCACCGAGTACGAGGCACTCATCCACGGGCTCCGCATTGCTATATCACTCAGCATCTGCCGATTGGTTGTACGCGGGGATTCTCAACTCGTGGTGAACCAAGTCATGAAAGACTGGACATGTCTCGACGATACTATGGCGGCCTACTGTCAGGAGGTCAGAAAGCTGGAAAACAAGTTCAATGGGCTAGAGATAACTCATGTATTACGACAATACAACGATGCTACAGATGAATTGGCTAACATGGGGCTACTCGGCGGATGGAAACTTGATGGATTGCAAAGGAACACGCAGAGATTTTATACTGGTTCAGGCCCTCGATGTAAGGTAATACCCTACGTCCAGTTGTGGTGTTATTCCTTTGAGGATTTGCCATGGTGATTCTGGTGAACCAACTCAACCTGCCCTCAGGGAGCGCCCTGTCTCCCCTTATATACTGGGGGACAGGGTTACAAGGTAGGAGTCCCAACCGGATTACGGCCAAGGGATCTCCTCTTAGAGATATAACGCACCCAACTAGGACTGTGTTTTCCTTATCGTACAAGGCAAAGTCTGCCGAGTGTGGCTATATTCCTAATTACAAGGCTAGGCACATCCTCTATCCGAGTGGCCCATATGCTTGTCATGAGGTACCTGGGGCCCATGGCACCCACAGTAGCCCCTGAGACCTTCATAGTTGAGTCACAGCTGATGCCGAGTGCTCATCCTCCACGGTGAAGTCTTCCCGAGTGCATTGCTCCCGAGTACTCTTTGTCCGAGTGCTTCTTCTCCCGAGTCCTGTTTCATGTCAGCTGGCAACGAGGCTATGAAGGGCTCCATGTAGAAGTATGAATAGTGTGCGCCAAATAGGCGCACCTATTAGGTGTAACCCCTGACTTTGTGCTTAATTGTGAAGACAATTAAACATAAAGTCAAAGATCTTTAACCTGGAAGTCTTTCCCGAGTAGATTATTACTGGTATATGAGACTCTTCGGTATCATGTCAACCGAAATATGATTTGTAGTCTTGCCGAATAGGGAACTACTCGTATGTAGGACTCTTCGACTTTATGTCAGTCGGAATGTGTGTTTATAGTCTTGCCGAGTAGGATACTACTCGTATATGGGACTCTTCAGCGTCATGTCAGCTGGAAAAAGGGGTTTATAGTCTTTCCCGAGTGGCGTCCCACCCAGAAGTTAGACTCCTCCGCGTCATGTCAGCGGGAATGAGAAATTTATAGTCTCTCCCGAGTAGTGCACTACTCGAAAGTTAGACTCCTCCGCATCATGTCAGCGGGAATAATGTTGCTCATGGCAACTGATGGCCATGCATGTAGGCTGAGTACCACTTTATGAAAATAAATCCACGGCGTGGTCAGGTGTAGTCGAGAAAGATACCTGCATCCCCAATTTTAATAAAGACCAGCTTGTGATCCTTGTAAGGATATATCCTCGAGACCTGGTGGATAAAACAGATACCCAAACATATATGTTTAGCAATAAGGCTCTCATGAAGCATATCTATTTACCTCATCGGCTCCTGTTGGTAGCACCAGCGCTATAATTTCAACTCAGCCTGCGGGCGGCCCACATGGAGCATGCTACTGTAGGAACTCATATCTTAGTGGCCGCTACCAAATAAGCCGGCATGAACCGATCTACCCAGCATAGCTCTATAGAAGTAGCATCCATCGCATGTCAAGATGAGTACTCTAGCATTGGTAATTGCAATCCGCCAGAAGAATCTTTGTCTGCAAGCCTTTTCGACTTATGTTCTGGATGCAGCCTGGTTGCCACAGGTGCCTGAGTAGGTATGTTGCAGGATTTGCTTGCCCTCCTCAGGTGTGACGCAGTGCATGAGAACTCCGGATGCGCTTTGACAATGTAAGTCTTCTCTAACTTCAGGAGAGCCGAGTAGGGTACCCGAACCTTGCATTAGCATAGGATTCGGCTAGCGACCCTCATGGGGCATACCCTACCCAACAGAGCCATAGCCAAATAAGGTACCCGAACCTTGCATTAGCATAGGATTCGGCTGGCGACCCTCATGGGGCATACCCAATCTGACAGAGTTGTGACCAAATAAGGTACCCAAACCTAGCGTTAGCATAGGATTCGGCTAGCGACCCTCATGGGGCGTACCCTACTTAGCCGAGTTGCGACCGAATAAGGTACCCGAACCTAGCGTTAGCGTAGGATTCGGCTGGCGACCCTCATGGGGCGTACCTCACCCGATTGAGTAGTATACGACCCCCAACTAGCGCCAGAGGTCGGTCGTCAACTCACATGGAGCGTAGCCGGGGAAGGTGTCGTCCTGACTAGTGCAAGTACTCGGTCAATAGCCCTCGTGGAGCATCCCGAGTGTATTTTGGCAAACTTGTCCTGCCCCTGAGCGTAGGAGATAGGCTCGCAGCCCTGAGTTCCTATCACGCGTATCCGGAGCTGGCCCTGCACTATAAAGATACCGGATGAGTAGCATCTGATGACGAAAACAATCACCCGAATAAAATGTATTTTACAATATATGTAAATACGTGTTCTTCCTCTTACTGATATTAATTTCTCCGAATAGTTGAGCCCTTACGTTTAAGCACTCTGCCCGACTAATCATAGCCCCCTAGCGTCGGGAGTTGGCTCATGGCTCTTTCCCAGACACGCATTTTGAGTGACTTGAGTTCGTCTTTCATGGAGCAAAGTTTCACGGATCAGGATTTATGCTACTCGAATACTTTTGCAATCATTTAAGAGAAAAAGACAGAAAAAAGTGTAGCTTTAGCACCTATTCGGTGTAAACGGCTACAGCAATGGCAAGGCCAAATGAAGAACTATTTATCAGAGAGCGACTTAGCTGTTCGGTATTTGGGAGTGGGGATGCCATCCTTGTGTTTGGGCTTTTGAGCCCCCGAGCTTGTCACTTGTTGTCCTGATAATCTTCAGTTGTTGAAAGTCAAAGACAATTGTGACCGATTGCCACAATGAAGCCGTCTGACTTGTGTTTGCGACTCCCGACTTTAGTCGGGACCGCATCGTTGGTGCCCTCCCGCTTCTTTTGTCAGGGTGCCTTCTTGTCATCGAGGGCCTCAGCCATAGCGTCAGCCGAGTCGACGTACTTGTTCGCCATGTCGAATAAAGCCTTGACAGAGTTAGGAGGCTTCCGCGTGTATTTGTCGATGAACGAGGTGTTTTTGACTCCTTTTCGAAAGGCGGCGATGACGACCTCATCCTTGATCTTCAGGATTGAATTTTTCTTCTCAGAGAACCTCTTGATGAAGTCACGAAGAGACTCGTTCTTCCTTTGATGTAACTGATATAGGTCGTACTCGGAAGATGGCCTCTCGTATGTTCCCTAGAAGTTGGCGATGAGGCATTCCCGGAGTTCTCCCCAGGAGCCGATTGATTGCTTGGGAAGTCCTGTTAGCCATGTCCTCGCTAAGTCGGCTAAAGCGACTGGGAGGTAGTTAGCCATGACTTTGTGATTTCCTCCAGCTACTCGGATCGCCAGAGTGTAGACCGTGAGCCAAGACTCGGGATTGGTCTTGCCATCGTATCTGTCGATGCCTGTAGGCTTGAAACTCGACGGGCAGTCGACCTGTTGTAGCTCCTGGGTGAAGGCCGGTATGCCTTCATCTTCATGAGGGCTCCGACTCCGAATACGGCGGTGAAACTGCTCTTGGCGGAGGCCGAAACGCTTGTTCTTGTCTTCCAGTTGGCGTTGCTCATCTTCTTCTCATTCACGGCGCCGAGCGATGATGTCTTGCTGAAGGTCGCGCCGTAGTCGGTCTCGGAGGTCCTGATCGTCCTGACGGTTGCTTTGACATCGTCGGTTGTCGTTGGGGTTGCCGAGTGACGCCTGATGTGCCTCCGTATGCAGCTGACTGGAGCCAGCCGCTCGACGTCGCTTTGAGGTAGATGAGACTGCCGTTGGGGATGTCGACCGGTTGGTCGGTATGAGGGTATCACCCGACTGTCGATGCTGCTGACATGCAGCAGCGGTAAGCATGGCTTTTATCCTTGCGATCATCGGGGTGGCCTAGTGATCAAGCCCGAACTAGAGTGTATCCAGTAGAGTCGCAGTGGCCACGATGTTCTGTTGAGGAGTAATGAAGACGTTGTGGTCGCAGACTCGGGTTTGGAGGATTTGTTGCTGTACAGTCTGCTTGGCCCTGCGTAGAGCGTCGTGCCGGCGTCTTGCTTCTTCCTCTTGTTGCTCTCGCAGTCGGCGTGCTTCCTTCTCTTGCTGCTCGCGTAGTCGGCATGATTCCTGAGTAGGAGTAGAGCCTTTGGATGCCATGAAGATTTCTTGTGGCGGGGAGAAGCTTGCCGAACTACTGTCCGACTTAGAGTCGGAATCCGACTGAGAGTCGTAGTCGGAATAGTTGATGGGGGTGATTATAACTCTGACCTCCCTAGATCCGATCTCGAGCGGCTCTGGGCCGTATCCGAGTCGAACTCCAGAGGATCGGGTTTGCCGCGTCGGATGTTGTCTGAAGATATCCATGGCGTTGCCGAGTCTGTACATGAGATTGACGATCTCTTCCCTTCTTAGCTCGATCTTGGCCGACTCAAGGCCGAGTCCGAGTCGAACACTGAAGGAAAGAGTTGTCACGAGACCCGGACAAGATGAAGATTACCGCAGCAAGTCGATGAGGGTTGCTGCAGCATCGTGTGGACCGACTGGCGCGGAGTCGGCCGGTTCCCTGGCAGATCGGATCGAGTCCGAGTCGGCCAAGGTGAGATTGCCAAACATGTCGGCGACGAAGTCGAGACTTCCGAATGAGATTATATCTCCAGGGGAGAATTTGCCGCCGTCGACTCCGGTTGCTGGATCCATCGAGCTTGTAGATGTAGATCTCGCCGAAGCCCCTACCTGGCGCGCCAACTATCGATGTTTTACACCGGCAATAAATATATGGGGCTACTCGGCGGATGGAAACTTGATGGATTACAAAGGAACACGCAGAGATTTTATACTGGTTCAGGCCCTCGATGTGAGGTAATACCCTACGTCCAGTTGTGGTGTTATTCCTTTGAGGATTTGCGATGGTGATTCTGGTGAACCAACTCAACCTGCCCTCAGGGGGCGCCCTGTCTCCCCTTATATACTAGGGGACAGGGTTACAAGGTAGGAGTCTCAACCGGATTATGGCCAAGGGATCTCCTCTTAGAGATATAACGCACCCAACTAGGACTGTGTTTTCCTTATCGTACAAGGCAAAGTCTGCCGAGTGTGGCTATATCCCTAATTACAAGGCTAGGCCCATCCTCTATCCGAGTGGCCCATATGCTTGTCATGAGGTACCCGGGGCCCATGGCACCCACAATGGGATCCAAGAGAGAAGTGGTGCCGACTGGGATTTTCATCGAGCAACTACTAGAGCCATCAGTCAAGAAGAAACCAGTACCAGAGCAGTCGGGGGCCGAACCTACCCTGGCAACGGATGAAGTACTGATCATATCTCAAGATTGGTGGACTCCAGTTCTCAAATTCCTCGTGGATGATGAACTCCCAGAAGATCACAGCGAACACGAACGAATCAAATGTCGAAGCAAATGTTTCTTAGTAGTCGGAGAAGACCTGTACCGAAGAAGTGCATCCGGAGTCCTCATGCGCTGCGTCACACCCGAGGAGGGCAAGCAAATTCTACAATCGATCCACTCGAGCATATGTGGCAACCATGCCACATCCAGGACGTTAGTCGGAAAGGCTTACAGGCAAGGTTTTTTCTAGCCAACGGTAGTAACAGATGTTAAAGACATAGTTCGCACATGCGAGGGTTGTCAATTCTATGCAAGACAAACAAGTCTTCCAGCCCAAGAACTTCAAACCATCCCGATATCTTGGCCCTTTGCAGTATGGGGGCTTGACATAGTCGGGCCTTTCAAGAAAGCGCCAGGAGGGTTCACACACTTGTTCGTCGCAGTGGATAAATTTACAAAGTGGATTAAGGCAAAATCCGTTGCTACCATAACAGCGGCATGAGCAAAGGACTTCATCATGAGTATACTATACTAATTCGGGGTTCCTAACCGCATCATAACGGACAACAGTACTTAGTTCACGGGCGGCGTATTTCAAGATTTCTGTGATGACTTCAGCATCAAGTTCTGTTATGCTTCTATGGTACACCCGTGGAGCAATGGGCAGGTCGAGCGTGCTAATGGCATGGTCTTACAAGGTATCAAGGCTAGGATATTTGACCAACTACAACCATATGCAGGGCGGTGGGTACAAGAACTCCCATCCGTTCTCTGGTCTCTGAGAACAACGGTTAGTCGGGCAATAGGGCAATCCCCTTTTTTTCCTGGTCTATGGTGTTGAGGCTGTGTTACCAACCGAGTTAGAGTTCGGTTCTCCGCGAGTTCGGGCCTACTCAGAAGACATATCCAACGAGAACTGGCTGGCTCAACTCGATCAGTTGGAGGAAGCTAGGGACATTGCAATCATCCAATCGGTACGGTATCTTCAAGGCTTGCGTCGTTATCACAGTCGAAATGTCCGTGGCCGCACCTTTTTGGTCGGTGATCTCATCTTGAGAAAAATACAAACCACCAAAGACAGGCATAAACTATCCCCCTTGTGGGAAGGGCCATTCATTATCGCTGAGGTTACTCGGCCGGGCGCTTACCGACTGAAGACTCAAGATAGTGCCCTAGTCAGCAACTCATGGAATATAGAACAGCTACGTCCTTTCTATACCTGAGTTTTGTACTTTTTCACATACATATGTATAAAGTTTTTTCTCTGACTCACTACGTCGCTTGTTCCAACCGAGTAGTGAGTCGGAGCTGCATGTATTATATGTGCTTTGTCAACAACATACGAGCTTGTTTTGCCTAAGTTATGAAGTTTTACAATGACTATGTTATGTTTGCCCGAGTATTGGTTTTTGAGGTGAACGATTTTTATTAAGTTCCTACCGATTAACTTGGCGCAGACTATATAGTCGGGTAAAGCTAATGATAACTAAGGAAAACCAAGAACTCAGCGGCATTGTACATATATTTACACATGTCTTTACAAATACTTTACATACACCAACTGCATAATGGTTTGTTCTGACATTTCCAGGTCCTTTGTGATCGCCTCTGCAGTCGGCCTCGCCTGGGTAATCAACTCCAGTGCTTCCTCAGGTGTTGTCTCTTCAGCAAACCCCTCACCAATGGCCTCAAGGTCTACCCTAGGGTAGATCGACTTGGTCATGGCAAGGGTCTGGGCCACGCCAACAGCCACGTGCTCATCCGAGTACTTTTTCAAGATACTCGGGGCTTGACTAAGGCGCGCTCCTGGGAGACTGTATTGGAGCTAGTCCCAACGTGGTGATGATCCATAATGTCAAGGAGCCTTTTCACAGATTCGGTAAGAATCTCCCATGACTCCTTAATGATTTTAATCTCCTCTGCAAAGGCTTTGAATTAGGTTTGGGCATTGGCTCTCGAAGCTGCTCAGATTCATTGACAAGTATACTTATTAGCCAAAACTACAGTCGGAGTAACAAGAGGATTGGTTAAGGTTGTTGTCAGAGGGAAGGCTTACTTGCATAGTCGGCCTCTACTTTGGCTTTGGCCTTCTCTAGTTCAGCTTTAGCCTTTTCAACTTTCTTCAGCTCAAGTTCCTGTTGTCTTTTCTCCTCTGCCTGGCTCTTCAACTCGGCTTCGAGGGCTGTACATCAGAATAGTCAAGAACTCGAGATTACAGTCATAACTCAACCGGGCAGTCGGGAAACAATAAAGCTGGAGAAATATACTTGGGATTTATTCGGGAAGACAAATACAGGAGACTTACTTCTGATCTTCTCGGCTAGAGCCCACTTCTCATCCCTGAGCTGGTCAACTGCTCCCCTTAGCCAAGTCTCCCTCTCCTGACTAGACCACTCCAAGTCGGCCTTGGCGGCTTGGAGCTGGCCCAATCGTTGGAGATGGGGGGCAAGCTGGGTCAAGATCTTGTTCACCTTCTCTGAGCGGTCGACTATCTTCTTCTTGGAGCAAAAATAGAACAAAACAGAGTCAAGAGACAGAAAACCAATACAAGGAAGACTGTCAAGAACTCAGTGTGGCGAGAGTCATACCTGGATTCCCAGGGAAGCGGCGATTGCAGCACAAAGAAGAATTTCGCGCTCCCTCTCCGCTGCCTCGTCATCATGCTCGTAGCTTTCCGCAACTCCCTCGGGGGATACCCAATGGAATGTTCTCGGGAACCTGCGGGGAGGGGCTTCAAGTCTGGGGAGATCCACTTATGAAGACAACAACGACATGGATGGCGACGAGGTCCTGGCTCCCGACTCCACCGCTACTGGGGCTTCAGGGACTCGCTCAGGGGATGGAGCAACGGCTTCAGTACTTGCCCCTTGGTTAGCCAGCACTAGCGGTCCTGCTGTCGGGACAGCTTCAGTTTCTACAACTAAGGCAGTCATCGGCTCAGCAGATGAGCTTGTTGGTGTTGGCTCGGCTGGGGCTGGCTCAGCAACAGGAGCAATCGACATAGTCTTCTTCAGATCTATGTCCACTCGCCTCCTGTACAATGAGTCAAATATCAAGACACTACTACGCTGATCAAGATTTTCAGAAGAATCAAGATTGCTTACCTCTTGGAGGACTTGAACTTCCACAAGGCAGCTCTAGATATTGACGGTAGAAGGTCACTGGTTGTCGGGCTAGTCGGCACAGCAGTCGGTGGTGGCGTTTTGCTCTTGGTCGGCCCAGCCTCTAGTACGGCTAACTGGGGCATCGAAGCACTTGGTAGCGCTGCTCTTTGGCTTGACGTTGCTGATCTCATACTCGGTGGTGCCAGCCTTAGGCTCGATGTTGCTGAGCCTGGTGGTGTTGGTCTCGGGCTTGGAGGAGATGGCCTTGGACTCAGCGGCCTAGGAGCTATGCTGGTGGTATCTTTTATCTTCAGGCTCCCGGTTGCAGTACTCGGCTTGCTAGTTCTCTTCTTGCCCGAGTCTTCGACAGGTTTCTTCCTAACTCTTTTGAAGCTAGGCTGGGTGGCAGAAGGACTCAATGGCCTTTTCTTCAATTTGGCGGCTGACAAAGTTTGGGAGTCATCATCAAACTCCTCACATTCCTGCAAGTGATTCAAGAAACATACATCATACATTACAGAGCAATCCAGGATACACATCTACTGACATTCATCACAAATGGACAGCAATTCAACAATCAGCATTTCAATATTACCTCTGGATGAGGCCTTTTCTGATTGTAAGCCGCGGTGGCACGCTCTGCATCTTCAGTCTCAACCACCCCGTTGGCGAAATAACTAAGCAAGATATCGGTCACCTTGTGCTTATCAGTCAAATCTGGGTATTCTCGGCTAGGATCGTTTTTTCCCTTGTAATCCCAGCCGAAGTGGCTTCTTGGCTTCAATGGCCTGATATGGCGGTTCAGGAAACATTTGGCCACCCAGGGACCAGTCAATCCAGAGCTCTTTAGTTTGTCAATTCTCTCCATCAACTGATACACTTGGCCCATCTCCTCAAAGTTTGGCACAGACGACCAACTGGGCAAGACCACCGGAGACAAGCCAGTAAGAAGGGGCAGAGAGGGTTCAAGATCAGAGCAATAGAACCATTCTTTGCGCCAGCCCTTAAGGGAAGTTTTTAGAGGAACATGAAAATAGATCTTTTTCATTTCATTTCTAAGCTGGAGACCAGCTCCCCCTATCACCTAGACTTTGTTTTTGGAGGGCTGAGGTTTGATGTGGAACAGATATCAAAACAGATTGAAATAGGGTTTCACACCCAAGAAGCATTCACATAGGGTTGCAAAGATAGAGATTAGCAAGATGGAGTTGGGATTCAGATTCACCAACTCTAGCTGGTAGAAGGAAAGAAGTTGGCGAAGAAAGTCCGAAGAAGGAAGAGCAAGACCCTGGTCAAAGAAAGAGGCGAAGACTACAGTCTCACCAGATTGGGGCGCAAGGATCGATTCCCCTTCAATTGGACGCCAATGGATGACTTCACGGCTTTGAAATCTCAGCAACTTCTCCAGATACTTCAACTTTGTCGAACCACAATCCGACGTCGGCCAGGTCTCAGCAGACACCTCCGGGATTTTCAAAGCTCTCAGCATGGCTAGAGGCGAGGAGATTTGGGGGAAATGCTATTGGGGGCTTGGAATAGATGCGGAGGAGTGGGATCACCCAAGTTTCAAGCGGGAAGTGCTAGCAATGGCGAACCCTAGCGAGGCAAGGTGCAAAATTTCGGCACGGAAGTAGGAAGACGAAGCGATTGGTGGATTGGAGAAGATGAGGGAATCTTTTCTCTCTCTCCCCGCCTTTATAGAGCCTGTGCTGATAAGTGGGATTGAGCCTACAAATTCGATACCAGGCCACAAGATATGAGTTTCTATAGTAGCATGCTCTATCTGGGTCGCTCGCTGGCTGTGTTGAAATCACAGTGCTGGTGCTACTCACAGAAACCGATTAAATAATCAGATAAGCTTCATACTAAGCCTACAGCCGAGTATATACATTCAGATATCTGCATTATTTACTAGATATTGAGGATATATCCTTATAAGGATCGATAGCTGGTCTCTATTAAAATTGGGGATGCAAGTATCTCTCAAGTACACCTGACCACATATTGGGTTAAAATCCATAAAGTGGTACTCGGTTTACATGCTTAGCTATTATTTGCCATGAGCAAAAACCATTCCAGCTGACATGATGCTGAAGACTCTAACTTCCGTGTGATATACTACTCAGGAAAGACTTAAAAATATTCCGGCTAACATGATGCTGAAGAGTCTTATATACCAGTAGTACACTACTCGGGAAAAACTACAAGGTTAAACATCTTTGACTTTATGTTTAATTGTTTCACAATTAAGCACAAAGTCAGGGGCTACACCTAATAGGTGCACCTATTTGGCACACGCTATTCATATTTCTACATGGAGCCCTTCATAGCCTCGCTGCCAGCTGACATGAAGCAGGACTCGGGAGAAGAAGCACTCGGACAAAGAGTACTCATGAGCAATGCACTCGGGAATACTTCACCATGGAGGATGAGCACTCGGCATCAGCTGTGACTCAACTATGAAGGTCTCAGGGGCTGCTGTGGAGGCCATGGACCCCAGGTACCTCATGACAAGCATATGGACCACTCGGACAGAGGATGGGCCTAGCCTTGTAATTAGGGATATGATAGAACTCAGCAGACTTAGCCTTATACGACAAGGAAAATACAGTCCTAGTCGGGAATGTTATATCTCTAGAAGGAGATCCCTTGGTTGTAGTCCGACTGGGAGTCCTACTTTGTAACCCTGTCCCCCAGTATATAAGGGGAGGCAGGGCACCCCCTGAGGGCAGAAGACATCGGAGGTTCACAAGAGTCAGAATCATACATCCTCAAAGGAAATACACCACAACTGGACGTAAGGTATTACCTCATCCCGAGGGCCTGAACCAGTATAAACTCTTCATGTTCCTTTGCAGTCCACCGACTTTCGATCCGACGAGTAGCCCTATATTCTTATTGCCGGCGTAAAACATCGACACTTACTCAGCACATCTTTCTTCTTGGCCTGGTCCGTCGCTGGTCGCTTCCCAGCCCTCTTGGGGCTAGGTTGGGCTGATGAGGGGCTGGCCATTCACTTTCTAGACTCACTGACCAGCTGGCTAGGTGGGTCAGAAGCGAACTCGGCAGATTCCTGCAAACATCAAGCATCGGGGAAAACTCAATTGGGCAATGTTCGTACAACGCATCACAAGCAAATATCAAGACAGATATCACACAAGGCATTACCTTTGGCCAGGTTTGGTCCTTGCAGTACGGCTTGAGGGCCCTCTCGGCATCTAGAGTCTCGACGACTCCATTAACGAAGTAGCCAAGCAAGGTGTCGGTGACGACATCCTTGTTGACAAAGTTGGTGCATTCCCAAGTGGAATCATTCTTCCCCTCATAGTCGTAGCCAAAGTGGATCCTGGCCTTCAAGGGTTGAATTCTATGGTTCTGGAAGGTTCTAGCCACCCAAGTCTTGGTCAACCCCTTGTTTTTCAGATTATCGATCTTCTTCTGCAGCAATTACACCTAGACCATCTCTGCCTGCGATGGTAGGGCAGTCCAGCTCTCCAGTAACAAGGGGGATATAAAAAAAAAAGGCGGCAAGGAGGTCTCAAGGTTGGAGCAGTAAAACCACTCCTGATGCCATCCTTTCTCTGAAATTTTTAGGGGAACATGGAGATAGGCTTTCTTCATCTCGTTGCGGAGTTGAAGGCTTGCTCCCCCTATCACCTGTATCTTGGACTTGGAGGGCTATGGTTTGACATGGAACAAGAAGCAAACGAGTTTGAAATGGGGATCGACCCCCAGAAAAGCCTCGCAAAGAGTCACGATGATGGAAATTTGGAGAATGTAATTGGGATTGAGATGGATGAGCTCAATCTTATAATAGTCAAGGAGGCCATGAAGAAAATCGGAGGCGAGAAGAGCAAATCCACGGTTGAAAAAGGAGGCAAAAATCACAATCTCATTAGGACCTGGAAAGAGGGTTGTCTCACCGATGGCAGGGCGCCAGTTGATGATCTCCTTCGGTTGGAGGCACTTCCTCTTCTCCAGAAGGACCATCTTCGTTGAGCACGCATCGGATCTTGGCCATGAGCCAGCCGATATGCTAGGGATGTCAAATGGAGCTTTCGGCATTACTGGGGTATTGAATTAGGTGCAAGAGCTTCTAGATGGTGAGAATTGAAGCAGGGGGAAGACTCTTGCGGATTGTTGGGAGGAAGCTTGTAACACCCTGAATTTATCCCCATGTAAAAATATTATGAAAAAGGAATTTTAGAAATTAAATTAAAAGCCTCAAAGAGTGTAAATAATAAAATCAAAGAAAAATCTATAGCAAAATGGGCTCGGAAATAATTTTATAACATTCTTTGCTTAATTATGTACTTCCTAGAATTTTCTGAGATTTATTTGATTAAGGAAAGTATTTTTGGTGAATTAAATTGAGTTCACAGCATTAAAACAAAAGAAAAAGAAAATAAAAACCCTCCCTGTGCACGGCCGAAGTCGGCCCATTACTGTGCACTTAACCCCTCCCCACGCATGCTCGGCCCACGGCCTGTGGCTACCTGTCTCTCTGTGCGCTCGCCGACAGGTGGGTCCTACCTATCGGGATCGTCCCTGACCTCCAGTCGGAGAGCACTATGCTACTCCGACACCGCCGTCGTGAAATCCGATCCAATTCGTTCGATTCGGTGGGATTCTGATCCGATTGATTGAGGGGTTTTGATCCCCAAGGTCTCCTCTCTCTTTCCCCTCAGGAATCGCAGCGCGAAATATAAGGAATCAACACCACAACGGACTCATGAAGCTTCGAGACTCCGAGGAGAACCCTAATCCGCCGCGCTGCCAAATCCGAGCCGATCTCCCTCCTCCGCCGCTATAAATAGTGCCTCTCGACGCCCCTCTCTCTCTTTTCACCTCGACCTAAGCCAGTTCGCTCCGCCTGAGCCCTAGCGCCGTGAGAGCTTCACTCCACCGTCGCCGCTGACCATCAGTCTAGCGCCGCCGTCGCCCTAGTCACCGCCAGCGCTCGCCGTCGCCTCGGTCAGCACCACCAGTGCGTAAGGGAGCTTGGCTGCCGTTCCCCGACTGCCGAAGACCCCTGGAACCCCATCGCCGCCAAGGACCCGAGGAGCTCCCCCGCTAGAAGCTCGCCATCGGCCTCTCTCGTCGCCAATCCTCGCCGTTCTGCCCTTGGTAAGCATCGCCACGATCTCCTCTACCCGTTCCCGCCCTCGCCTTGGACCGCCGCGCATCCAATCAATGGCAACCATTGGGTCTAGTGCCACCACCGTCGCCGCCATCCCTTGAGCCACTGGGCACCGACATGGACGCCCCGTCAGCCGCCCGATCAGCAGCGAGGTCCCTCGTCCCGAACAGATCTCCGCCGTCGGATCTCCCCGATCTAATCTCGGCCTTTAGATCGCTAGATTGGATCTGAACCATTCAGTCTAGGTTAGATTAAATCCTGGCCCTCTGATCCATCTTAAACCTTGGATCAATCTGGACTGTCCGATCTAATCGCATAATATCCTAGCCGTCGAATGGATCCGTGGACCTCGGTGGACCCAGTCCACCATGGACTAGAGCCCCTCCCTCTTGCTGCCAGCGGGCCCCACTGGATAGCCGAGAGCTTTCTCTCTCTGATGACGTCATAAAACCTTTACCCAGATTAAATTAATTCTCTAATGACGCAATAAATCGGTTTAATCCTTTTTGAATACTTTTAAACGGGTTTAAACTTCAACAATTCATAACTAATTCATCCGAACTCTGTTTGGGATGATTCAACTTGCAAAATTCTTTAAAAATCAGGATCTACCCATTAAAAATATAATATTGTACTGTTCATGTGTGTTGATGTACTATTTTTCTTATTTTTGTTTATTGCCTTTAGCCGCCGACGTTTAGGAAGAGTCGCAGTTTCTCGAGGAGAGTCTCGAAGTGTGTGCAGAGTAGCAAGGCAAGTCGCATAGATTCCTAAATCACTATGAGCATATTGTGCCTATATTTAAAGCTATATTTTTCCTTTCAACTCTACATTTATTTTGGAATGTCATCGGTAAAGGGAAACCCTAATCCTTGTGTATGGCCCCTTTGACTTGATTACTGGATATTGTACCTATGGGATAAATGTGACTAGCTAGATTTATTTATTGGTTAGCTAGATTACTTGTAGGACTCTGATTAGCCATGCTTAGCAAATTATAGAATAACTTCTAGGCTGTAACATTAACTTCGATTAAATATTTAGTTCACATGAAATGATGATTCCATTTATGACTGTGGTCGTGCGAGGCTAATTTAATGGTTCACTAAAATATGGATAAATGGTGGGTTGCGAGCACCAGGGTTGTGAATGTTGCTAGCGGTGCTCATGACAGTTAAGGACCGGTTCGCAGACTACTTGTTGCAAAGCAACACTCGTGCTAACCACAAGCTAGAATGGGATAGCAGGAGTTCAAAGTGTGCCGAGTTCAATAGGAGGCACCAGGGCGTGTTTGTGGCTGATATAAGTCCACACATAGCAGTAACAATAAGACCATGCTTCGGGCGTCGAGCCGTCTCGTGGGAAGGCACTTGATCACCCCTACTAGAGACCGGAGATTCGGCGGGAGGCTCTCCTATTGTGCGAGTTACATGGATAATCCTATCACAATTCTTTTCCGAGATACCGTGGTGGTATTGAGGCGCACAATGATGTGTTGTGGAGTTGTGCCTCGTGGGTAAATTGGTACACCTCTGGCTAGAGTAAAACTATTCGAATAGCCGTGCCCACGGTTAAGGGCAAGCCTAGCGATGTTTTCTTTGATTAGTCCCACATTAATTAAATCTGATTATTGAAGGATGAATCATGTTTAGCTCCAGGTGGGAGTGGTTGGGCCCATACCATTTGGTGAATGGTATAACGTTGGATAATATTGATCAATTATTGATGTTTCACTACTGTCTCAAATGATTTATTAAATGTTGTTTATGCAAATTGAGCCCTAATATGCCATCCTTTGTTATCCTGTGCACTTGCATATTTGTTGTGTGGCTTGCGGAGTATTTCATGTACTCACCTTGCAATCAACAATCATCATTCAGAAGAGTACATCAGCGAGGAGGATTTCTTGGAGGATTAAGTGGGAGCCCGGTCAAGTTCGTGGAGTGGGTTTCGTCACGCCGTCTTAGTTTACTTTCCACTATTAGAACTTTATTATTTTTGAGAGGTACCATTCACCTCTGTAATAAATACTTTCAAAGTGTAAACAATTACTTTGATTATCAACTATGTCATGTGTGCCTTGGTTGATTCCTAGACAAGGATTTACACACAATAAAACTCCAGAATTTTGGATGGAAATTCTGGGCGTGACAAAGCTCGAGCTACAGAAAACCCTAACTGGGGGTGGAGAGCGCGAAGTTTGGTGCCCGTGTGGGAGATGAAATGATTTGGCAAATTGGAGGAGAAAGGGGAATCTTTTCTCTCTCCCACCGCTTTATAGGCCTGCGCTAAGTTAGCAGGCTTGGGCAGGCTTGCTCGGTAATGGGCCGTAAGATATGAGTTCCTAAATAGCATGTCCTATTGGGCCGACAGCTGTCTGTGTTGAAATTACAATGCAAATGCTATTTCATATGAGCCGATTAAAATAATCAGATATACTTCATGTTAAGCCTAATTGCTGGACATATGTGTTCAGATATCTGAATTATTTAGCAAGGTATTGAAGATATATCCTTATAAGGATCAATAGCTGGTCTCCATTAAAATTAGAGATGCAGATATCTCTCAAGAACACTTCACCACATATTGGGTTAAAATCCATGAAGTGGTACTCGGCTTACATGCTTAGCCGAATTGCCTTGAGCAAAAAATATTTTCGGCTGATATGATGCTGAAGAGTCTAATTTCTGATAAATATATCACTCGGGAAAGACTTAAAGGTTAAAGATCTTTGACTTTATGTTTAATTGTTTCACAATTAAGCACAAAGTCGGGGACTACATCTAATAGGTGCGCCTATTAGGCGCACACTATTCATATTTTTCTATAAAGCCCTTCATAGCCTCGTTGCTAGCTGATATGAAGCAGGACTTGGAGAAGAAGTACTCGAACAATGGGTATTCAGGAGCAAGGCACTCGGGAAATCTTCACCAAGAAGGATGAGCCCTTGGCAGCAGTTGTGACTCAACTATGAAGGTCTCAGGGGCTACTATGGAGGCCATGAGCCCCGAGTACCTCATGGAAAGCTTTGTGGCCACTTGGATAGAGAATGGGCCTAATCCTGTAATTAGAGATATAACAGGATTCGGTGTATATTATCTTGTATGATAAGAAAAGGGATATAGTCCTAATCGGGTACGTTGTGTTTCTAGAAGAAAATCTCTTGGTCAAGTCCGACTGGGATTCTTATCATGTAACCTTACCTCCTCAGCATATAAGGGGAGGTAAGGAGCCCCTTGGGGCAAAACGATCTCATCAGAGAAACCTCAAAGGCAATACACCACAGCTAGAAGTAGGGTATTACCTCATCTTGAGGGCCTGATCTAAGATAAATTGTTTCGTGTTCCTTTGCAATCCATCAAGTTTAGGTCTCACGAGTGGCCCCATATAATCATTGTCGATACAAAACAGCAACAATAATAAGATGAAGTAGTCATTAAATATATTTTAATGCCCCAACTTTAACAATTTTTAGGGTAGTTATATAGGGAATTCAATTTTATAGAGAAAAATACAATTGACATTACCAAAAAAAGACCATTTCCAGAGGCGGGCAAAAGACAATTTCAGCGGCGGGCAGCCTGCCTGCCTCTAACAAAATGCTTGTAGAAATAGCCCATCTACGCAGAATGGTTAAAGGCCGCCTATGAAAATGTTATTCATAGGCCCGCTTGTGAAAATGTTTTTCACAGGCGAGCCTCTTAGGATAGCCGCCTCTGAAAATTGAATTTTCGTAGGCGGTACCCTAGGAGACCCGTCTGTGCAAACATTTTCGAATGAAAAAAAATTAGATCCAACCATAGGCTCCAATTCACAAATTCACGATACAATTCCACAAACACAAATTCACAAAAACATTTCGTAGATCTGGAGCAAACAAACACAAATGCTTACTGAATCAAAAGGGAGGAAAAAATCAGATTAGAGCAACGGGCCCGTTTGGATGTGCTTCTAGCTTGGGCTTATTCCCTCGTTTCTGTAAGCACGCTTCCCGAACTGCTAAACAGTGTGTTTTTTGTAAAAATTTTCTATATGAAAGTATCTCTAAAAAATCAAATAGATCCATTTTCAAGTTTCTAATATTGAATACTTAATTAATCACGCACAAATGATGTTTCTCGTTTTACGTGCGGCTTCTAAGCCATGAGGAGAAGCACATCTGAACTCACCCTAAACGCCACGAGGCTATTCAGGTGTTTAGTGATCTTATCCATGTTGGCTGTAGCGGCGACGATGTCTTGCTGTTGCTCCGGCGGCGGCGCGGCGTCAAGGGTACAGCCTGTGGAAAGTATGGTTGCAACCTTTGGCATCACCACACACAAATCAAGCAAATTGGAAATCAATTACAAATCAATCCTTGCATAGTAGCAGGTTGAGTAAGAAGGAGTTAGACCGAAAATGATCTGACACATTGTAGTAGCGGAGGAGGCGGCGGAAGAGGCCGGCTGTGCTTGCCGAGACCGAGTGACCCAGGGACCGGAGAGCAGCTACTTAGGCGGCCTTGAACCTCGACGTTGGATGTTGTCGTTGCTATCGCCAAGCCATTGTCGTCGCGGTCATCGCTCCGAGCCGCAGTCCTCGCTGCCGACCTCCTCCACAGCCGCTCAATCCGGCACTTGTGAGGCCCACCGCCAGCGGATCAGACACTCTCAAGGCCTATCACCAAATCCGCCGTCGGGCGCTAGCTGTCTTCCCCGAGCCGTCATCCCCCCCCCCCCTGTTTGAGCTGCCATCCCCTGCTCGTCCGATCCGCCTTGTGCTAGCCGCCGTCCCCGCCGTAGGGCCCGAGCTGTTGACGGCTAAGGCTAGGGTTCTGGGAGGATGGCGGAGAGGGTGCATCGCTAGAGTGGTAGGAGTGGCGGGAGAAAAGGATGCGAGTGGATCTATGATGGCCATAGGGTGAGGGAGAAGAGAGGAGAGAGGGAGAGGGAAAGAGAGGGGAGACATAAGGATGGCTGGATGGGTGGTGCGTGTAGAGCCATAGACTAAGATTTATCTCTGTCGGCGCAATCCACATGCAGGCATCTTAAATGACCGCATGTGGAAAACTTTATTTCCATAGGAGGGGGGCTTAAGTGGCCCGCCTGTAAAAATGATGCATTTTCACAGACAGGTCACATAAGCCCTCACCTGTGGAGAGGTGTTTCTTTGTGGAGAAACCTGTCCATCCAGGATCGAAGTCATCTAAATAAAGAGCTATGTTTGAATTAGTTAATCAATTTGGTGTTCTATGGAAATTAAAACTAGATTACTTAATTTGTTGGGAAAAACGAATTCAATATATACTATAAATCTTTGTTAATTTTCTTATCGTTAAAATCATTACTGGCAATCAAGGATGGTCCAAGTCGTCACCACTGCTATAGAAATGGATATCACCGAAAGGGTAATTTCTAACAGTTCAACACGGCCCATTTTAGATGACCTTATCTCTAATGGGTCACAAAGAGCTTATTTAAGATATGAGTGTGGGGGATGACTCATCACAGATATAAGGTCATCTGTGACAGGTCTTAGTTATCCACACTCAAATTCTTCTTAGTGTAGAACCATGATCCTAATCATATAGGCTTTCAATTCCATACTATTCGTCATAAACTCTCATTTTATGACCCACTGATATCCTACATGCTTGGTAGCATAAATTTGAGGAATAACTCCATTCTTGATTCAATATCTTAGCATGTGTTTTTGAGGAACGAGATGGTGATGGACAACCCATTCCATTCCTCCAACCTAACAACTCATTAAAGATCAAGTGACAAATTCATCATCCGGTCTCACTAAACCGAACAGCACCCCGCCCCTAAAAAACACACACACAGATTCTCCAAGTGATAAGATGCAGACACAAGCTCACAATGCCAAATTAGAAATGTTATACATCACTCGACAGATTTTAGAGCAGGGGCGATGACACGAATTTCTAACCATCAAATATGCACCACGATAGCTCCTAGTGGTTACGGATTCAGGGAAGTGGGAGCTATCACCCAGCTTAGAGGGATATATAGACAGGCGGCGAGGCGACGGTGATGCCGCCTCAGCCACAGGAGAGGAGGAGGAGGGTGACGGGCCAATGTTTGCGGCAGGAGAAGCTCGTTTGTTGAAGTAGTTAAGAGGCGGTGGAAGGTGGCCGCGGATCTGGTGGCAAAAGCCACTGGAGACAGAGGAGGATGATTGCGCGGTGGGCACTAGAGCCGGGAAAAATGCCAATAGGGCGGAGGGCCACTGGGCGGCAGAGGTGGTGTGGCTCTGCTGTCAGGTGTGCATTGACGGGAAAATATGAGATAAGAAGGGAGTGGATGAGAGTGGAGGAGAATTTAGATATTCTGTCTGCGTAAAGAAAATATTTTCATAGGCCTTTAGTTGTAGACGGGGCTGTCGGCTATCTGCGAAAATGTGTTTTAGCCGTCTATGATGTCCTGTTTCGTAGTAGTGACGTTTCGATTTAGATAGAACAGGCAGAAAATTTGAATAGGGGAAATGTGTCGAGTGACACATAGACAGTTCCATGCCAAATTGCTAATCATGCCTAGCTAGCTTGCTTAAGCAGCACCACCGTCTCATGGAAAAGACAATGACCAACACGCGCGAATATATATATATGCAGTTATGTGTGTACTGCATCTGCATACATCTACACAGAGCTTGCAACCGAGCGCTGGCCAGCAGCGGCATGCATGCGTCGCTAGCTACTCTT
Organism: Oryza meyeriana var. granulata; assembly: GCA_003991445.1. Taxonomy (NCBI): domain Eukaryota; kingdom Viridiplantae; phylum Streptophyta; class Magnoliopsida; order Poales; family Poaceae; genus Oryza; species Oryza meyeriana. Next base: position 150,134 of record RYFJ01000341.1, on the reverse strand, counting down.
CCTGCATGCGCGTGTACGTACGCTAGCTACCATCGACGCTGCATACCGGCCGGTGGCTGTGGCAAGCCGTGAGCGATGGCCAGCCGCATGCATTAATTGACACAGAGACGCTTGATACATAAACGTACACACGTGAAACTGCAGCAGGCGCGCGCAGGGCCGGGTCAGATGCAGCAGCAAAACCAAGAGCTAGCTAGATCGAAATAAACAGCCAAGGTGACTACACACAGGCGCATACATACACGCATGCAGCTCACTAGCTGTCTATCTGATCGAAATATGCAGCATGCATGCATGCATATATGCAGTAGCTAGCTATCTAGACGGGATATCGATCGGTGAAACGACGACGACGTACGGTGGCGAGCCGAGGAGTAGTAGCCGATCACGAGAGGGCGACCTGTAGTATCGGGGATGGCATGCAAGGCGCCAAAGCCGCGCGTCACGAGACGTACGTACGCATGCATCACGTAGAATACGTTTGCTAGCTAAGCTTGTGAACTCTTCCTCCAGCTGCCTGTCTGTACACATCCATCCTCGTGCATGCGTGCGTGCTAGCGAGCTAGCTGTATGCTCTCTGATCTGCAGCTCAATTGTACGCTTGCTTGCATGCATGCATGCGTGGCTGCAAGCCTGCCCTGCCTGCCATGCATGACCAACTGGCTGAAACGCATATATGTATATAGGTTTTACATGTGTTTCTCTGTGACTCTGGCTTTGTTTGCTAGCACTACTGTATCACATGCATATATGTCTTCAGCTCACCTCCAATATATATGCTAGCTAGCTAGTTGTTGCAGCTTGTTATTATTCAGAGTTAGACCTGGCAATTAATTACTGCATACAATGCGTGCTTAAGAGTAAGAAATATAATATATAACAACTGATTAGGAGGCCAGGATATACATGAATGATCAGTGCTAGCTAGCAGGTAATATACAGGTAAAAGTGATGACTGATTGAATTGAAGTTCAAGTGTTGATGTGGTGGCTCTTGTCATATGTTTTGGCCGTGGGCATATATGTTGTTAGCTAGTGCATGGCCAGGGAATGTAGTATGTGAGCCATTTATTTGTTTAAGGGGGAGAGAATAAGGAAGGAATTTGATGTTTTGGTTGCTACCCCGGACCGGCCAGGAGTCATGTGAGGGAAAAAGTACATTCCTTTGTACTTTTCCTGGTCCGTGCGTGAACCAAATTTGGTCATGGAATAAGAGCCTTACCGACTCAGAGTTGGCATGACGTGGACGTATGACGGCGACGCCACTAGCTATCACACAGCCTCTCCACTCATTGCAATCCTCTCTCTTAATTTCTCTGTGCTATTCAAGTAAATTAAATTATAATTAAACAGATGGGTTGAAATAATCAATAGCTAAATCACCATCCATCATTTTTTAACGCTAGAATATTATTGATCAAGATATATTTTTAAGATAATGGAAGATGAAACATACGTAGGATGATCCAGATATGAGATATGATAGGTTATTTTCATAATCCCCCGGCTTTCAGTTCAACATGCATATCTGGTCAATGTTAGTTAACATTTAAACTTTTTTATTGTAACGCGTTTTGGTTTATTTAGTAGATCCTAGTGAGCACATATATACTTTGTGCTCCGGTCACTATCTTGACCAGAGAGTATCATCAAAGGCTCCAATGAATAGTTAACAGGTAGTAACCGTGTCTCATGTCAGGAGGCTCCTGTGTTGCCAAGTCTTTAAATAGCTCTCCTCAGTCCTCACCACCACAAGCGAGAGATCAGCTTGTTCAACACGAGAGAGAGAAAGAGAAGAGAGAGATGGTGTCCCGGGAGCAGAAGAGAGCGAGTTTGCATGAGAAGCTGCAGATTCTCCGAACTCTTACTCATTCTCATGCGGTATGTTAGTTGTCACCTCACATACTTTTTCAGAACTTTCAATCGCATAAACTTAATTTCCCTTTTTTCTGCGAGCTCCTATGTATGTCTTGTTAATTAGATGAACAATCCAGATACTGCAAGAAAACTTTCTCCATTTTCCATCGTTTGATTAAACTAGCTAGATATCTAGTAATTTCCCCCTTGTCTTCAACGAAAACATTTAGTGATTTCTTTCCAGGTTCGTAAGCACATGATGACCATTTATTTACTTTGGAAACAGTTGCAATTAAGTAGCCTTTTTTTCCAGTTCTTAGTTTCTATCATTTGTGAAAGATACATGTAACCATGCATATCAATACGTATAGAAAGTTTTTTTTCTCAGAAAAGGTAGAAACCTTTGAATGACTTTCAAGCTTTCACTTTTAGAATTAGTTCAGTTAGTATGCATGCAACAGGTTTCAGTAACTACCCCAACCCCAAGTGCATTTGAAAGTAACAAGGGCGATGCACAAACTAGTTATGGGCCAGCTAATGATTGATTGATACAAACTCTTGGAGATGTACACCTGATGCATAAATTTATTTTGTACTTGAAGCTGAAAACTGAATTGAGCTCCATTTGTATATGTATGCCACGCAGGTAAATAAAATGTCTATAATATCTGACGCATCAACATACATCAAAGATCTGAAGCAGAAGATTGCCGCACTGAACAAAGAACTAGCATGTGAGCAGAACCCGAATATTTGTGAAGAGCCCTCCCCTCTGGTTAGAACATTGTGCTGATCAGTCATGCATTCTCATCGGTCGAATGACCTCATATAAGAAAATTGGTAATTGATGATATCCTCATATATATTTATATGTCGATGATATATCAGGTGAGAGTTCAAGTGCTAGAGAAGGGTTTCCTCATCAATGTGTTGATGGACAAAAGCAGCCCTGGGTTACTAGCCTCTATTCTGGAAGCCTTCGACGAGTTGGGACTCACCGTGATTCAGGCTAGGGCTTCATGCTCCAGCTCATTTCGACTCGAAGCGGTAGGAGGAGAGGTAACATATGTATATACACAATGTGTGATAGTAATTAAATCCATTCAAATCATACATTTGAATAATATGATTCTTCATTAATTATACACATTTTATTTCACCAGGAAGCCGATGGAGTGATCGACGCACATGCAGTGGAGCTAGCGGTGATCCAGGCCATCAAGAGGTCTCCGGGAAAATAGAGAATTTGCAACCATATGTGTATGTATGCTTGATCGAGCTAGAGCAAGAAAGAGCCACACAGATGGCCATCTAAGCCTCTAATTAAGTTTACTGCTCAGATGCTATTCCTCGTTGCTCTCTCTACAGATTTAGGGGGTAAACGTTCTTAATTAAGAGGTTAAAATCCACCTCCCTATTATACCTTGCAAGACTTATGTTTGATCTAAGCACTAGCTGGTGACATCTAATTAAAATGTACAATATATATCAAAGGTATTTTTCAGACCTTAAGGAGGAACCATATATACCACTATTTCCAACACTTTCTTACATTACTACAGAACACCAAATAGGTGATGCCATTATATATATGTTGTTGGTTCACCAGAAACTGGCACATATGAGGAACAAAAAGGGGTGTACCCATTTCTAAGTTTTGTAGGCACATAAAAAACCAAAATTATACTTTGTATTTTACTAGATATCTATGCATGGTCGCGCATCACATGATTTTTTCTCAAAATATGCGGACGTAAATAGTACATAGGATTCAAACCTGGGACACCTCTCTCTGCACACTTAGTCTCCTTACCATCTCGACTGCAAAGCACTTCTTACTTAAATAGCATATTCTATTCTTTTAACTATTCTCGTCCAAAACTTGTAATTCATATTTAATACTGTAGATTACTTCAAATGAATAAATTATTAACTACAAAGCTGTAGATCTTATTGGGCTCTACAACTTTCATATAGAGTTGGTCTTTATCTGAAGCTGTTCAGAAAATTCCAAGTTTTGTTTGATCTAAATAGATCTAAGAACTAACGCATATTTGAGCGTGTAAACGATCCCAAATGAAAAAAAATGCCAAATAAAAAGTCTTAGATCTCATCGAGCTTACAATTTTTACGTAAAATTGTCTTCATCCAACTTTATATAAAAAAGATATTTAAAAGAAGGTACCTATGAGTGGCACCATCATATGTGCCAGTTTTTGTTAAGAACCAACATATATAAACATGACATATATGCCGATTATTTTAGTTAACCGGCATATATGAGTGGTTGCATCATACATGGTGAGAACTAGTACATATAAACGTCGTATATGTGCCGGTTCTTATAGTTAACTATAGCATATAGGTAGCATAAAGGTTCTCAACTTTAGCCCCCTATGCGGCTCAGGGTGGATGGAAAATGCATCATATATTCCTGTTTTGGGTGAACCGGCACATATGGTAGTGTCACCTATTTGGTGTTATGTGCTAGTGCATATATACAATAGCAAAACTTTATATAAGAATGAATTATATCGAGCTCTATACAATTTAGATATAAAGTTTTTCTTCATCCAACCTTATCGTATGAAAGAAATTATATAAAAGAAGGCACATATACAATAGCACCTATTTAAAATGAACTACAAATACATGTTACATATCAATCAGCAATATTAGACAATTGAATAATTATAAATTTTCAATAACCTAAGACCTAGCAAATACGCGAGAATATGCATTTAAATCCAACTAATGCTAGGACAAACTCGCGATACTGTCAGGTAGGATAATCTGAAAATTAACTGCGATCATGAGCCTAGGAAAAATATGGTGCTACCAATAATTCACTTGGTTCACTGGAATTTTGCAACGGAAGCCGAAGCGAAGTGGCACGCATGGGCCATGGATGTGCCCCAGCTAGCCCATCGGTGTAGTTCATCAGCCCAACGATCACCCAGCATCCGCTGCCTCTGTCCAGTACTCCAGTCCCCTGCTTGACTGCTTCTACAATGCTACTAGGTAGGCATTGTTTGGAGAGGTTTTACGGTTCCTTCAAACAGTGTATATTCTGATATACATTATAATACTCGTAGCTACAAAATTCAAAAAATAATCTAATAGCTACAAGTTGAAAAACCTAATTTCTCCAAATACTCACCAGCTAAATACTTAACAGCTACCTTTGAGAATCTTCGGCTCCCCGATCAGGGCCCTAGTATCCTTGCCCCTGTAACAAAACATTCTTACAAGCACGTTAAAACAAATTAAGATATATACTTATGCGTCGATCATTTGTAATACATTTTTAAGGAAAAAAATATTTTGCTATACCTTTGGCCAAGACTAGCTGATCTTTTTGATGAGCTGCATGATTCTATCAACTATTAATTGCCGAAATTGCCGAAATTTTGACAATCTGTCCTTTTTGAAAAAAACTTATTTTAACTTGTTTTAAAAATAAATAGTGGTGCTGAGATCTAATGTCTCAGCGCCAGTAAGAGACTGGTGGTGACCTCTCTGCCGCCATAGCATCGGATCCGACTTAGCGAGCCGACATAGCAGGTGGTCAGCGCTAATTGCTTTGGTGTTGACCTCCCGACCTCAGCCCTCAGCGTCAATGGGCATGGTGCTAAGGTGGGAGGCTTGACTAGGTGCTCGACGGTGGCGGCGGCTTCTAGATCCTGTGGCATAGTAGCCGTCTTGAGTTCCAACGCCGCGGGGCTCCTGTGCCGCCATCGATTCCTCGCTCTTCCACACTGCCACCGTCCTCGTTGAGCCCCCTTGACTTCAACACCGCCGCAACCTCATCGAGATCCAGACCTCCTGCTTAAGTCCCATACCAGCACCAAGTGCCTTGGTGCTGATCTCCTGCAACATTGGCCCGCTAGCTCAGATCCAACGCCACAGCGGCAGGGGGTTAGGACCAGCCTCACTAGCATTGAGATATTGGACCTTAAAGCCAACGGGCTTGATGTTGAGGTCACGGTTTATTTTTAAAATAAGTTTTTGGCACCGTTTAATTTTAAAATAAGTTTTTCAAAAATGTTAAATTGTCAAAATTTTGGCATTAATGGTCTACCTATCATTAGTTAATGTTAAATAATACTATATTTTGAGATGAAGTATTAGAAAATGTGTTAGAGTTTATGTTGAATATGTGTATATAGTCGGTTACAAGTTTAGGACATGGAGTTATAGTAGGTATTAGGGTAAAGTTAAAGTCAAACTCTGTCCTAGGTTCTCTCTTAAATAGAGAGGCAGACCTATTGTAACCGCATGGTGACTTAACAGAAGGCGGCGAGAGGGAGCAGTTGGCCAGTTGCGTACCGGTTGAGGGTCGTTGTAACTCTGATAAGCTGTAATTATGCTATATCGGGGAGGACCACCCGTAATCAGTGCCCTGGGGATTAGGCAACAACTGAACCTCATTAAAAAATATCATGCCTTCGTGTCGTCATCAGTTTTGGATCTCCTATGGCATTTCTTCCTCGTTCGGCTATTGATAGTTTATCGGTGCCGGTTTTCTAACAAAATGCACATTTGCATATGTCCTGCCAGGCCATTAGTAAACTTGACGAGGCTTCAGATTTGTTTAATTAGTCATGTTCACAACGTGGCAACCAAACAGGCCCCAGTGAGAAAGCATATGAAATAAGCTTTGGTGCTAAACCATTCACTAGTAGAAATTCGTTGATCCATGACGCTTTCCTCATGACATTACTGTTTCATGTCACTGTAGGACATTCATCTGTGACGCAAATTACAGGACCATCATACATGCAAGGTTGCCTAGTCGAGGGCCTAAATATTTGTGACGAACTGCATCATTTTGTCATAAATCAGATTAATTTCTGTCATGGATGTTATGCATCCCACTTACCAGTCGATCCATGTGTCAGCAGGCGGCCCACCTTGTCTACATGGCTGACCAACATGGCCCGTGCCCCACTTGTCAGTTAACGAATAGTAGGTCCACATGGCATGTGGTTCCCTTTTATCCACATGTCAGACAAATGTGTCCCGGGCCTGACTTGTCCAGGTGGCGTTGTGGGTCCCACATGACACACGTGTCCGATCCTAGCATACTGGGCCTACTTGTTAGTAACCAGCATGCTGGTCCACGTGTCATAGTGGACCCCACATGTTTGACCATGTCTCGCGGAGCCCGCCTATCAGTGAGGGCATGCCGGGCCACATGTCATAGTGGGCTCCATCTATAGGTGACGGGCATGGTGGTCCACTTGTCATTGTGGGCCCAATTTGCCACATATGTCTCACTGGGGGAGGGTGAAGCAGAAATATTTGAGCCAACTAAGGTTGGCATAGCTCGAACCTGCGACCTCCCCCTACGCACTGAGACAGTCTTACCACTGGACTAGGGCTTGTTTATTGCTACTAGGAGTATTGCGTTTTTTATTTTATCACAAGTAGTCTAGCTAAGTCCCCATCGATGCGTCGGTGGAGGTCAATTCCCTATCGATGCGCCGCGGATGCATTGGCGTCCTGGTGGGCTCTGCGGCAGAGGCGGCAAAGGCAGTGGCGTCCCGGTGGTGTCTACTGCCTCCTCCGGCAGAGGAACAGTGGCCATCTCCCCTGCCTCTCCTCCTCGCGTCTCCATATCGACCAAGGTTCTGGGCGATACCCCGGAGGGGGCAAAGGTGGTTGGCGTCCTAGTGGGCTCCGCAGCAGACGCGACAGAGGTGGTACGCATCTGGGTGGTCTGTACTCACTCCTCCAGCAGTGGCGGCAGAGGCGGTGGCATCCCGGAGGGCACGGCGGCCATTTCCCCTGCCTCACCTCCTCGCACGCAGGGCTGGCAAGTAGGATAGAAGCTATTGCCTCCGCACCATGGCGTCATTGCCGCTCTGGCGAGTAGAAAGGAGCTCTCCGCATATGCCCCACAGATGGATAGAAGCTGGATTAATGGGAGACAGTTCACCCCGGAATATATGGATGGCGTGGCACAGTTCATGCAGTTTATTCATGAAAGATTTGATGAGCACATTGAGATACTTTGCCCATGTCGGAAATGCCTTAATCAGACTTTACGACCTTAGCATGTAGTGCATGATCATATACACATTTTTGGGATGTTGGTTACATACGCTAAGTGGATTCATCATGGAGAATCATGTGATGTCGAAGTTATAGAATATCTAGGGGATAGTGACGAAACTGATCATCATGGTGGGTTGTATGAGGAAGAGGACGAGGATGGCAACCACGATAACGATATGGCAGAGTTGATAGAAGACCTGTACACAGTTGTACAGGAAGATGGAGGTCAATCCAAGTTTGCTAAAGTTCTAGAAGCTGCAAAGAGGGAACTTTTCCCGGGCTCTATCCACTCAAGATTCTCTTTTCTTGTGAGGTTGCTTCATATCAAGTCATACTATCGAATCGGCAATACAGCATTTGATGCATTATTGAAGTTGTTGTCCGCATCATTCCCTCCTTGTGAACTTCCAAAATCATATGGCGATGCAAAGAAATATCTTCGTGAGTTGGGCCTTGGATATGATTTGATCCATGTGTGCAAAAATAACTATGTGTTGTTTAGGAAGGATTATGCCAAGATTGATGAGTGTCCAATATGTGGTGAATCAAGGTGGATAGATGCAGATGGCAACAAGCGGATTCCTCAAAAGATTTTGAGGCATTTTCCACTTATACCAAGGTTGAAAAGGATCTTTGCTTCAAAAGGAGCAGCTGAGGACACCCGGTGGCACAAGTTGAAGAGGAAGCCTGATGACAATTAAACGAGTCATCCAGCTGATGGTGAGGCATGGAAGTACTTTGATAGAAAGTATCCTAACTTTGCAGATGATGCAAGGAACTTGAGGCTTGGCATAGCTATAGATGGATTCAATCCATTTGGCAACATGAGCATTTCGTACAGCATGTGGCATGTACTTGTTATGCCTTACAATCTACCACCATGGGCATGTGTCTATCCATCTAATTGCATTATGGCATTACTTATTCCAGGTCCAAAGTCTCCAGGCAAGGATTTTGGTTTATTCTTAGAGCCTCTCATAGAAGAATTGCTTGAACTATGGGAGGGTGTGAGTACTTATGATGCATTTACAACTAGGAAGTTCAATCTTCGTGCTGCAGTGATATGGTGCATCCATGACTGTCCAGCTTTGGGCACATTGTTAGGAAGAACGACAAAAGGTTATTATTCTTGTATTCATTGCAAAAAGGATCCTCTGTCACGAGCTATAAGGAATAAGATATGCTATATTGGCCATCATCGTTACCTTCCCAAGACACACCCTTGGCGAAGAAACTTAGATTTTGATGGACAACGTGAAAACAGTGTTTAGCCAGGAAGATTAAGTAAAGAGGAGATGCGAGAGCAGCTAGAGAAGGTGAAAAATGTCAAGCCAGGCAAGCATGATACAAGTAAGAAAAGGAAGCGTGGAGAGAAGGAACAGCCAAAATTGTTTAGCTGCAAAGTTGGTCTATAGAAATTGCCATATTGGGAGGACTTGAAGCTGCCACATAATCTTGATGTGATGCACATCGAGAAAAATATATGTGACAACCTTCTTGGCACACTACTCTGTATGGGGGGCAAGATAAAATACACAGTTAATGCTAGGCTCGATTTGTAAGACATGGGTATAAGAGATGAGCTGCACCTACAGCAGGATGGCAATTCAGTTCGTATGCCTGCAGCATGCTACGTGCTAAAGAAAGAAGAAAAGATTGCATTTTGTCAATTTCAGAAAGGTGTGAAGTTCCCAGATGGATATGCCTCAAACCTAGCAAAATGCATTAGTCAAGATGGTTGCAAGGTACAAGGGCTAAAAACCCATGATTGCCATGTCCTACTGCAAAGAATTCTACCTGTTGGGATTCGAGGACTTGTTCGCAAGGACATCTATGAAGCAATTGCAGAGTTAGGGGACTTCTTTAGGATTATTTGTAGTAAAAATCTAAAGATAGATGTTGTGAAATGTCTAAAAGTAGAGATCCCATTGATCCTATGCAAACTTGAGAAAATATTTCCTCCAGCCTTCTTCGATGTAATGGTGCACTTGGTTGTCCATCTGCCTGATGAGGCACTCCTTAGAGGTCCTGTGCAATATGGGTGGATGTTTCCAATAGAACGGCAACTAGGAAAGTTTAAGGGTACCATGAGAAACAAGGCTAGACCTAAAGGATCAATTGTAGAGGCTTATGTAGATGAGCAGGCCTTGACATTTTGTTCAAGGTTCATGGATGATGTTGACACTAGATTTAACTGAGATCGCCGCGACAATGGTGATGGGCCAATACATGGAGATATCTCATGTAATGATCGCATTTTTATTTTTGTGCAAAACTATTTTAATAAAAAGCTAAATTCAAAATTTGGCTCTTTGATCGATTCTTGGATTTTTTGTGCCATGTGTGATCTCAAGAAAATTTTCAAAAATATTTAAAACAGCCCTAGAAGCCTCTGTAGAGCTTCCCAAATTTTTGCAGAAATTCTAACCCTTTTTGAATCAATTTCAAAAATCAAACCCTTCAAAATCCTTTCAAATCTATCCCTGGAAAAAAAAAATTAAAACCTACTGTTCAAACCGGGCCGCCTCCTTCCTTTCTCGGACTGGCATTGTTTCCCTCTCAGCCGGCCTGCACGGGTGCACGCACGTGTGGATTAAATCCCGTGGGGCCTGCACATCAGCTGCCCTGACACCGCCCGTCCCCTCGGCCGCCCGATGTGTACACGCGGATGGACACGATCTATTCTACCACTCGGCCCCGCATGTCAGCCCGACGACACGTCGTTGTCGTCTACCTCTCAACGCCCTCTTCCTTTCTCTCTCTTCTCTGGATTTCTCTCAAGTCGTCTCTCTACTCTCACCTATGCCTGCCTATACCGGCCAGTCTCCACCTTAAAAACGTGCAGACACCTTCGTCAACCTCCCCGTCCCGTTGCCCGGCGCAATCCCCGCTCCGCCATCCCGTCCCGTAAGCCGACGTCATCAACGCCATCGCTGCCACAGCTTTTCCCACACCGGCGAGCCCCCAAAGTCAATACGCACGCGGGAGCTCTCTGTCCAGTCGCCTCGCCATCCTCTCTTCTTCCCATTTTTCCTCACTGCGGCCAATGACGCACGCCACAGTGTGCGGCGCCATTGTTGCGTCAAATCTCTGAGCTCGAGCTTATCTTCGGCCTCTACCGCCTCTGTCCTCCGTCGTCTAGCTCCCAAGCTCCTCTATATAAAGGGCAACCCTCTTCCCCATCCCAGCCACCCAGCCAAGCCTCGATCAAGCTCGCCGACGTGAATCCTCTCTTCGCTGTGTTCTGACTGAACTCCCACTGCCGATACAAACTCTCGCCGACCAATCCACTGCCACCGCCGAGCTCCCCTAAGCACCACGAACCTCCTCCGCCCTTCCTCGCCGCCGATTAGTCCCTACATCAAAACCCCCCAATTTCGCCCACCGTCGTCCGCCGTCGCCGCCGCTTTATTCCTCGCCGTAGACAAAGGTAAAGCCCAAATTAACCCATTCCAGCTCTTCCTCACGTAATGCTGCACATGAGCCGCCCAAACCCGAGTCAATCTGCCGCTAGAATGGTCGCCGGCGACGACCTCTTCTCTCTGCCACTGCCGCCGGTTCTGTATCACCGTCGCCGACCACCCTCCGCCGTCCTATGAGCCGATCCGAGCCGTTCAGTTAATCCCCCGTCCCCTCCGCTCTCTGTCCATGTCGGCCGCTCGCCGATCTTCGCCGTCGCCGGCGAGATCGCCTCCGGCGATCGTCGGCCGTTGATCCTCCACCATGTCAGCCCTGTCGGGTCGGCCGGCGTGGCCTTGCCGCGTCAGTCGGGTGGCCGCCTCCTGTACCCCAGCCCCGCGTGTCGGCGCCCCATCCCGCACCGACCCACCGGGCCCACGTGTCAGCCTTTGACCTCTCCCTCTCTCCTGACAAGTCGGCCCTACCCGTCTCTCTCTGTTCTCTCTCTCGTTTACTGTTCCACCGACTCCATATGTCAGTCCCAGTACTCCTCTTCTCTCTCCTGACCCAAGGGCCCCATCTGTCAGCCCCTGATTTTATTTCTTTCCTAAAAATAATTTCATCCTTTTTATTTTTAGAAAAATAACTCCAACTTTGAAAATTCATAACTTTTAAACCGTAGCTCCGTTTGAGCCCATTCAACTCTCAAAATTTTTCTAAAATTGAGATCTACGCATTGGCACTATTAGTTGTATAAAATAGGTCCTGATTCTTGGTGTTTTTGTGTGTTTTCTTTTACGACGCATAGAGGCCGTTCCCGAGGAGTCACCGGAAGAAGATTTTGTCGAACACCCGCAGGACTTCGAGCAAGGCAAGTCACTCCTTGACCATATTGCTCCTAAATTTAAAATATTTTGTTTGTGAAATTGCATGGTTAGTGTGCACGATAAATTGATCGGCCTCGGTTTGCGTGTCGAATCGATGGACCTGCCTGGTAGTTGCATAAACCCTGTAGGTCTTTGTTACCCTATCCCTTGTCGCTCTACCTCGTGGTACCTCGGTGACCGTGCTCTCTGAGCATGGATTCCGATGGTTCCACCTCCATCACAATTGTTTGCCGATTGTAAAAATTTGGGTTTCTAAAAGGTTTAAAAACCCGACATGCGATGTCGGTGAGTTTGCAAAACAAAATTTATTTGTGAAAATTTCCGCAGTGCAAAGTGATCGCCTGTGTGGTGGCACTTCGTATCGCATATAAGGACCGTTTCCTTGAGGAATTGCACTGAGCATAATACAGCGCGACCACACGGGTGGAATGGGACACCCCTTGCTGAGTAATTAGTGTTCTCAGGATGGTTTTCGGTTGCTAATAAATGTGGGACTGGCTGGGTGCCAAGAGGGCGATATACCCCCGTCCCTGAGTACAGGAAGTGAGTTCCTGGTACTTGGTTGAGTGTGAACACCCATTTATAGGGCAGCGTGCTATCCTGGGAAGGTTTTAGAAAATCCTTGTCGTGAACCTCCCCGCTTGGTCAGCGTGGGAGTAAGCTCGCGTCGTGTGGGTAAAGCGTGCAATCTTTGCAAAGCATAATGAACTGTTCGAACAGCCGCACCCACGGTTTCGGGCAATGTGAAGTGATTCCTCTAGCGTAGATTTTATTTTACAAATATCTGTGCAATTGTTTTGCGGGTTGGGAATCATTACCAGAATCGGTCTGTGTGACTGATGGATGGCCTGTGTGACCCGGGGTGTCGGATGACACCGGAGTTGAATTGTTTGAGTTAGATGACAAGTTTTGAGAAAAGAGAACCCACCTAAATGGAGGTACCAGAGGAGGGTACGCTCCGAATCGGAATCTGTGACAAGTCTCTGACTTGTGGAATGGGTCGAGACGCGAGTCTCTTTCCGACTAACTTAATTGTGGTGAGTTGTTGCAAAGCAACTCACGGAATGGATTGAAGCGTGAGCTTCTTTCCGACAACTTGAAGAGCACACTTAGAGTTTTAAGAACCACAAAACCTTTGAAAATCACTTTGCGAAAATAATCCTAACCTTCCTTGCTAAGCTTTGCATGCCACATAATTTCCGTGACTTGCTGAGTACCTCGTGTACTCACCCTTGCTTATCTTCTCTCAGAAGCCTATGAAGATGAAGACCCTACTCTCAGCCAGTTCTACCAGGATCAAGTCGAATACGAGGAGTTTTAGGGTTTCGGTCTAGGTCCCTAAGCCGTTGCTTGTGGGTATAGGTCTACCCGTGTATTTTTCCGCTGCCTACTTTTGTAATGTATCGTTGCATGTCTCGAGTTCTGTCCGAGGCTGCAACTTATGTAAAGACTATGTATAATAAATAAAGCAGGTTTGGCTGTGATCCACCGATGTTCTGTATGTACCAACTGGTCTCCTAGGACTAGTACAAGTATTACAGGTAACAACGTCTCTCCTCTGTTGACCTGTTCAGGTTAGCGGGAGAGGGGCATTACATCTCAGTGTTCATGCATGGTGTTAAACTCATAGGATCCAATAAGGTTACCTACCTTGAGGACAAAGAAATGGAAAAGCTTGTTTGGTATGTGCTAAATAACTGTGAAGAGGTTGAGCCATATGTGGAGTGAGTATTTCTGTTATTTCATGAATCATACATGAAACTTATAAATAACTAGTTTTTCCTAATGATTTAGTTACTATGTCATGCAGCCTCTTCAAAGAAGAATTGGAGAAACAAGGAGCACACAACGTTGATGAAAGGCTTCATAAAGAATTTCCTAAATGGTTTAGGAGTCATGTAAGTGAATTTTGGTGCATTCTCAATTGCATAGCCATCAATTTTCGTACATGAGATTAATTACCATGTGAACTTATTGTTATCTTAGATTACGAGGCTGTGGCAAGACAATGCAGAAGAGGTTAGTGAAGGACTATATGCCCTGTCATGTCGTCCTGATCTCCGGGTCAAAATATGTGTGGCTTGTACCATCAATGGTGTCTGGTACAATACTGTGGACCGTGAGAAGAACAGGCTCACATAGAATAGTGGTGTCATAACTGAGGGTTCATATGATGGGCAATATATTGAATTTTATGGTGTCCTCAAGGAGATTATTGAGTTGCAATATAACTCTAATCTTCAATTCTGTCAGTCAGTGGTTCTGTTTCGATGTGACTGGTTTGGGCAGGCTGGCAAGAAGAGAGGCATTAGAGATTATGGATATTTCAAATCAGTCAATGTTGAGGGGTTGTGGTACAAGTATGATCCTTTCATTTTAGCAACTCAATCAAAAAAGATTTTTTACTTGTAGGATACATTGTTGGGCAAAAACTGGCGGATTGTGCAAAAATTTGAACATAGGAATATGTATAATATTGCTGAAAAGGATAAGTGCGCATTCAATGTACATCAAGATGAGTTGTGTTCTCATTCGGAGCATGAAATGCGAGAAGGCAATGATGATCAGCACATCCTTCACCATGGCGATGAAGAAGCCTCTAATATTGATGCTAAGTTGGATGATCTTTTGAATGATGTGCAAGTTGACATGTTTGAACACAGTGGGACGAAGATGATGAGGATGACACTATTTTGCAATATTGTAGTGAGAATGAGAATGATATGTTAGAAGATGATGATTAATTTAATTTGTAATTTTGTACTCATTTTTATTCCTGTAAGTTTGTACTCAAAGTAATTTTCTATTTTTATCAAGTGCTCAATTATCTACCATGACAAATCTGGAACATCCATTATATTTCACAATAGTCAGTGCATACAGATAGTCAAATTTATAGATGTCAATATCTAGGTCATACAGAAGGTCTTAGTCTTGTCCATACACTTCCCATACATCAAACTTACAGCAATTTGTATACAAGGCATACGATTACAAGAAACTGAGCCAAAATAAGAACATTTTTGAAACCAACCCATGCGCCTTTCTTGTAGTCACAGGTACTGGCAGTATTTCCAGATTGACAACCCTTGGAGCTAGTGTAGTTTAAGAATGCTTCCCAAGCTAATTTTTCAGATACATAACTCTTGTAGCAATTGTTCTTGTACGCAAAGACTAGACTGTGGCAATCTTCCCATGATTCATACACCCCAGGCTTCCTCCCCATAAAAACTACATACCATGTCATTCTTCCTGCAGCCAACACCAAAATGGTCAGATATAAGACATGCATTTTATTCGCCTAGCTAAACATTTTCAACCTGCAAAGCTACACATCACTGCAAGAAATGCCCATTTCTATTGCCAATTTCTATAGCAAAATGGCACAACATATATGGATCTTTCTCTACCTGCCCATCTTGTTTTTGCCGATTTCTATCCATAAAATTAACTAGCCACAATTTCAATGGCACAAGAACTTTGTTGATTCTACATTCAACAAAGACTTAGGGAATGGCACCTCCCCGTCAATCGAAGGAAAACCCTAAACCTTCACAAATCCACCCACTGCCACCCTCATCCAAGCAACTCCTCATCAATCGATGGAAAACCCTAAACCATCACAAATCCACCCTCTGCCGCCCTCATCCAAGCACCTCCTCATCCAAGGAATTTCGAGGTCAGGAATAACGTACCTGCCCCCCGCCTCCACACCACGCTGCCGCTGTCCTCCGCACCACGCTGCCGTTGCCGCCGCAGGGGTTGGATCTAAATCGGTGACGGCGAGACAGCTAGGAGGATATGACTGCCACGAGTCCAGAACCTGCCCGCCGCTGTCGTCCTCTTGCCTCCGCACCATGCCACCGTTGCCGCCGAGGGGAAAGAGTTGGATGAGAAGTGGGGAAATAGATTAGAGAATAGAAGTGGGGAAAGAAATAGGAAAAGAGGCTTTTTTTTCTTGGCTTTGACCTTTCCAGGGAAAAAAATTAATGGACAAAAAGATAAAAAATACTAAAACTAAAAAACACCTAATTAAAAAAATTCAGTTTAAAAAAGAATAACAAACAAAATACAAAATTAAAAAAAATAAAACCATCGTCTTATATATGAACAAAGTCAATGTCAAATATAGTTTGAGGTGAATCTTCTCTATGTACTACTTTTAGAAGTTGGGGTGAAACTCATTCATTCATGAAACTGGAGCAGTAAAATTGACCCGTTTCTCTTATATGTGCGGAGAATCTTAGCTAATAGTACTTGTCGGCGAAACGAGACTGGGGTCCCCACAGTCGCGGGGACGCGAGAGTCATCTGCCACGTAAGCATCCCCGGGCCTCCAATCTGCACCAAGTGACAACCGGCCACGGCTTTTCTCCGCCAAGAACCCGGGACCCGGGCAGTACCCGGGCCCGAGAGCAGAGACCCAGGCACCTCACGTCGGTCCCGGGCCCCGGGACTCATCACCCGAACTCCTCAGGCCGGGGTCTCGTTCCCGGACCCGGGGCACGCTTGGCCTCGGGGCCAGGACGTTCCCGGGCGCCGGGTCTCACCCTCGCCCCGGGAGCCCCCAGCTCCAACCCTAGGGTTGCGGCCCCGGGGCGCCTCACGGGGACGTTCCCGGTCCCGGGCACCGCTCTCCGGGCCCGGGACTCACGCCTTCCAGCTCGGCGCCTTTGCGAGCGCGGAGGGCTTGAACAGCACTCTGCCCCGGGCACGAGGTCAACTCGGAGGACCAGCTTCCCAACTACCTGCATTAATGACGAGGCGATAGGGCCTGTCGCCCCTGTCGCCTGCCTTGCCACGCGTGGACGTCCCAGGACGGCCCCCCGTGAACACCTGACAATACCGCCAGAGCCTTTTGACTAAGAGGACCTCGGTTCTCTGCCCTATGGCAGTGGAGGGCGACAGCCTCTGTCACATCTGTACTCCAGCCGCCTGCAGCTGAGCGGCAAGACGACTCGTCACATCCCGTCACATCCTCACGTCCCGAAGACTAGGCCGCCCGTAGCCGACCTACCCGGCGTGGGCGTAGCAGGTGGCAACAGGCGGAGACGTGCGACAAGACACCGCTTTCTCTCCCCCTTCGTGTACTTCGGCACTGTGGATTCCCCTCGCCTATAAAGGAGGATCCATGCCACATTTAGAAGAGGGCTCTCTCTCTCTCTCTCAAGTTCAGCTCCGGTGATTAGGAGACACGCTAACTAAGGATCTCTAGCTCTCGGCTCTCTGCTCCCGAGTTCACTCTCTAGCTACTGTTCTTCTTCCCCAGCTCCGTCAAGCGGGTTGAGCTCATCTTGTAACACCGCAACCACATTCATCCCCACATAGCATACACATAGGAGTAGGGTATTACGCCTCCGCGCGGCCCGAACCTGTATAAATCATCTTGCCTCCTCTGTACGCCTCTGTTCATCGTCTTCCCCAACATCCTGCGCGATTACCACGCTTCGGACGGTCCGGACCAGCATCGGACAGTCCGGACCCTTCTGCTTCACCACGGTTCGGACGGTCCGAACTCCCTTCGGACGGTCCGAACCCCGCCTCTTCTACGTCTTCTTCGCCTATCTTTCTTCTACACCTGACGCCGGCTACACCTGAGAACTACTCTCCTGGCCAAATCTCAAAGGGGGGTCTCCTGACTTCCCGCCGTCGGAGTTTCATCCTTCGACAGTACTAGTCCTTTCCAAATAAAACCACCGTCTTATATACGAATAAAGTCAATGTCAAATACAATTTCTGTGTTTAATCTTCTCTACGTACTACTTTAGAAGTTGGGGTGAAATTCATGAATTCATGAAACTAGAATGATAAAATTGACCCGTTTCTCTTATATGTACAGGGAATCTTAGCTAATAGTACTAGTCCTTTCCAAATAAAACCATCGTCTTATATACGAACAAAGTCAATGTCAAATACAATTTCTGTGTTTAATCTTCTCTATGTACTACTTTTAGAAGTTAGGGTGAAATTCATGCATTCATGAAATTGAAATGGTAAAATTGACTTGTTTCTCTTATATGTGCAGGGAATCTCAGTTAATAGTACTAGTCCTTCCCAAATAAAACCACCATCTTATATATGAAAGTCAATGTCAAATAAACTTTGAGGTGAATCTTCTCTACTACTTTTAGAAGTTGGGGTGAAACTCAGCTTCTCTGCTACCATTAGGGAGTATTTGAAGATGAGGGAAAAGAAAGAAGAAGAATATCACTCAAAACAAGGTAAGATATTAGCGTATGATTAATTGAGTATTAGCTATTGCAAACTTAAAAAATGGATTAATATGATTTTTAAAGCAACTTTTACATAGAAAATTTTTGCAAAACACACACCGTTTAGCAGTTCTAGAAGCGTGCTCACGGAATATAAGAGGGTTTTCACCTCAACCCTTACATTCGAACGGGGCATTAGAACTTAGAAGTTAGGGTTACATTTATATCGAATCTTCCGTAATATGTACCCGTATTAAATAAAACCACCATATTATATAATTTAAGATAAAAAATGAGAAATTTCAAAAATTTATACATTCATGAAATTTGGAACGGCACAACTTGACTTGTTAGAACCGTATTGAATTCAACGATGAAATCAAACTGAAAATTTCGTTTGTGCGACAAAATTCTAGCGCCTAAGTCCACCAAATTTCAGGCGCCATCCCCAACCCACGCGAAATCTATCCTTTGTCCCTGCGTCATTTGAGAACCAGTTCAACACATCTAGAGGCAAAATTGTAATATCACGTATACACTATATATATATAAATCCGCGGCTCCTCCCTGTCGATTCTTCCAGAAACACGCCACCGCCGTGCCTACCCCCAAACCCTAGCCGCCGCCATCAGCCAACTTGATTCCTCCTCCACCAAGCCAGCCGCCGCGCCTGGCCCCAAAGCCCTAGCCGCCGCCGCCGCCGCCGCCGCTTCCCCCTCCATCGAAATCGAAGGCCACCGCACCGGAGTTGGTGCAAGTCGACAAGGTCTGCCGCACCAGAGACGTCTCCCCGACGACGACGTCGACCACAACTTCCGCCGGTGCCATCGACGAGATCCAAAGCACGAGGTACTCACCCCTACTCAACTGCCTTCTTGTTCCTCAACCTTGCATGTTGTTCTAGGATGCCGATTGAATGTTGTTCTAGGCCGGGGGAATGCTTAAATTTGCATCCAAATGTATTGCGTATAACTTGTTCTATTTTGGTGATAAAAATTTGTTAGGGTATATGCTCTTTTTAGCTAGCAATCTAACTGTTAAAATCTGTTAGGGTATATGCTCTATATGCTCTTTTTAGCTAGCAATCTAACTGTTAAAATCTGTTAGGGTATAAGCTCTTTTTAGCTACCAATCTAACTGTTAAAATTTGTTAGGGTATATGCTCTTTTTAGCTAGCAATCTAACTGTTAAAATTTGTTTACACATGTAAGAATCCCCAATAATTGAATATGAAAGAAAGTGGCTTGAGTGTATCAAGGAGAATGAAAGAAGAATGGGAGAATTTGGCATCAAAGCTGCAGCCTCCGCTCTTAAAAATATGGTGCCGAATGCCGCTTCATCTGGCAAGGCAAAGAGGTCAGCCAACAAGCGTAGTCATGTTCAGGAGTCGGATTCATCAGAGTATACTCCTGAAGATGAGGAGGTTGTGGGAGGTGGCACGGACTTAGATGAGGAACCGATAACCGCAACTTTTTCAACCTCAAAGGTGCATTCTCTATCATGGCTAGGGGCTTAGGATATTTGGTGCATACAATATCTTCAATTGCTTTTTATCTTTCTATTGAACATTATGTTGCTGCACTTACTTAAAATTCACCATTTCTGTGTTGTATCAGCAACCTAGTCCAGAGAGAAGTGCAGAATTAAAGAAGCTTGCTGCAAGAAAGGTTCTTGCTACAAAGCCCAAGATGCCTCCAGGTTCCAGAAGAGCATCGGAGAGAGTGATGGCAAGTTCACTATCAGAGCAACCTCCTGGAGTTGCAACAAGGTCATCAAAAAGGCAATTGCTGCAGGAACCAGAAAACAATTGTGACCAGACGGTTGAAGCTGATGAACTCCACCCCACAAGCCCTATCGGAGAAAAAGTTGCAGTAGATCAAGATGCTGATGTTGCTGCCCCCTGTGTATAGCAGAACCAGACTAGTGATGCAGGCAAGTTATTTGGCAGTGATTTGGTTAGATGATTTTTATGTTCAGTGCTTTGTATAATATCTGCTGAATTTCTATAAGTAAATATGAGATTTATCAATTAGCTTCTAACTAATTAACAAGTATCCATCTAGTAGATTTAGAAAATGTAATCTACTAAGAGCATGAGCAGTCCTTATAACTAATCATGACCTAGTTTTATTAACTACTAGCAGTAGCTAATCATGATTACATGTCTTAAATTTTGCTGGCTGCAAGTCATCCTATCCTGCAAGTCTGGTTAGTTATATGCAGGCTAGTCTATCTGTAAACATGATCATGATTATATTTCTGAAATTTTCAGGATATTAGGTCCCTGCTGAGGAATTAATCCCTGGAAATTCTCTAGTGTTATTTCAGTAGATGCTAGTTTTGATTGGTTTTAAGTCCTTACATTTGCAATTATTTGGATTTAGGACAGATTATTGACTCCTGGAACTAAAGCTTAATTAGACCCTAGGCATGATTAGTTTTGTTAGAAGATTTCAATCATGAGAGATGATTTTTTGTAGAATTGAGAATGAGTAGTTTTGTAGCACATTTCTGTCAAAATTGAATATTTTTTAGGTAAATTTTAGTTAATAAGCCTTTCTGTTTGATGTTAACCAACACTCTGAATGGCACCTTTGTAGCTGCACAACCTGCACATGCTAGCAGAAAGCCGAGGCCACCAACCAAGGGCGTAATGCTAGAAAGGATGACTAGAGCTATGGGAAGAAGGCTACCTATCATTATTCCTGAAGGGATGAAAAGGCCAGAGCAACCAGTGCAAGCTGCCAAGTTAGCATCCAAGGCTGGTGTTATCGTTAGGGCTGAAGTGTCCATCCTCACTCGCTGGAAAGATTACAAGAACGACAGTTCCCATTTTGAAAACTTCATGGGCAAGTTATCTGTAAGTACTTTTTGTTCCTCGTGTATTTCAGTACCTCAAACGTATTATTTTGTATCTGTTATGCTTATGAATACATCCATTGCATGCTTCAATAGGGAAAGTTGGCCGTTAACAGAGATGATAAGTCAACAAAAGATGCCTGCGTCAGTGTATTCCAGTCTGGGATACGGCAGACTTGATATGGACTAAAGAACACATACTTCAACAATGTACCTGCAAATGAAATAAGAACAACCTCTCCAGTAGATTACATGACTGATAAGCAGTGGCAACAACTTGTTTTGAAGTGGTCTAGTGCAGAAGGAAAGGTATGTGGTACCAAATCACATCAACTTTCCAATTTCAATGTATGGTTGCGTCTCTAATCATATTTCTTGCTCTAGGCTATCTCCAAGAAGAACAAGCAGAACCGTGCTAGAGTCAGGCACCATCAGGCCACAGGATCTCGCTGCTACATTTCGCACTTGTACACATATGTAAGTGCAAAATTTAGCCCTGATGTTAAGCTTTCTTAGTCTAGCACTGTACACAATATGATTCTTCTATAATAGCTAGTTATCATTAAATTTAATTAATATGAATCTAATAGTTGAAAATTTCCTACCCAAATACAGAGAGAGAAGAACAAGGAACGTCAAGTGGATGCAGTTGAGCTTTTCAAGGAATGCCATAACAGTGAGAGGAAGGGTTTGAGTGATGCTGCTCAAGATGCTGTAGTAAGTCCATGATGTGCTTTCCATGTAACACAATCGCTTTTGTCTACTGTTAGGTAGGTAACACAATGGAAATATATTATTACTGCATTTTCAAGATTTCAACTTATTTGCTTGGCATATGGTGACAATATATAAGTGTTCTAATTTTTTTTTCATTGAATTCTTGGAAAGGATGCCCTATTGCAGCTCCAATTGTTACAGCTTATTTGCTTGGCATATGGTGACAATATATATGAGTTGTAATTTTTTTCATTGAATTCTTGGAAAGGATGCCCTATTGTAGCTCCAATTGTTATACTAGTAGGAAGTTTTAATTGATAAGTAAGAATGCTAGATATGAAAAGAACTTGCATATTACTTGATCTTGTGAATGGATTGGAATAAAAATGGTATAATTGTGGGTTGATATCTTGGGCTAGCCATGTAACCTGTGACTTCCAGATTTTTGCCAAATTTTTACTAGATGTTGTCTGTTCTACTTCTTGCTCTACTGCTTGCTCTTTGTTCATGCTGCCTGCTGCATGATATAATGCTAGATTTCTTGTACTATATAGTTTCCACATTCTATAGCTGCACCTTGTGTTGTGCTGGCTAATGTTCAATTTTCCAATGTGTAGACTTCCATGGAAACTATGATGGCAGAACCTATTGCAGATGGTGAGACGCCAAGATCTAGTGCGGAGGTTGTTTCCAAGGTTCTCTCCCAGACTAGTGCCAACAACACTTTTCTAAAGAATGCTTGTCTACAGAAAAGCTGCACGAAAACATCGACATCATCTGAAAAAGAACTATGGGAACAGCTTGAGGCAGAGAAACAAGGTTCAGCTGTGCTCCAAGAACTACATGTCCTCAAGAAGAAATCAGAAGAAACAGAGGAAGCACTGGCCAAGACCCAAGAGGAAATGGCCAAGACCCAAAAAGAGTTGCAGGAATTTAAGAAGCAAGAAGCGAATGATTTGATCCTTCAGCGTATCTTGGCCCTATCCCAAGTTAACTCCACTCCTAACCCCAATCCTTAGTCTCCTGGATACTTGTGATTGCCTAGTGCATGTGTTGTATGGTTTGTGGCCTGAACTTTTATGTGCTATCAACTTGTATGCGCTTTTGTGGTCTGATCAACTGGCCTGATCATGTGGTCTGTACTTATGGTTCTGGTAAGAACTAAGATTGTGGTCTAGACTTATGTTGTGTCTGAAGTTATGTTGTGTCGGAAGCTATGGTTGCATTCTGAATTTATTGTCAGGACTTATGGTTGTGGTCTAAATTTGTGTTGTAACCTGAATGTGTCTGAATGTATGGTTGTATTCTTAATTTGTGGTTTGAATGTGGTTCGAATCTATTCTGCAAATGGGCCAAATTTCGTCTCATGTATATGTTGATCCCTAAATCTATTCTGCAAATGAGCCGAAGTTTGTAGCCGGATTATGTACATTAGGCCAAACCTTTGTGACGAACAGAACGGGCCATTTATTTTTGTTGGATCTAATTAATGGGCTGGATAAAGAACAATGGGCCGATCTAATTCTGTGACAAAAAAATGGGCCTACGTGTTGCTCGAGCGAACTAATGGACCGGGCTAGATGCAACGGGCTATACCAGAAGCTCCCACGTTATCGCACTTTTGTGACGAAATTTTGTCATAGATAGGATGGAACATTGACATGTGGCAAACAAACCAACGTCAGTGCGACTACTTAATGGCGAATCACATTCGTCACAAAAATGGAACCACGTTAGATGACGTGGCCACCAAGGACACATGTCATATCGGCAAATCGGATGATGGTGTGGCCACCCACGACACATGTCACAACGCCACGTTGGATAAATAAATATGACACGAAGCATATTCTATGACACATCTGTTCGTCATGGTTGTAGCACTTTTCTGCTACGAAATTCATCTTTTCTGTTATTGTGCTTCATATGTAATGTGATATATATGACGAACCTGGTTTCATCACAAAGTCGTCATAAAAATTTTTATATGACGAAATGTCTATACCTAATAACGACTGTGTTTCATCCTAGATCAAAGATTTTTCTAGCAGTGATTGGGGATTGGATCCGACAAACAGTAGAGCTTAGGTAGCAGTAGTACTACTGTACTGTACTACGAGATCGGTAGATATACCTGCGACCAGTTCGTAGTGTCACTTGGATGCTACTCTCACCATCTTTTATATATTATAGATATATCTAGCATTTAAATTTTATCGTATAATATAGCTACTTCTCAAGCTAGTTCCTCATCTTAACTAATTATAACCGTATCTCCTTTCATTTATTTATTTATTTTTTTATTTTAACTAATTAAAACCGTGACTCGTTTAATTTCATGTTAATCTTTTAAAATGATAGAAGTATATATATTATGAGACGCTATTTACTTTCTGTAGGATCTGAAAACTATAGTACGTACACTGCATCACGAGATCGAGGCTCCAAATAGTAGTGCATGTCTGTATCAGCCTAATTGTGGCCACAAAACCTGATTTTATCCTGAGTATATCAGGTAGCTAGCTAGGTGTTGTACACCTCAGCGGTAGGCAGCCCGCGGCGATATATATGTATCTGATCCCGGCCTTGAATCTTGGTCTGCTCCGGCCAAAGCCCATTTGGACACATCTTGGGTGTCTGACTGACGCCGATAGATAGCTAGAGATGGAAGAAGAAGCCAAGCAGGAGTTCACCAAGGACGGCTCCGTTGACCTCCGCGGGCGGCCGGCCGTCGCCGCCCGCACTGGCCGGTGGAAGGCCTGCTCGTTCCTAGTAGGTATGTATATGCAAGACGTGCATATATATAAGCAAGCTTGATCTGCTCTAGAATTGGAGATTTTAATGATTGGTTTGGTTTGGGTGAAATAATTAATCAACTCCAGGGTACGAGGCGTTCGAGAGGATGGCGTTCTACGGGGTGGCGTCGAACCTGGTGGTGTACCTGACGACGGAGCTGCGGGAGGAGACGGTGTCGTCGGTGCGGAACGTGAACAACTGGACGGGGTCCGTGTGGATGACGCCCATCGCCGGCGCCTACGTCGCCGACGCCTTCCTCGGCCGCTTCTGGACCTTCACCTTCTCCTCCCTCCTCTACCTCGCGGTACTCCACCTTCGCCTTCCTTATCGAATTATATTAGTACGTAGCCGATCAAATGAATACTAGCTAGCTATATATCCACCATAAGATGAAAAGTTGGAGAAAACTTAATGAATCTCACAACAGATTGGAAGCATCAGTACTCTCATTGGCTTAATTAGGCGAAAGGTTAACTGTTAAGCACGATAATGCGTGATTAGTAGTGGGCAAGCTAGTGTGTGGAGTGCGTGCGTGACAAAACGGTCAAACCCACCCCAGCAATCGCGAGCGAGCGGGGCAGGCGGTCGATGGACATGACGCATGCAGTGCTTTAACATCTTTGGTCGACATCCGAACCCACACCTGTTTTTGTCAGTGGGGGATGAGGTGGCGACCCGTGGCGGAAAAGCGGCTCCGCGCGCTCGGCTGGGAGAAAGAAGAAAGCAAAGCCGACCAGAGCAGCATTATTTCGGAATCTTTCCTGGCGATTTCTCGGTGGCGGGGTCGGATGCATCGCGTGCACAGGTGAGAGCCCTACAACTTGTAGTACGTACGCATGGAGCATGGTGCGCACGCAGCCGTTTTGCGCGCGTGCGTTACTCCCTTTTGTTTTGGGTAGCGACGTCGACCTCTAGTAGATACTAGCTTATTATCCGTATTTTTTTTAATCACTAAACGGTATGATTTTAAAAAAAAATTTATAAAAAAAGTTTTATAATAAATTCAAATAAATTTATTTTTTTAATTTATAGTAGTTAATACTTAATTAATTATATACTAATTTCTTCTCGAAATGTAATCAGCTAATAAGCCGAAACTAACAAACAAACCCTGCCTTAAATCTCGTTTGCCGGTGTGAACGTCCAGTGCCCGTGCCGGCGTGTATGGTTCCCCTTGTGGTGTGAACGCAGCAAACAAACAGAAGCCGAAACAGAGTTTTGCAGTGTTAATTGTTCCAGCCGGGCGCACGGCGGCATCGGCCTCTTTAATGTGGCGTCACTTTTACTCACCATGCGCTTAGTTTTTTTAGGTTTTTGATTAATACAAAGAGAGCCTGTGCACGCAAACTCTGTTTAGTTCTCATCATGCTAGCACTGTTATTTTACTCTCTTCCTTTAAAAATATAAAACGTATTAGGTTTCTACACAATTTCTACTACTATATACTTTAATCATTAGTTTCTTTCGTAATACTATATCATTAACAACTATAAAATTAATATTATATGTAAATATTTTTAAATACGAATCTAGTGATGCTACATGTATGACAATATATATATATATATATATATATATATATATATATATATATATATATATATATATATATATATATATAGTTTAATTGTTAGTCAAAATTTTTAAAATTTGATTTTATAGAAAATAAGGATATCTTATATTTTTAAATGGAGAGAGTATAGTATTAGAAATTTTACGGTATACCTAAAGTGATACCAAAGGAGGAAGGAGTAAAACATTTTACTAGTATCTTCATGTATCTCTCGACGAAACTAAAACCACTCTTGTTATATAAGACCAGATGCCAAACAATAGAGTCATACAAAGTTAGGGTTGAAAACGGTCGAAAAAATTTCCAAACCGACTGATGCCGTTTTTCGGATTTTACCGACCGTTTTCCGTTTTTTCAGTACTGGTCAGAAATAATCCGGAAAACGGTATCATGGTCTCAGAAACGTTATCGGAAATGGTTTCAGTAGTTTACCGACCGTTTCCGAAGTTTACCGTATTTATTCGGAAATTTACCGATGGTACTGATTCGGTACTGATTCGGAAATGAAATTGAGACTCACTGGATAAGGCCGAGGCTGGAGGCGGCGGTGGAACCCAGAGACGGCGTTAGCGGCCGAGGACGGAGGCGGTGGTGGAGGCCGAGGGTGGCGTCGCCGGTGGAGGCCGAGGCTGAGGGCGGCGTCGGCTGTGGAGGCCGAGGCCAGAGGCGGTGGTGGCCGAGGTCGGAGACAGCAGCGGGGGTGGACACCGGCGGCGGCGGTGGAGGCCAAGGCCAGAGGCGGCGGTGGAGGCCCGAGGCCGTCGGTGGCGGTGGCCGAGGCCAGAGCGGCGGCACTGGTGGACACCGGCGGCGTCGGCGGCCGAGGCCGGAGGCGGCGGTGGACACCGCCAACTGGTGGCGTGGCGGGGCTGGAGGCCGGAGGCGGCGTCGGTGATGGAGGCCGAGGGCGGCGATTGCAACTGTCCCACAATTTGTAAGAGGAAAGAAAATGCAAAGAGGAAAGACAGAAAGAGCAAGAAAGAGCTTAGAGCATCTCCAGGAGTTGTCCTAAAAACTTATCCCCTATACCTTTATTTAGGGCATGGTTCTAAAAGATTCCTCTCTTATATCTTTGTACTCTTCGACAGATTTCCTAAATCTTATCCCCTATACTTTACTCTCCAATATTTTATCAATATTTTACAAGGGTGATTATTATGTGACATCGTTATTATTATGTTTAGTGATTATGTAAGTTACTCTAGACATCACATCTGAGGTAAAGTTATTTTCGATCTGAATTTATGGATGTCCGACCGATATCGATGAATTTCCGACCGAGCAACTCTATTTCCGATGTTTCCGAATTTTCCGAAGCCGTTTCTATTTCCGACATTACCGTTTTGATTCCTATTTCGAGTACAAAATATAGAAATGGAAATAATTTAAGGGCTTTTTTGATTATTTCTGACCGTTTTCAGCCCTATACAGAGTAAAAGCACTGGGGTTACTGGGAGTACATAACAGCCCATAATGAGTAACAAAATCTCTCTCAAGGCACCATGACAAACTTTTCCGCTAACCAGCTCTCCTGAAATACACCCAAAGCCAACCAGGCACAGAGGATTATTACAACCCAAGTAGCGACTCCAAAGCTGTCCATTAACCAACTCCGGTCTCGGACATTGTCTGTTGCTGCAGGTAGATTAGTCCCAAGGAGATCTAGCATTCCAAACTCACCAGTCTTTTCACGAATTTTGCATCAAACACTAGATAATATAAAGGGAAAAGTCCGAATTATCCCTTTAACTATTTAACAGTTCGAATTACCTCTTAAACTACAAAACCAGAGATTTGACACCCCCAACTCTTTAATTTAAATGAATTACCTCCCCTAACTCAATCTAGAGTGGTTTTAGACCTACGTGGCGCATATGTGACAATCTAGTTGGCCAAAAAATAAAAAAATTGATGGGCCCACCTGTTAGTTCTGCCTCCTTTCCTCTTCCTCTTCCTCTTTCCCATTCCCTCTCTTCCCTCCGCCTGGATTGTGGTGGACAACAACCACGTGCGAGGCCATGGTGCCCCTCTCCCTTCCCTCGAGCACGGCGGCGCCCCTCTCCCTTTCCTTCAACACAACGGTGCCTCCTCTCTGTTCCCTCCAGCATGGTGGCACCCCTCTCCCTTCCTTCTGGCACCGCGTCGCTATGGGAGGTCAAGGTCCCCACACAAGGGACACGCACATGGTCACCCAGCGTGGCTTCGGGGCAGGAGAGGAAGGCGGCGGTGTGGTTATGGTGGCTGGATCTGACACCCTGAGATCATAGCAGCCTCGAGCTCAAGCTCCACCTTAGGCCGCCGTCTCCATTGACCCCCGAGGGGAGCTCAATATCTGCAATCAGCGCCCCATTGGAGCTTCTTCCCCTCCTCCCTGACTTCTGTCGCTGATCCTTCTGTCCTCTCCATGGTCGGCCGCAGCCGCGCATCTCCTCCTCGATATCCGACGCGAGGAGGTTGTGGACCTCGTAAAAGTGGAGGCAGAGCTTGACCTCGACGAGGTTGTCGCCGGCGCGCGTCTCCTCCTCGCGTCATCAGCAAGGGGAGGGGAGAAGAAGAGAGAGAGGAGTGAGGAAGAGGGGGTAAAGCCTAGCTACATTTTTTTATTTTTTTTAATGCTGACTGGATTGCCACACATGTGTCACATAGGATTAAAACCTCGCTGGATTGAGTTAGGTGGGTTATTCGACTGGATTGAAGAGTTTGGGGTGCTGAATGTCTGGTTTCGGACTGTCACATTAGTTGACGGGTAATTCGGACTTTACCATAGTATAAAAGATCATATCATTTCGCACAAACAACATGTCAAGTAACAGCTGCTCTCAATATCAACCTCGCTCTATTTGTTTTAGTATCATGCTATCAGCCCTACCGATTTCCTGAGTAAAGTACTGCTCAAAATCCCAGGGAATATGATTCCACATTACAAGCATTCACACACACACCCCACACAAGCTAGCATTATGGCAGCTAAAAAGAATGCGTTCGGCAATTTTTTTTTCAGTTGGGTAGTTGATTGTATTCTATGTCAACAAACTGGCCACTAACTTCCATAGCAATAGGGGCAGCCAACAAATCAGGCTTGCGTGGATCAAAACTCCTGTGGAAGAGGGAGCCCTAAACATGGATTTAGTGAAGAAACATTTTGATTTATCCAAAACCCAAAGGATAGTATCAGTTCTGGTTAAAATGGCAAAGGACTCGACGGGAGGATCATTAGCTCATCCCAACTTGTTTTAAAAAAATTAGCTCATCCCAAGCTTAGAATCTCCTGAGGACCAAACGATCTCGTGAAACTTAACAAGAAATGGTGCTAGCATTTGAGCTGAACCATGAGAAGATTCTAATATCTCGAGAGCATGTTCTGTCATTTTTACGTACCATCCAAATAATTATAAAAAAATTACAAAAATTTGATAAGATAGATTTATACGTGATATATCACTCCCTAAACATGTAAATTCAATTTCGACCTATATATGCTGTAAGAAAAAGAATAAATTAAACTCTAAGTAGTATGCATGTATTCACAGTTATATTTGTTTTTTTAAAACTTGTAGAGATTAAATTTGAACTTTCTGCTTGTGAAGTGATATATTATATATTAGTCTAACTTGTCAAATTTTTGAATTCTTTTTAACTAAGACATGCAAGAAACGAGAGGATATTCCCTCAAGGAATTAAAAGAGTGTCCCCCTAAACCAATAGGTTAGTTATTGGCTATGTAAATCATGTTTAGCCATGAATATTTGCCTAGTTAGTATGATGCCATATTTTTTGTTGTTATTCTTTTATAATTTTTCATGAAACATTTAGATTACTTTCAATGGGTGAATGTGTGGGCTGCAGATAATGGCATTTCTCTATTAGCAAAACATAGTCAATATGGGCATTGAATTGACGATTTAACTCTAAGGAGGGAATTTATTCATTCAAAGATGATTTATTTTAGAGAAAGGTCCACTTTTAGTCCATCAACTATGGTTTTGGTCCAATTTTCACTCCTCAGTTGAAACTGTCACACCCAAAATTTTCATCCAAAATTCCAAATGCTTACATGTGTATTTAACTCTCGTCTAGGAATTAGCCGAGGCATACAATAACAAAGTTGATAGCAAGGTATAAATCCTTAACTAATAAGTTGACGAATGTATAATTATTACAGAGGCAGATGGAACCTCTCAACCAAATAAGTTGTAGCAACAGAAAGTAAAACTAGCGAAGGCAACAACTCCAAGCTCCATAGGCAACTTGACCCGAACCTAGCCTAGTCCTCCAATTCACCATCATCACTGTAGAACTCCTCTTCTGATGATTTGATATTGCAAGATGAGTACATTGAATGCTCAACAAGCCACACAGCAAATATGCAAATACACAGAATAACAAAGAATGGCATATAGGGCTAACTTGCATAAATAGTATTTAAATAAACATTTAAGAGAGTAAATAAATAGTAGAACATTAAAGCAGTATTAAACCAACACTGTACAGCCTGCCTGGCTGCACAGGCCCAAACCACCCCAACCTGGAGCATCATATCACATTATTTACCATTAAATGATAAATAGGACTAATCACGAAAAACATCGTTAGACTCGCCCATAACTGCGGGCACGGCTATTTGAATAGTTTTACTCTGATCAGAGGTGTACAATTTTACCCACAAGATACAACTTCACAACATGTCACCATGCTCCTTGGTACCACCACAATACCTTGGAAAGGAGTTGTGACAGGACTCTTCATATAACACGCCCAACAGAATGATCAACAGCCAAGTCCTCAGTAGAGGTGGCCCAACCTTCAGGCTAGAGAAACCCTTGGCTCTCAAATATGGACTTATTGACACTACTTGTGGATTTATTGACACTACCACCTATCAACTAAACACACCATGGTGTCTCCTGCTGGGACATACTACACTATAAGTCCAGCCGTTGCCCATGTTGGCTTGTGGTTAGTACGATAAATGCTTCACAACAATAGCTTGTGAACCGGTCCTTAGTCGTCATGACCACTACTAACAACATCATCATTCATGTGCTCACAACCCACCATTTAGTCATATTTTAGTTGCCCATTAGAAGTAACCTTGCACGACCTCGATCGTGAATGGAACCATTATTTCATGTGGTTAATATTTGAATAGCAGCCCTTAAGTTATTCTATAATTTCTAAGCATGGCTAAGCAAAGTTCTAGAATTATTCTAGCTAACCAATAAATTGAGCTAGCTAGTCAATTAATCCTATAGGTACAATGACAGGTAATCAAAGCAATAGGGCCACAAACCAAAGTCAGGGTTTTTCCTCCCAATGACATTATAAAAATAAATACACATTTGAATAAAACAGAAATTTGAATCATCCAATCAATATGCTCAAAGAGTTTTGGATGTGTGTGACTTGCCTTGCTACTGTGCAAAGTTTTCTGAACCTTCCTCAACGAAAACTAACTCCACCGGAATGTCGGAAATTAAAGGAAAATAACAAAACAAGCAAAAACAGTACATAAGCAAAAAGTAACAGCACATGTGGATATTTTTAATGGATAGATCTTGATTTTTTAAAGAATTTAGAGACTTGAACGACCTTGATCCGAGTTCATATGAATTAGTTATGATTTTTAGAAGTTTAAGCCAATTAAAACCATATACAGAAAGTATTAAAGCCATAATGACGCAATAATGAATTAATTTTGAAAGAGAAAAGGGATTTATTGCGTCATCGGAGTCTGGTCCACCGTAGATCGGGTTCACCGAGATGGTCTACGGAAACCAACGGTTAGGATCTAAGGAACCAAGATCGGACGGCCCGGGTGGATCCCGATCTCGAGCACTCAGATGAACGATACCTGGTGCCCAACTGGCAGCCACGGGGGACCGGGCGGCTAACGGGGCAGCTGATGTGGACGACCAGCGATGGCGACGGCTCGGGCGGCGGAGCTCGCCAATGATCTAGGGCACTATGGCGGCTGCGAGATACACCAAAATGAAGAGCTCGATGAGGCGAACCTACCCCGCGGTTACACGGCGGCGAATGGCGACGGATGGTCACCAGTGACGAGCAAAAGTGGTGGATGGCCTATGGGTCTTCGGCGACGATGGCGCTCCGGCGGTGGAGAGCAGCTGCAAACTGGTGGACGGGGTGCGGCTCCTCCAGGTGATCACGATCGAGGCGATGGCGAGGGGCGGCGACGACCCGAGCGGCGACGCCGTGCGGCTGAAGTCGACGGCGGCGGCGGCGGCAATGCAATCTACCGAGGTTTAGGGCTCCACGGGAGGTGGTTGACTAAGGTAAGGGCAGCGGCGCGCAGAGGGGAGGACAGGGATACTTATAGGGCTGTGGATCGGGTGAGTCAGAGGCGGACACGACGACTATGGTGGCGGCAAAAAAGGGCAGCGGCGGGTTTCTGAGAGGAGCTTGAGTTTGAGCTCGAGTCCAAGTCGATTCGCTCCGGATTTTGAGGGAAAAGGCAAAGGGGAATAAGGGAAAGAATTCCCCACTCAATTTGAGAAAGGATTGAACGGGGCAGTAGGATTTTGCGCCGCACGGCGGCGGTGCGGGCTCGGTCTCCGGCCCAAGCTGGACGACGACCTCGACAGGTGGGGTCCACCTGTCGGCGGGAGGGAGGAAAGAAAGAGAGAGAAGGAGATGGGCTGGTGCTAGGCTCCGGTGCGGAAAGGAGAGAGAGAGGGATGGCGCTGGGCCGAATTCGTCCCAGTGACCAGGGAAAGGTTTTTAAAATCTTTTTCTTTTTATTAATTCGCTAAAATGGTTTTTCAATTACTAAAAATACTTCCCTAGCTCAATTAATTCCCAGAAAATTACAGGGACTAAAAGAGTTAAAGAAATATTTAACAAAATTTTATCTGGCCCATTTTTATATAGAAATTTGTTAAGGTTTTTATTAACCTCTTCTTTAAGCTTTTAAATAATTTCTAAAAATTATATTTCCACATGTATTAATTAAATAGATAATTTTAGAGTGTGATAGAAACCAAGGGTGGTTTTCAATTATGTGGCGTCATGTGGCATCCTAATTGGCAAATGAAAATAAAAGGCATGGGAGGGTGGAATAAAGAGGAAAAAGGAGGTGATGACTTGTGGATTCTATTATTTACTTAATTTTTTTCTTTATGTTGTTATTTATTATTGATTGATACAATTATGTCTTTGCTAGCTATTTGCCATATAGACTCCACGTGGCGTCACGTTATCGAAGACCACATTTAATTTCTTTGAGCCAAGGGATGAAAAATGTGAATGAATTTAAGATTTGAGGGGGCAATAATAACTGGTTTCGTAGTTAAGGGATGAAAATCGAACCAAGTTACCAAAAAGGGCTTTCCTTTTATTTTATCAATTTCATAAGATGTATAGTGGCATAGGCGGATTTTTTACGGTAATGGAAAAGTGTTTACAATTCCAGCCTCAGCACTTGGTGTACACACAATTAATAGATTCAACTGGAAAATCATGAGTCAGGACAGGCCCCAAAACAAGATGTATAGTGGCATGGGCATGGTTTTAGGATGGAGAAATTTGCTAGGTTGGCTTTGCATACACATGATAGATGGGCTATAATATAATTCAGGCAATGCGGAATTAAGCTGTAGAGCTGTAGATTTCTGTTGTTGTTTTTCTTTCCCCAAGACTTGTAGTTCGTCAAATTTAAAACAGAACTTGCAGCTAGTTAGTAGTTCTGGCTTTTGAGGTGTAGTTATATTTTTGAAATTTTGTTCTTATTACATTGTTGATAGTGAAATCCTGAATCTCTGAACTTGTTCCGATGTGGCGATGTCGAAAATTTGACCGTAACCTCTCAAATTCAGCTCACTAATGTCTTCATATACTTACACTTGATTTAAAATTCGACTTCAAAATCATCTTTCACTAAAATCTAGCTGCAATTTGATCGGTAACATGCAGGGCATGGTTCTGACAACATTGTCCGTCTCCCTCAAGGCGTTGCACCCGCGGTGCACCCCGGACGGCGGCTGCGCGCTGGCGACGCGGTCGCAGGTCACCTTCTTCTATGCGGCGCTCTACACCATGGCCATCGGCGCCGGCGGCACCAAGCCCAACATCTCGACGTTCGGCGCGGACCAGTTCGACGACTTCGACGCGCGGGAGAGCAAAACCAAGGCCTCCTTCTTCAACTGGTGGATGTTCAGCTCCTTCACCGGCGGCCTCATCGCCGTGCTCGTCCTCGTCTACGTGCAGGAGAACGTCGGGTGGGGCGTCGGCTACACCATCCCCACCGTCGGCCTCGCGCTGTCGCTGCTGCTGTTCTACGTCGGCACGCCGTTCTACCGGCACAAGCCTGTCCGCAAGGACACGGCCGCCGGCCCGGCGAGGCTCGTTGGAAGGGTCTTCAGGGCGGCGTTCGCGAACCGGAGGCGCCAGCTGCTGGTGCATGACGACGTCACTGAGCTGCACGAGCACGACGCGGCGTGGTACGCCGCCGCTGGGACGAAGCGGCGGCTGCACCACACGCGGGCGTACAGGTTCTTGGACAAGGCGGCGCTTGCCGGAACGCCGGCGGAGGCGTGCACGGTGACGGAGGTGGAGGAGGTGAAGCTGATCACTGGCATGATCTTGGTGTGGCTGACGACGCTGGTGCCCTGCACCATCTGGGCGCAGGTGAACACCCTGTTCGTGAAGCAGGGCACCACCCTGGACCGCGCCGTCGGCGGCGTCCGAATCCCGGCTGCCTCCCTCGGAAGCTTCATCACCATCTCCATGCTCCTCTCCATCCCGGTCTACGACCGCGTGCTGGTGCCGCTCGCCCGCCGCCGCACCGGCGACCCGCGCGGCATCACGCTCCTGCAGCGCCTCGGCGTCGGGTGCGCGCTCCAGGTGGCGGCGGTGGCGTGCGCCTACCTCGTGGAGCTCCGCCGCATGCGCGTGATCCGGGACACCGCCGCCACGGCCACCCACGACACGGTGCCGATGAGCATCTTCTGGATGCTGCCGCAGTACGTCCTCATCGGCGTCGGCGACGTATTCAGCTCCGTCGGCATCCTCGAGTTCTTCTACGAGCAGTCGCCGCAGGGGATGCAGAGCCTCGGGACCACCTTCTTCACCAGCGGCCTCGGCGTCGGCAACTTCCTCAACAGCCTGCTCGTCACGGTCGTCGACCGGGTCACCAGGGGCGGTGGCGGCGGCGGCGAAGGGAAGAGCTGGATCGGCGACAACCTCAACGACTCGCACCTTGACTACTACTACGTCTTCCTCCTCCTGCTCGCGGTGCTCAACCTGGCGGTGTTCGTGTGGGTGGCGACGAGGTACGAGTACAAGGAGGAGTACTTGTCGGACGACGGCGTCGTCGGGGCGGGGTCGCGGGAGACGGAGATGGCCGGCGGCAAGGGGAAGGTGGAGAGGAGCAAGGTGATCGACGCGCCATTGATGGTGGAAATGGAAGGCATGCGTGCCGTATAATTTGCGATTGGTACTGAGTACTCCATTCATACTTGGTATAGATCAGAATATACGTACATGTAAGAGCATACGTATAATGGGCCGTAGATGGGCCAAATCTGGGCTGGGCTTATAATATTAATTTAACGGCCTTAATTTGTGTTTATCATAGACCGGGGATGAATTAGAGAATTTTTTTATTTTTATATTTGTTTAATAAAATATTTACTAAAGTATATTTTTATTTCAAAATTTTACAAAAATATACCTCCAACGCTCTCTGGGAGGACTTTTATGAAATCGCCCTCCCAGAGTACGGTTTGATGATGTGGCTAACGGCCGTAGACTGGGCGGCTGACGGCCCTCAGCATTTTTGCAGGCGGACCCCTGGCCGCCCAAAAACTGTTCTCTAGGAGGGCGGCAAAGGGGCCGTCTGCAAAAAGCCGGCCGCGGGGCCGGCCATTTTACAGGCGGCCGTCTGTAAAATGGCCGGCCCGTGGGTCAGCCATTTTGTAGGCGGCCCCCTTGCCGTCCTCTAGGAGGGCGATTTTTAAATACCTAGTATAAAACTCCCTCCCAGACTCTAAAAATACCATAAAATTCACAGAAATCACAGAAAAAAAAGAAGAGAGAGCTGAGAGCGAGGCTGAACAAAAGCAGTGAAGCTCTGCCAATTTGCTGATTCATCTGCAGGTAAAATTTATTGTTTCTTTGTAATTTCTATTTCTATATAAGAATTGATGTAGTATTGTACTGGTTACGTGTATAGTACTATATGAAAATAAGTTGTTATTCGTAGATCTGTAGATTTGTAGTTTGTTAGATGACTTAATTTGTGTAGAGATGGTAGTTATAAAATCTCGATTATACGGTTTTAGATGTGAGGAGAATGTTGGTACCTAGTTTAACTCTATTTTTTCATCAACACATATGTCAAATAAGGTGATATTTCAGTTATTTCATGGGCAAGAAAATATTAGGTATAGTCCATAAGGTGTAGATCTGTCGGAGTTTAGTTCAACGGCTAAGGGCATTGATAGGCCAGTTAAGAGAAGTTTCGGATCAGTGTACAACTGGCTGATGCGAGGCTTTCGATTGAACCCCCAGATCAACACAATAACCTTGTATGTTGTAGTCAGTCGTGCAGTTGAAGGTTTTTTTTGGAAATTGATGCCGGTGGATTGCACTGCCACTTGGAGATGGTACGTGGAGAATGCATTCTAACGTGGTTGGCCACTGGGCATACTTGTGTCGATGTATGAGAAGGATAACACCGCTACTGCAATGCCCGTGCAAGATGATGAGAGTCCAAATATGGCGGGAGGTGATACCGAAACAATGGAAGAAAATGAAGGAGGGAATGAAGAAGATAGACAGCCAACAGGTGTGGCAGATGAGGGAGAACTAATCGACACCATCATCGAAGAAATAGATAGGAAAGATTTAGAAAACAAGCATGTAGAGTATGATGATTCATCTGATGAGGACAACGTGATGACTGCAGAATGGAGCAACGAGGACTTCTCTGGTCTTCTTATCTCCGAGCGGCATCATGTGTCATGGGAGAGAGAATGAGGTCATCCAGAGGGCTAAGTATGCATATGCAGAGGATTTAAAGGAGGCAGTAAAACAATGGGCGGTGTCAGTTCAGAAGGAGTTTTCGGTCGTGAAGTCAATAAAATCAGTGTATGAAGTGAAGTGCATGAAGGATAGGTGTTTATGGCGGGTGCACGCATTCAAGGGTAAATGGAAAGATTATTAGCAAGTTTCAATCGTGACCAAGTATTCATGTTACTTATAAGGTGCTGAAAAATATCATAGAAATATGATATCTGCATTTGTTGCAACAGAGATGTACTCCCACATTGTGAACAATCTGGGGTATGAAGCAAGGTCAATTGTTAGATATATTGAAGAGAAATTCAAATACACAATTAGCTATGCTAAGCCTTAGAGGGCAAAACAAAATGTTGTAGAGATGAGGTTTGGTACATTTGAAGCATCTTATGATAATTTGCCTTGTCTGTTAGGCTGTATAAGCCTTTTCATCAATTGACCATGATAATAAAAGTATGTTGCAACGGGTATTTTTTGCATTAGGTGCTTGCATTCAGACATTTGCGCATTGTCGTCTCATCCTCTGCATCGATAGAACATTTCTGTCCGAAAAGTACAGAGGGAAGATATTAACAGCAATCGGAGTTGATGGGAACAATGGTTGTACCGGTGGCTTTTGCTTTTGTTGAGAGTGAGAACACTGATAGCTGGTATTGGTTCCTAAAAAGGGTTAAGTCTGCAGTTGTACAGATGAGACCAGACATATGCCTCATACATGACCGTCACGCCGACTTGTACAGCTACGATCTTTGTTGAGTATTACAACTTTTTGATGTAGTCTAATGCACTCTCTACAAATAGGTATAATCGTAGGGGATAAGCAGGCAGCGCTCAATGGTATCCCCGACTGCAGAAGTACGTGGAGGATTGGTTGTTGGCAGCGGAGGACGTTATCGATGATATATATCCACACACTAAGGACACCTACCTAGCATACCTTAGGTGGTACCAGCCCCATACCCGCACACACGTAACGTTCACCCCAGATGATCCACAGCCACACGTTGCCGCTACGACGGATACGTATCCTAGACACCGTGACCAGGACTACTTCCGCGCGGTAAATCACATTATCTTTGCACTTTGCTATTCTCTTTGTAGGTGTCCACGGTTCTAACACATATTCACGTCACATTTGAAATAGATCGACGCAGCGCGACAGGTTCAGGCTGATGTGAACACGACGTTTGGATGGTTGGACAATGGGATCGTGCTGACTGCGAAGGAGCAGAGTACGACTTTCGGGAGGATTCGTCAAGCGATGCACACAGTGATTCGTGTGCTCACTTGTTGTGCGGCCGACGTGGTACCTCCTGTAGCTGTACATCAGCAACAGCTATGGCCAGCAGGAGCAGGAGCAGAAGTGCGCCCGCATGGTTCCAGTCAGCCAGTTAGCCCCTCCAGAGGTAAATTCCGCAAACCATCGGTTCACAACTTGTTTCCTTCTACGACATGCACCGTTTTACATCAATATGCTTCCGTGCAACTTTCGTTACACCGTACCTACATCCCTCCGGAGCTGGTATGTCGACGCAGGGAGCGTACCACACACGACCACATGCGCAGCAAGGCATAAGCAGTGCCCCCGGGGCCACCACAGGAGGTCCTTCAGGTTACATCAAAATTTACTTTTGCCTTGCAAAATTTTGGTTTGCAATTATCAACAATTTTGTGCACAAGGTTCCACTCTATAGCATCGGGGATGTTTGCTGGCGCTGACTCCTTCATGCAAGGTGCACGCGGCAGCGGTTGGGCACTGGATCCTTTCGAGGGGGACAACTTGGAGGACGAGGAGATCCAGGAGATACTAGGTACCTCGCAGCTCGAAGGAGCTCTGCCACCGCAGACATAGGACCCACCAGCTGCCACACCCGTGCAGGCGACCCCACTGGCCGTGCCGTACCACCAGACCGACGGACGTACTCCTAGGCCAGGTGCGAGCGCAGGGTAGGAGAACGAAGAGGGCTAGAGGTTACGGTCAGGGCCCGTAGTATGTTGTACCAGTAGTAGTTCGCTTGTTGTACATCACGTTTTATTAATTCTACGTTTACTGAAAAAACCCCTTTACTTCGTTTACTCTCGTCGATCAAACGATGTACTCCTCACAATCTGCGTTTGCGACGAAACTGATGAAAAACATGAATTTTTGAGTTTTAACTTCACGGTGAAAGTAGATTCCGAGCGGTTGTAGGGAGTGCCAAGAAGACCTTCTTGCTGCTGGTGGAGGGGTATTTATAGCCCCTCCCTCAAAAACTAGCTGTTGGGGATGAAATCCCCCAACTCAGGTCATGTCTAGTCCGACCACAGGCAAGGGGTTGGTCCGACCGGGGTCTACTTCAACGGTTCAAAAACTAGCCGTTGAGGTGCATTAAATGCACTTTTTTTCTTAGAAACAGACACCACCCGGTCCGACCGCAGGTGAGATGCCGGTCCGACCGCCACCCCCATCCGAACTACATGGGCAGTACTGGACCAGGCTGGTCCGACCAAGTGGGGTCATGCAGTCCGACCGCCACCCCCATCCTAACTACCTGGGCAGTACTAGACTAGGCCAGTTCGACCGGGTGGGGTCATGTGGTCCGACCGCCAACAGAGGGCCCCTTGCCCGCCCAAAAACCGCCCTCTAGGAGGGTGGCAAGGGGGCCGCCAGTAAAATGGCCTGCCCCGAGGCCGGCTTTTTTCAGGTGGCCCCCTTGCTGCCCCCCTAGAGGGCGGTTTTTGGGCGACCGGGGGGCTGTCTGCAAAACTGCTGACGCCCGGCCTACGGCCGTTAGCCACATCATCAAATCGCCCTTTGGGAGGCCGATTTATAAAAAAGCCCTCCCAGAGGGCGTTGAGGGTATATTTTTGTAAAATTTTGAAACAAAAATATACTTTTGTAAATATTTTATTAAATAAATATAAAAATAAAAAAAATTCTGAACTAGAAGGTACCAGAGATTAAGGCTGCGTCTTGGGAGTGCTTTTGCTCACGCTTTCCGAATTGTTAAACGGTGTGTTTTGTGTAAAAAAAATTCTATATAGAAGTCCTTTAAAAATTAAATAAATTTATTTTTAAATTTATAATAGTTAATACTTAATTAATCATACGCTAATGACTTCTTTCATTTTACGTGCCCAGTTGCTATCTTCATGCTGCAGCACTCCAGAAGGTAGCCTAATTAGGCTGAGGAGCAAGCCAGAGAGGCTGAAATGACCACAAAGCCCATGTTACAACGAACTGAGATTGGGCCATTCGCCTATGATTCCTGGCTTCCTTCTTGCTGATCTGGCAAAACTTCACACAATGGAATGAACCTATAACCATGAAAACTGATGATTTTATAAAGAATGCAAATTTTACCTAGGTTTCGCAACAAAATATCAGTCTTATTTGCCTATGTTTTCAAGATCAAAACCTAGATTGAGGAATATCTTCCCAAACCCCATGTTTTGTGCTAGTAAAATGCATGCCAATTTCAAGTACATACACATTGATGGGGCAGCTCTACACTATCCCAATTAACCATATGCGCACCCACTCCTAAATCCTAACACGCCAACGATAAGGGAAGGCATTGGTTACCGGAACACCAGATGGATTGGCTTGGCATTCTAGAATCCAAACATAGGTCAGACATGGGTCGATACGTGAGTAATTCGTGGCAGATTCTAGTTCATCTAGTGGATGTAACAAGCATTTCCCAATTATGAGCGAGGATTGTGGATTTTTTAAGGTCACGTTCAAGTAGGAGTATCAGATAGGCCAAATTAAGCATCATATGCTTATGATCTACTCCCTCTAGTGGGACTTTTCTGTTTTTTGAGAAAATTAAGGTTGATGCTAGTAGTGGTTATGATTGGTTGAGATGAGAAGATAGGTGAAAAAAATTAATAGAGAAATGATTGTGATTGATCAGTAATGTAAAATCATAGTCATGATTAATATTTTGTAATGAACAATTGGCTTTACAAATGATTTATTTAATAGAATTTGGTTTGATAATATATACGGATGTTGGTGTGAGTATGTGTGACTAATGTGGGTCAGGTTGCGATA
The DNA here is from genome assembly GCA_003991445.1 of Oryza meyeriana var. granulata. Classification (NCBI taxonomy): domain Eukaryota; kingdom Viridiplantae; phylum Streptophyta; class Magnoliopsida; order Poales; family Poaceae; genus Oryza; species Oryza meyeriana. The sequence continues at coordinate 108,700 of RYFJ01000341.1, read as the reverse complement.
TCTATACGTAGAAATAGTTGTTTTGTCTATTGGTGTGTAGGTGATTTGAGGTTAATCTTGGCCAGTGATGAGGATCAGGACTACGCTCAAGGAGGAGCCGAGGTTTAGTACGGTCAGCATGCCATATGACAAGGTTGGACTAAAGTCAGGAGGTCTTGGCATCAACGTCGGTCAATGGTGGGATCAAGACTATGATTAGGGAGGAGCTGAGGTCTAGAACGGTCAAGGATATCGTGTAACGAGGTTGGACACAAGGTACCACACGATGAATAAACATTGTGTGGAGGAAGATCTTCGCAACGGGCTTCACAAGGTGACGTGTATAAGCGTCGTTGTATGTGAAGAAAAAAAATACAAGAAGAAATAAAAAAGGTTGCATTGCTACAGTAGTCAAGGTGCTTAGTATGCAGTGTATATCGATGCACTTTGTTCGGATGGAGGCAGTACATACCGAGCTAATCGAAATTTTTTTTATTTTTCTTAAAAAATTTATAAAAGTATATTTTAGTTTCAAAATTTTACAAATCTATACCCTCAGTGCCCTCTAGACCCAGAGGATATTTTAGATGACGTGGCAGACGGTCGTTGGCTGTCACTATCGGGTGGCCGTTGGGCCGTTTGCCATTTTGCAGGTCTCCATAAGGGCGATTTTTTTTAGGCTCAGTATAAAATCCCTTTCTAGCCTCCAAAAAATTTATAAAATTTTCAAAAATACCAGAAAAAAGAAGAGAGAGCTGACAGGGGAGGCAAAGGAAAGCGGCGAAACCCTGCTGGTTTGCGGATTCGTCTGTAGGTAAAATCTTATGTCCCATGCAGAATGGACCAATGAGGACTTTTCTAGATTTGTTATCTCCGAGGGGCATCATGTGCCTGGGAGTACAAGGAGGATAAGGTCATCTAGGGGGCTAAGTATGCATACATAGAGGATTTGAAGGAGACAATGAAACAATGGACAGTGTCACTTCAGAGAGAGTTCTGGGTCGTGAAGTGAAGCAAATCGGTGTATGAAGTGAAGTGTGTGAAGGATGGGTGTCCACAGTGGTGCACGCATTCAAGGGTAAATGGAAGGATTATTGGTAAGTGTCCATCGTAACCGAGCATTTTTGTCACTTACAAAGGGTCGAGAAATACAATAGAAATATAACATCTGTATTTGTTGCAACAGAGATGTACTCCCACATTGTGAATAATCTGGGATACAAACCAAGGTCAATTGTTAGGCATATTAAGAAGAAATTCAAGTACACAATTAGTTATGCGAAGGCATGGAGGACGAAACAGAAGGTTGTGGATATGAGGTTTGGTACATTCGAAACATCATATGATAATTTGCCTCATCTTTTAGCATGCATTATTTAGAGAAATCCGAAGACCTACTACGACCTGAAAGCATTCCCATCAATTGACCATTATAACCAAAGTGTGTTGCAATAGGCATTCTTTGTATTAGGTGGTTGCATTCAAGCATTATGCATTGTCGTCCCATCCTCTGCATTGATGAGATATTCCTGATTGGAAAGTACAGAGTATAGATATTGATAGCAATTGGAGTTGATGGGAATAACCAAATGTTACCCATGGCTTTTGCTTTTGCTGAGAGCGAGAACACTGATAGCTGGTACTGGTTCGTAGAGCAGGTTAAGTCTACAGTTATACGGATGAGGCCATATGTATGCCTAATACATGATCGCCACGCCGGCTTGCTGCAGGCAATTGAGGAATTGAGGGATGGCTGTGTAGATAAGGGCTACCCAGCAAGGTGGTATGATGTTCTAAATAGATGGTGCATACGTCATATGGGTGCTAATTTCTACACGCAGTTTAAGAACAAGCACCTTATGGATCTTTTCAAGAGATTATGTATTCAGAATCAAGAGAAGAAATTCAATAAGTTTTGGAAGAGGTTGGATGACCTGACGTCTAAATAAATAGATGAGCAGTCTAGGAGGGCTACCCTTATAGGGGATGAAGCTCCACAAGCTCTTGGACCTCTCCCAAGTGATGAACCTCGTATGAGAAGAAGGTCGCCATCGTCGATTAGAAAATTTTCGGAGTGGATTGAGAATGAGCCAAAGGAGAAATGTGCCTTGTTGTTTGACAAAGATGGTTCTCGATTTGGCATAATTAACACAAATTTGGCAGAGGTTTACAACTGGGTGATGCGTGCTGTTCGAAGGCTCCCACTTGTTGGCATTGTTGAATTTATCTTGCATGGTATATGCACATACTTTAGAGATCGGTTCAAAGCAGCTGCCTCTCCATGGCAGACAATAATATTTTCTTTGGTATATTAATGACTAAATACATGCTAGATAAAAGTAATAAAGCTCGAAGACATAGAGCTATACCTTATGGTACACAAGAGCACATGTTCGAAATATTGTGTGTCGACAAGGGCATACGTGGAATCTACCGTAAGAGAGTTGTGCAGGAGTATGTACTAAAGGAAGACAAGACTTGTAAGTGCTCGTGTCGAAAACCTGCTCTGCTTCACAAGCTATGTTCTTATGTTATTGCTACGAGTGCTGAGTGTGGGATAGAAGCACGCCATTTTGTCTCACCTTATTTTAGGAAAGAAGCAATCTTCAATACCTGAGTGGCGAGATATATGGCTTCGGTATTATGGGGACATTTACTACTGAGCATCCCTAAGTTATTTACGTTGCTGACCCAACAAAAGTGAGGGATAAACCAGGTCACCGCAAGACAAGACACATTTGTAATGAAATGGATGAGTCCGAAGTAGGTGGAAGGTGTAAACGTTGTTCAAAGTGCGACCAGAAAGGCCATACTTACAAGAAATGTCCAAAAGATACAATGGGCCCGATGCGGCGGAAGCGGGTCATCGAATTCAAGCACTGATGGAAGTCGTCCCCCGGGTGAAGGCACCACTTTAAGGCCGACCCCGTCCTAGACGTTCTAGTGCATCTAGTGATAGTGTGGTGTAGTGTCAGTTCATGTATCATTGTAATAGAGATTCTGTAACTTAAGTTGTCGTGCTATGTTGCGTTCTAGATCTTTGTAATAGAATGATATATTCCCTATTGTTGTCCTTTATTGTCATGTAATAATGCTATAAACCTTTACTATAATTTTTAATGCGGCTGTTCAATTAACTTTGCGAACTAACTCTTACTTGTTGCTTGCATATTAAAAATTGTGCTAACTTTCTATTTGCATGCAGGTATGACGTACCAGATACCAAAGCTACTCAACCGGGGGCTTGACTGGTCCCACCGGTCTTACCTATTAGCCGTTGAGGGTGCCGAGTTGAGCACCTTTCGTCCACGGCCTTCACGTCACCTCTTGTGTATAGACCCCCGGTTCCGTGAGAGGTAAGAGCTGTACCACCATTTTTTGGCCACACTTTTCCATATATATCTTTTGCAATATTGACTACGGTGCTATGTTCTGCAGGTTGCGTGAGACTGGACTTCTTCTGCTGTGTAAGCTAGTCGAGGTGACACCGGATGAGAGGGACTCAGCGAGGCAGTGGGACACTGACCAGTCACTTCTGGCAGCACTGGTGGATCGCTGGAGACTGGAGATGCACACGTTCCATCGTTCGTACGGTGAGATGGCTCCCACACTTCAGGATGTCTCGTACCTGTTGGGCCTTCCTCTCGCAGGGGACGTAGTGGGTCCGGTTGACAGGACACATGGATGGGCGGAGGACATCACTCTTCGGTTCTCTCACATGCAGCGCCTGTCTGGACTTGGTGCATCGGGTTCGCTCCCTCCTTACACTACGAGCGGCCCCTCGAAGGTGTGGCTGCCATAGTTCACTGTAAGTCACGTATTTGTTAGATTTATAATCGCCCGAACTCTAAAGCATCAATGGAACTAACAATATTCTTGGTTTGCAGCCTGATCAGCTCTACCCTGACACCGATGAGTACTCAGTGCGACGGAGCTTGGAGGCGTACCCGCTTTAGCTCTTCGGTTGGGTGATGTTCACCAGCACGACGGGGCACGCGGTGGATAAGGGACTGATCCACTATGCACATGCGATCACCGATGTCGAGGATGGCAGCGTACCGCAGTGGAGCTGGGGATCTGCTATGCTCGCGGTGACGTACCGTGGTCTTTGTGATGCGTGCACAAAGACCAATCTAGGAGTGCTTATCGCCGGTTGCCCTCTCCTTTTGCAGCTCTGGGCGGCCGAGCGGTTCGCGATAGGTCGCCCTCTGGTTGAGTACACTCCCTACGAGGGCGACCTGGGAGGCTTGTACGGGCAGTCTGCCGAGGACCATCCGACTATGGGGATGGTCTGGTGTCGCCGTGAGGTACATAACGTGAAATTCGAGGTTTATCACTTACGCGCAAACACTGATGTGTTCTCCCTATCCTATTTTGCAGCGTCGTTACACCTACGCACAGGATAGGAGGGCCTACTCTGACTTCGTAATGGAGTTTAATCGCCTGCAGCCCAGCAACGTCGTCTGGGAGCCGTATAGTGTGCAGGCCATTACGGCCTGTGCACCGCTCGGACTCTCCGCTTTGTGCATGCGTGACCAGGTCTACTGGATGATGACAACGTCGATGGTGTTCGATATCTTCGTTGAGCCCCACTGTCCGCAGCGCGTGATGTGATAGTTCGGCCTACGTCAATATTTCCCTGTGCACATGGAGAAAGTTGTACCGCGTGACGTTCACCGGTTAGTACAACTATGAACTTCATTCAGTATTATAACTTGTTTATGAAGTCTAATACACTTTATACAACTAGCTATACTCGTAGGGGATAGGCAGCCGGCACTCTATGGGTTTTCCGATTGCAGAGGTACGTGGATGACTGGTTGTTGGTGACGAAAGAGGTCATCGACGAAGTCCGGCCACATACAGAGGCCACCTATTTAGGATACCTCAGGTGGTACCAGCCTTGCACCGACACACATGTCACGTTCACTCTAGCCGATCCACAGCCACACGTCGCCGCCGTGATAGAGGTGTACCCTACACATCGTGACCAGGACTACTTCCGCGTGGTGAGTCATGTTCTCTTTGCACTTTGTTATTTCCTTTGTATGTGTCTATGGTTCTAACACATATTTAATAACATTTGAAAAAGGCCGACGCTGCGCACCAGGTTCAGGCTTATGTGGACGCGGCATTTCGACGGTTGGACGTTAGGATCGTGCTCAGTGCGGAGGAGCAGAGGATGATTTTCGGGAGGATCCGTAGATTAATGCACACAGTGATTCATGCGCTCACTTGTCGTGCTGTCGACGCGGTTTCTCCCTAGCTGTACCTCAGCACCCTCCACAGGGCGCTGGAGCAGGAGTTCGCCCGCCTGTAGCAGGAGTGCACCAGCAGGGTTCTAGTCAGCCAGCTAACCCCTCCAGAGGTAAATTCCGCTATCCATCAATTCATACGATATTTCCTTTTACCGACATGCACCGTTTTACATCAATATGCTTCCGTGCAGCTTTCGCTACACCTTATCTTGATCCCTTGGGAGCTGGCACGTCCATGCAAAGAGCATACTACGCACGTCTGCCCTGCCCCCGGGGCTACTAAGGAGGTCTTTCAGGTTAAATACATGGTGCAAAGTTTTCTTTTGCCTTGCAAAATTCTAGTTTACAATGATCAACAAATTTTTCCATAGGGCTCCACTCTACACCATCGAGGATATTTGCTGGCGCTGGCTCCTCTGCGCAGGGTGCACACAGCAGTGGTTGGGCACGTGATCCTTTTGAGGACGACGACTTGGAGGACGTGAAGATCCAGGAGGTACTAGGTTCCTCACAGCTTGGAGGAGCTCCGCCACCGCAGACACAGGAGCCTCCCGCTGCCACACCCGTGCACACGAGCCACGCTGGCCGTGCCAGACCACCAGACCGGCTCACCTACTCCCAGGGCCATGTGCGAGTGCAGGGTAAAAAGACGAAGAGGGCTAGAGGTTACGGCCAGGGCCCGTAGTACGTTGTACCAGTAGTAGTTAGCCTATTGTACATATGTTCTATCTTTTGTACGCCATGCTTTATTCATTCTATGTTTATTACGGAAACTTCTTTACTTCGTTTATAATCGTCGGTGCAACGATGTACTTCTCAGGGTTTACATTTTTGATGAAACAGATCAAAAACTGTAAATTTGCGAGTTTCGACTTCACGACGAAAGTAGATTCCGAGCGACGAAAACCAATCGAAAAAATTTACAATTAAAATCATGACCGTTTGTGATTTGTTTTATTAATTCAATTGACAAATGCCTGTTAAATTTTACTCTCAGATTTGGTTGAAATTTGACAAAAAATAAGATCGTGAACGGTCGTACAGGACGAGAGATGGCCCTGCGGGTGGTGGCCTTCTGCAGGCGGCCCCCTTGCTGGGCAGAAACCACCCTCCCAGAGGGCGGCACAAGCCACCTGTAGAATGGCTGACCTGCGGAGCCGCCTCTATTGCAGGGGCCCCCTAGCCAAGTAAAAATCGCCCTCTGGGAGGGTGGCAAAGGGGCCGCCTGCAAAAGAGGTGGTGACTGTCGCCGCCTCTTTTGCAGGCGGTGCCACCTGCAAAATGGCAGACGGCTCAACAGCTGCCCGATAGCGGTGGCCGACGGGCGTCTGCCACATCATCTAAAATGCTCTTTGGGAGGGCGTTTTTTCCCGGAGGGCGTTTGGGGTATATATTTGTAAATTTTCAAAACTAGAATATACTTTTGTAATTATTTTTTTTTAAAATATAAAAATAAAAAATTCGCCGATCCAGCTAAGGTAGGCGGTGTCAGCCCACGTGAGGAGATAGAGTGCACGCAGGAGCGAAGCAGGAGATCGACTCAACCTGAGAAAATAGTACAGAGGACACATGTCGACAAGGGGTTGGTGCGTTTGTAAGTCCGAATAGGATTGTCTGTGACTACAGTTGGCTGCAGAAAGAGAGTGGAATTAATTTGGTAAGTTGTAATAGGTTTGGAAATTGAGGGTTTGAGTTCTAGTGGTACTAGGAGTTTTATTTCTAGTTTGTGTTGGAGGTTTTGGATATAAATATATGAGGAGCTGTGGCCCTAGGAATCAACTTTCAGAGGAGGAAAGCTAAGGTTTAGTTTAGAGAGAGAGGAATACTTTGTATGTACTTTGTAAACATATCTTGATGCAATAAAGTTGATTCAATTCAATAGTTTGTCAAGTTTTGTCTCTTTGATTTGCAAGCGGTCGGACCGGCGAAAGGAGGGTGATTAGATCGTGATTGACAAGTTAGTCTATGAAGTTTTAGGATTCTTTTATTTCCGTTAAAAGATTTGGTTGTTTGGTTTTTTCTACCATTCACCTCTTCTCTGGTAGGCTTGGTTCTAGTGTACGCTCTTGTAGGTTAGTGGAGAAGTAGTAGTATTTTAGGACAAATTTAAATGTTAAAGATAATAGTATTATGAGATGGAGGAAGCAAGTTGTGAGTGCATGAAAGTTGAAACTAACCACATCAATCAAAATGCTGCCTGGGCTCTTGCCAAAGCATGAAAGCATCATGTCTAAATTAAACATCATCTTAAAGCAAAAGACTAATCATGGATGGCTCTCTATTAGCTAGTAGCTGCTATATGCTATATATGCAAAACGTCGTAAACTTAAAGACTAATCATGCATATGGTTCTCTCTGCTAGGCTAGCTGTGCCCTAAGCTATGTGCCTATGTATGCCTAAGATCGGAATAATCAAGCAAAGGGGATATACATATGCAAGTAATTAAGGTAGCTGACCGTTAATTTTGCAAGTCGCCAGACATACACTGCACAACCACACCCACCTCTAGCCCAAATTGGTACAAAAACAATTAATTAATTTGTTGGGAAATATCATGCGTAAATATTAGCGATTTTACTATCCTATACCATAATTTTCAGAGTCAATATCCTCCTGGCATCTTAAGAAACCAAAATTTATACTAGATAGCTCTCGGTAACTCTTACGAACCGTAAAAAGTCCCTCCTTATTGAGGCCCTCTTGAGAGAACATTAATGTGCAGTCGAGTCATTTAGTCAGCCTCACGCAGGATGACGGTAGTAGGGTACAAAGATCCCAGCTTAATTAAGTAACTCATGTATTTCATGCCAAACTCGATCTAACCCCTGCAGCTATATATATATATATATATATCCTGTCGGTGATCTTTTCACTCCATTCTGATCACTGCTGGAGCCTTCATTTTGTAGATGGCCATGAAAGCTGTCTCAATGTGTTGTTCTTTTGGGGTTCTCAGTACTGAATCAGGGATTTCATTGACTAACCGGCAGGCGGCAGCCGGCATCGTTCTCTGGCGTGTTTCTCTATATTATTACTCGAGGCATTTAAGTTTTGCTGTCATCAACATGTTTCTTAGGGTGTGTTCATTTCTACCGAGTGGCTGAGCTACTCCCTTAATTTTTGTTAGCATACTTTTTAAACTGTTAAACGGTACGTTTTATACGAAAACTTTCTATATAGAAATTGCTTTAAAAAATCAAATAAATCTACTTTTTAATATTGTAATAATTAAAACTTAATTAATTATACGCTAATGGTTTATCTCGTTTTACTGGTGCTGAAAATCTTAGCCTAATGGGTACTTTCGAAGCAGCCTTAGTGCCTATAGATACATCAAAAAGCTATTGCTGGATTCAGAAAAAAAATAGCCATTGCTTCCTCTCGTGCATGATTAGAAAAAAATAAACAAAGGCAACTCAAAAAAGCATTAGTACATTTTACTATTTTAGAGGAAGAAAGAAATGATTCCACAAAGACAAAGAAACAAAGTGAGGAAGTACACTAATCCTTCCATTTGAGACATCATAATTTTGGATCACTACATAAGTTTCCGGTGAACCATTTCAAGTCTTTAGCATCAAATATCTATCCTACACAAGAAGCATTCAAACTTATCGAGAATATGAAAAACTTCCGATCGATTACAGAAACTTCCAAACGGATTGAAAATTTCAACTTGAGGAGTTGAGTTCATAGGTAACGTAGGTACATATGCATTTAGGGCTAATGACCGAATCTTTTATTTTCAACGTCCTAGCTTGGTCAATGGTTTTTGGGGGCCAAAATTTCACTGATCAGATTCAGAACCGGCCGGCCTCTGAATGATAAACAGTACATTAACAGCTTAGCAGAGATGGACACACCCCCATTATTAAATGATGTAGCCGTGGTCCTTCTGTTTGATCCATCTCCATTAGTTCATTAACTTGCTGCATCTGCAGCTCTGCACTGTCGTCCTCTCCCTCCCTCCCTCTCTCTCTCTCATATCGTCACATTCACATCTCACACGACCTACCTTGAGGGCGCATCAATTGGGAGATTCCACCAAACAGCTATAATAACTGCCTGATTAGTAAGTAAAAACTAATGATTAATTAATCAACCTGTCCATTTTCTAGTATGACGATGATCATTTGATGACTAATAGTGCAGTATTTCATGCTGCATCTTTTCTTGTTGGAAGTAGAATTTTGGTTGATCTTACCCCAGGTTCTTCAGACATGCATGTCGTTTCTAATGTGATTTTGGCAACTATTAATATGCTAATTTATTCAGGAGGATAGCCATGCATGCATGCATGTGGCAGAAAGTTCATGTGCTTCAGTTTGAAGTTTCTGCAACCAAACATTTAAGCATGCACAGAGGTCAGCAGTAAACTTTACATGTGAAAATAAATAGCAGAGACAGGGAGAAGTAGTACTGAAAACATGTGTGACACATATATATGGACAGGGCCACAGGGGTACATTTCTTTTACGTAGGAAATAAGGCGCTTATGAGTCATGATAGAAAGCAACCTGATTAAGACTGTATGTAACATATTCCACAAGCAGTTGATAATTAATTTGTCCCTTGGTGAACTGTACCAATTCAAGTTCGTCATTTCGATCTATGTGTGCATATGGGAAGGTTCACGATGGAGATGCATATCTGTCACACTCTAGTGCCTTATATATATATCTTTCGTATATAAAAACATGCATGAACCAAAAAGTTCTGTTGCCATATATACACTTAATCCGAACCGAAGAGAAGAAATATATATGCTTCACACCAAGCATTGTGATTGCGCAAATATACGGTAGTTAACACATCAACTGATCAGTATATATGAAACACGTTATTGTTGATTTCTTTGATGAACAATCACAACTTCCTCTGGGTAAACCCTACTACAAGACTAGATCGACACGCTAGTACTTTGCTCATGTCTATACTATATAACCATACAAATCATTAATTTTTTTGTAAGTACTCGTCGATCCATTCTAGTTTAACTAAAAATGTACCTTTTTTTCATGTAAGGAAATGGAGTGGCGCGGCATGGACATTACCCGACTTGCAATGAAAACGACGCCGGCCGTGAACTGAAAAATGGAAACCCTAGTTACCTCCAACCACGGACGCCAAGAGGCCGTGCAACCTCCTGGCGCCGCCACCGCCGCCTCCGCCGGAGTGCCGCGTCCGGAAGCACAGAGTGGACGTCGGCGACGCAACCTCGCCGTCGTCGTCTTCTCCCCTCGACGTGGAGGAGAACGACGACCGCGGGCTCGCCATCGCCACCAGCCTCTTCCTCCGGGCGCTGCACTGCAGCTGCTCGCCGGCGGTGGCCTCCTTGGATGCCGAGCTAGGGGACGGCATGGTGTGGCTCCGGCGCAGCTTGGGAATGATGCTGTGGACGAAGCTGGCCGCCTGCCTGGAGGAGGACAGCAGCCTCTTGGACGACGTCGACTTGCCGAGCTTGGCCTTGGCGGCGGCGCCCTTCTTGTTGTAGTAGTAGGACGGTGGCGGCGTGAGCGGCGGCAGGGCGGCGTCGGAGATGGCGTCGTTCTTGGGCGTGCCAGGCGTCGACTCCCAGAGGAACGGCACCGAGCCGGCGGAGGCGACGCCGTAGTAGACGCGGAAGGAGGGGTTGGAGACGGCGACGTCCGGGGAGAGGAGGCGGCTGGCCATCGTGCTGGTCGCCGACGCCCGCTCCTCCATCATGGCTGCTCGGAGCGTCTTCTGGCTCGAGCTCTTCTGGAGCATCCTCGATCGGTCGTCTTCCTCGCCGATCTCCGTTTAGCTGATCAGGGTTTGACAAAAGAGAGTTTGGACTTTGGAGAAACAGAGAATGAGAAATGTGAGCTGCTGTGTTAGCTATGAGCCTATGACTTTGAGAGATGTACCAGATTCAGGGGGTGGTCTGGTTGTGGTTTGTGATCTTTAGCCCTGTGGGGTTTGGCACTTTGAATATGAGAGAAGAGAGAGAGAGAGAGAGTGTGCTTAAGAAAAAAAATGAGAGAGGTCACTGATGATGAGAGTAAGAGGTTGAGGTAGGCAAAATGTGGTCCATAACAAAGAGCACATGAATCCATTAAGGTTATCTCTGACTTTGGGATTTAATTTATCAAAACCTGGTTGCACTTGGGGATGACAGATGGATCCTAGCGACTATATGCCTCTGATGACTCCATTATTACGGCCTCTGTTTGATTTTCAGGTTTTCAATCATCCAATGATAAATAATGGGCTACCCACATGCTCTCGCATCAACACTATATATAATCAAACGTCAATGCTTGGTCATGTTAACATGTTCCCTTTGTTAGCAGTCGGGGAATTCTCAAGTAACATGACAGTTAGCCAGCGCTCCAAATTAGAATTTGAGTTGGATTTGCACATTAAAAGTAGTCCACACAAATATACCATACAACATTAATTAATTATTCTAGACTTGAAAAATGAATAAATAGATCTACATTATATATGCGTGTAACCTGCTGGCGAAGTCTAGGTTGGCGAAGTGGATTGGTTAAGGTGGAATTTGACTTGCTAGTATAAAAAACAGGAAAAGAATGCAGTTGAATATACAAAACACATATAGATATGAGATTCTTCCAAAAGCAAGAGACGTTTCGATGCATAAAGCTGGCCGGAGCAGAAAGAAATCGTTGATTCAATTCTCACCATGCACTAACTAACCTAGATTAATTACTAGTACTACATATATACCTTCTTATTATAATGTATATGTAGAAGACCTGATGATTTGCAATGTTAATTACTTTGTTGAGGAAAATTAATTTGGAAAAACCAAAATAAAATATAATTGGACCATAACATATATTGTTTAAGTTAAATAGAGTATTTTTTTAGGAAAGTTAGAGCCTATTGCATTATGGACTAAATTTATCTAGGTTAAATACATACACCAATGTGCAACTTAAAACTTTTTTAGAAGTTTTTAGTTCAATTACTAGTTCTTATAAGACTCCTTACAAATTTTCTGAAGTAAATTTCTGTTTTATATTTCAAAAATAGTTTTAACCTTTAAAAAATGTACGTCATGTCATCTAAAATCACTCTGAATTACATGATTTTGAAAATTCAGGGTTAGTATCCATGTTTTAATATTTAGGGTTGATTTTTAAATTTTCATAGTAGTCTAGAATTTTATAATCGATTTTTTCCTAAAAAGATACTGACAGGTTGTAGTATTTATTTCATAAATGTTCATATACGGTCATTTTTTTATTAACTAACCTTTAATAAGCTCATGATTCCTTTAGTTTGTACTCATTACTCGCGTGAAGTTCAAGTGAATAAACGAAGTGCCCGGTTAGTTAATGTATAACACAAGATTTGAAGTTTTTTAGGATAGGTACTAATAGTGGCACGGGGGTTTTTTAATAACAAAGATGATTACATCTCCAACCTCTCTATTGAGAATACACAGACATAGTGCCAGGGGACTTCTGGCATCACCGTAGATATCAGAACCACAGTCCTTATCTAACATTTTTTCTAGATAGGTTGAACTATTGGAAGCAAATAAAAAAGGAACACCAAGTGAAATCAAAGAAACTAGCATATTGATCGTTAAATAGATACATATAGGTGCAAATTCCAACAAAAATACTCTCATACTCCCTCCGTCTCAAAATAAAAAAAATCCAATACTAGATATGACATATTCTAATACTACGAATCTGGTCAGAGAACTGTCCAGATTAGTAGTATTAGGATTTGTTATATTCGGTATTAGAATTTTTTATTTTGAGACGAAGGGAGGGAGTAGTTGTTTCTATCCATATCAATGCCAAAAGAAAAACATGATAGGAAAACATAGAAAAATATGGGCAGATCAGCTGGCTGAGAGGTATATATTTATATAGAGTGATCGAATGGTTCCTGAAGCTTGTAGATTTTTTTTTCACTCGATAAACACAAACATCACGCATGTACAAGAGAGAGATATATAGAGCATATCTATCCATGCACCCATGCATAAACAATACACAGCTCGCGTTGGCAGTGGCAATGTAGCATCGTTGTACGCACCGACACGGCAACATGCGTTTCATGTGCACTGACATGACAACCCGGTGAATGTGCAGCAGATGGTAGTAGAAAGGCCAGAATGTACAGTGTTTTATTGAACAAGATCTCTTAATTTAGTCATCATCCTTTCGGTAAAAAAAATCGTCACCCCGCGCAAAAACAAAAAACGGGGTCGTAAGATCTTAATTCAATGTTTTGGGATGGTGAGAGAACAAGAATTCAAATTTTTAGGCTGTACTACTCTACTTGGTACTGAATCTTTTCTTTCTTGCCAGGCAATTAATGCATGTGTAAAATAATAGATGTACTGAGGAGATTAATTAAGTTGACAAACTTCTCCGAAAGATAGTCAACTTCACCTAGTGTTGAAGCACTAGTGTGACAATACTACTTCCTCCATTTATAAATATAAGCAGATAGTTTAGTTAAGATTAAGGTTAAAAAAAAAATTAATACCACTCATCATTAAACAAGAGGTGATCTGGTGGGAGGGTAGTTAATATAAGATAAAAAAAAATTAAATAAGAAATAATTAATAGAATAAGTAGTCTTTAGAATATTTTTTATATTTATGGATAAATTTTAAAAGCTTAGAATGCTTATATTTGAGACCGAGGGAGTATATGACAGTGTGATTGTGCAAGTGTAAATGTGTGAGCACTACTCAATTGAAACTGTGTGACGTTGACTTAGATTATATGTGCTTCAGTGCCTTTTTCTCTGTGATTGGTCATGTCTTTATTTTGAGATCATATAATGGAGTGGAAATATCTGTAGCAGAACAGTAATGTGAAATAATTTAATTGCAATTGAATAACAAGCACACTTCATCTAGACTTTTGTTGACAACCAAATTAAGTGTTGTAAGTTGTAACATCATGTTCTTACTTTTGCTCGGTGTGACATCTCAGGGACAACACAAAAGAAAGGGCAATAAGAGCACCACAAGAACTAGTCTATACATATAGGAGAGGTAGGTAGAAAAAGTACGTATATATAATTTTTCACGCATGGCAATCGTTATCCGAATGGTTGCATACTGAATAGTTAAAGAGTAACACAAAGATAATTAGATGAGTAGTCTTCAAAATGACACAAAGATATATGAGACTTGAAGAAGAGAAGATTCTTGGAGAGCATGCTATGTGATAGGTCTCTGTACTTTTGCCCCCTTATTTTGCACTCAATCTTGTGTTGTGTGGTACTGTTAGCTTCCATGCTGAGGAAACTCTAGTAACATGACATGTGGTAGTATATAGAAGTAGTTCATTAACAGTTCCATGTAAAGGACGCAGTTGCTTTTCATACTAAGGTTGGTTGGGAGAGAAAGAAACCATATTAAGACTCCGATTGGTAGAACTTTAGCTCTTTGATTCTAGTTCAGTAAAGCTGGTGCTCTACTAAATAGTCTAATTCCACTAAAAAAATAAAGTAGAGTAAGTTGAAGTTGCTTCGAAAAATTAAACTACGAGGTGAAGCGGCCTTCGGATAGCTCCACGAACTCCAATTCTAGCTCTAAGAGTTGAACTCTACTAATTAGAGCTTAATCTATATATCTATGGCCATGCATATCAGTCGCTCAAGAGGTCAACTTACTTTCTATGTTAATCATGTCTTTTATATGGCCCAATTCTTTTAAGGCTTAGTTTGATGGTGAAGTAAGTGGAAGAAGAAAAAGATCACGTAAAACGAGGTGAGTCATTAGCGCATGATTAATTGAGTATTAGCTATTGTAAACTTGAAAAATTGGATTTATATGATTTTTAAAAGTAACTTCTATATAAAAATTTTTTATAAAAAATACACCGTTTAACAGTTCAGAAAGCATGTTCACGGGAAATGAGTAGTTTTTTTCCGCAACCTTCAGTACCTATATAATTCTTTGGTCTTTAGTTACCCTTGTAATTAATGTTAATCATACATGTGTTACATAGTAATTGTACTGAAGGCCGATAGCTAGCTAGCATCAGGTAGTGTTTGGGTTCTGCCTTTTGGTTATTTGCTTGTTTTTAGTAAGCACATTTTCTGAATTGTTAAAATAATGTATTTTTTTTAAAAAATCTATATAAAAGTATCTTAAAAAATTAAATAAATCTATTTTTCAAGTTTTTAATAGTTAATACTTAATTAATTACGCACTAACAATGTTTCTCGTTTTGTGTGGCACAATCAAAAACACAACTAAACTCTACCTCAACCTATGAAAATGATTTTTACAGATTTACAGTACAGAGCTAGGCATAGAGAGACCTGGAGAGGGCATCATGCATGTGCAGTGGTGCCCAGCCCAATGCTCCAACACCAAAACAAGGCAGGCAGGCTTGTGAGCTTCTGAATTCTACTGAGAAGTGAGAACCACAAATGAATGCAGCAGTGTGCCCTGCATTCTGACTGAACGATCTGAACTGTCACCATACCCCAAAAGAAGTCGTCTATGCAGTGCCATTTAGTTTGCCTTTGCTTGCAATGCATCCATCAATCCATGCATGCATGCCAGTAGCCAGACATAAATCAGGATGGAAACACTGGTATACCGATGCTGAAACTACAGGACATATTTATGTTCATATACAGTCCAAGTAGAAAGCATGTTATAATATACATAGCATGTTATAATATACATTATAAGTGATTAAATCATATATATCAATTAGTAATAGGCCTGTGCTAATATTATGGTAATATTTAGTAAATTAAATAACTAAAACATGACATATGTTTTGACAATCAAGTATATAATGAGATAGATTTAATATTCACGTGAAAAGGAAAAGAGAGAGTTATTATATTATTAATAATTACATAGCCACATATAAAATAACATCGCAACTTCCGTATCTTTAAATTCTTTATAATCCCTGGTATGGTTAAGAAATTGCGATGTAAATATAATTAAATCAAACATATTGTATGCTAATTTCTTTTTCCTAGTTGACATGTAGTATCATCTATATTTAGTATTATTTACTTGGACCTCATGTAAAAAATATTAATTGGCATAATGTTATATGAAGCAATTATGGTAAATCAACAACAACAGATAATATTGTTATGAATTTGCCAACCGACATTACAATCAATACTTTAATGTCAATCGCCGAGATGAATTGGAAGAAAATCAAATATTTCCTTACTTTTTTGCAATTACATGGGTCTGTTCCATTGAACAAATCTTTGGAAATGAAAAAGGCTGTACCCTCATGTACCAAATTTGAGCTACCAAGGTCACAAGCTTACATTGAAGAAAAATTACACTGCTATAACAGAGTTGCATAAAAAATGACATGCTCACATCTTTACTGCCTCGAGAGCAACAACCTTCACACAACATCAGTCCCATGACTTATTGACAATTATCAGAAGAACACCCTCTCTTTCGCCATTTCATAGATTGACAAAGTAAAATAAAAACTAACTATGATAAGATAACTATTTTTCAGCTATTTAAAGGGCAGACAAGAAAATTTCAAAAAGACTACAATTGGCAGTTTTTAAAAAAGAAAATTCAGACCACTATAGTGAGAAAAACCATAAACCTGCTTATGAAAAAAACCATAAACCTGTAGACAACTTTAAATCCATTAAAGCGGTCTAAATACAATTTCTTCTTGATCCTTTACATCTATGCCTTTACCTCTGCATAATGCAAGTTAAATTCACCTAATATATTTATACTACAGAATGTATGCCTTTAATGAAAAACTGCTCTTGCTGACAGTGAGCAACAGTCAAGAGTAAAATCTGAAGAATAAAGAAACAATCAATGTTCTGTGACGATGAACTCTACCTTTTGTTATGCCTATGGAGTATATGAAATCAAATAAATCTGAATCAAGGGAATATTGAGTAAGCCTCTCTGACTGACCTTGGCTATTCCACCACACTTGAGTGAACCATTTGTAGTAATAAAAACACTTAGTAGTAAAGCCTCACATTTTATTACAGTATAAGTCTTATGAAAAAGGAAGAAAATCGAATAATTCCTTCAAGTTTCAACTTATTTGTATAAGTCCATGAAGACGTATGAAAGCAGATTGTGCCGGTGCCAGTTCTATTTTGAGTTTTACTAACATCCATAATGCTGCAAAAAAAAATATATAGATCACCTGAGTGGATTCAAGAGCTAATGGAGCATTTTATCAAACAGTATGTGTGCAACACAAATCTATCAGATTCACCTTGTAGGATTGCACAATGATGTGAAAAAGATACACGAGATCGAGGACTACAAACATCATGGGCGGGAGTTAGAAGTTTTATAGTTTGTCAAATATGAGAACAATTATAAATTATTTTGTAGTCCTTCAAGCAAAATCCTGCATAGGCAAACAAAAACACATAAACTGCATGCTATTTGCCCCTTCCTATGATCAGAGAAGGAACCAGGGAGCCCCTATCTAAAGGAGAGGGGATCAAATACGGAACCAGGAGATGGATTAAGGGAATCATCATAAAAAATGGAGGAAATCAACTATTTCTGAAAGAACCTTAGAGGAATTTTGTCAAGCAGTTCATCAGCAGCAATCCTAGTGTAGTCTTTTCCTTCTCTAATTCCCACAAATAACAAAAAATAGCTGAAGGGGCAAAAATAAGGAGATAATATTCCATAGCTCATAAAATAGAATAAGTAGTTGAGACCATAGTCAAAGCTTTATATGTCGAGTGCTGATAATTAGAAGAATAATTATTCAGCTATTGAGAAAAGAATATAACATAACGTTGGTGAAAAACATACTCGCCTTTCAGATCCAAGATTCAGCATTTTCTTTGTTTGAAAAAAAATTGTGCATGTACTAACCATATTATTTGAATCGTTGCAGTCCAAAATGGGTTGTTCACTTCATAGAAGAGTGCATACTTCAAATTTATCTGCATTGGTCACACAACAAACCTAACAAATTTGTTGTACACCAATCAAAATGTAGCAATTACTCATCATAAGTCAGAATAACCTTCATCCCTCACAATTGGTGCCGCCGAGATTTATCTCGGTACAAGAGAAGAAGGATGCAGATTTACCCAACAACAATTTGGCTAGCCAGAACTGAACACCTTGGAAAGCAGGCATGAGGTCCCCCCGCGTCTGAATATTTGAGAAGAACTTTCATCTATGCTGCAGGAAGCCACAAAGTCATATATGTGAAACTTACATCGCAAATGGCATCGATCCCTAATTTTCTTTGGCATTAAATGATGTGGTCGCTAAGTGGTTTAATTACCTCTGGATTCAAACAGAGTGTCCCTAGCTATGTGGATCGCTCTTTTCCCTTCAGATTATCATGCTAGCACAGCATTTCCAAGCCTTCAATGCGTCTTCACAGAGGAAATTTGCAGCTTGAGTAAGCACGGACTAAAAATTTTGAGCTGGTGCATGACATTAATGGCTGATATTTTGATTTCATTGATAATTGTTGCTGTGCCAAAATTCCAGCAAAAAAACATGGAAGCAGCAACAAGTGCTGAGCGGGATCTTTCATTTGGCACATAAATTCATTCACAATAGTATTGTATACATTTCTGCACAAAAAAGACACGTTGCTGCACAAATAATAAATACATAATACATTTCTGCAAAAAAAAACTGTAGTACATATTTGAACATGCACATTCATGCAAGCAAAAAAAAAAAAATTGCAGCACAAAAGATGCACGCATTTTTGCACAAACTGCAGTAAAAAAATTGCATATTTTTGCACATGATTTCCATTGAGCACTATGCAGATCCTAACATGGAAAATCTAGAAGGTATCCACAATTCCACATACGTCGCTAGAAGTAGCTGGATGAAACACTTACTGCAGGTGAATTAGGGTTATTGAGTATGTTATCTCCTGCTGCTCCACCCCAATGACAGTATGCTCTCATGATCTATTGGTAAATGGCAAGACACTAAATCACAGTGCCGCACCTTCTTCAAGTTTTAGCACCAACTTCAAGTTTCACCTTTTTTTCTAAATGCAAGGAACTGCAAGGACAAAGCTTTGGCCATCTCTAAATGCAAACTTTAGCAACAAATCATTACATTCTCTTTAAAAACACTTTAATAGTTGCTTGATTACTTCCAATATACCTCCTCCTTCCATTTACTGGTGTGACTGAGTTTATAACCCTGATGATGATACACTGGATTTTTACTACTACTTGATAAGGTACACAAGATCACCGACATGCGTTGGTTCTAGGCCTACCTTTTCACATGCCTCGAAGAAGACGCACTGGTCAGGTTTGGATATTGCTTAACAACTACCAGAAATCTTATAATCTAATAAACAACCCTTCAGTTTTGATTGTTCCATAAACACCTTGCACGCAAAAAGAAAAGGCTAGAATTTATATTTTCAAAACACCTTTCACTCCCTTGTTTAAGACACAATAGTATAATTCAGACCATGATGGGGGCCTTGCTTACTGTTCTCAAAAAGGAAAAGGAGGAAGGCTAGGAGGTATACTGTGCAGGCAACATTTTTCATGTTAACACTGATTCTTTTCTTGGCTAGATTATGCTTAAATCAATGGGACATGCTTACTATTCTCAAAAAAGGAAAAGGAGGAAACCTGGTTGGATTTTTTGGTGCAGCCCTCAAGCCCTCCGATGGATCAGCAATCAAGTTGGTTCTGAACGTAGAATCATTGTCATCATTAATATTTTGTGATGAATAATTGGCTTTACAAATGATTTATTTAATAAGAGATTGGTTTAAAAATAACTGTGAATATTGATGTGAGTGTGTGTGACTAACATGAGTCAAGTTGGAAAGAACTTGTGCTCGGATATGGTATCTTTGTTTTTGCATGTGTAGGTGAGTCTTGAGGCCTTAGAAGTATTGCCGGTGATAGATCGGGAGTCGACTTAGGAGAAGTTGATGTCCGGATGATTGAAAGATCACGCGGGATACTAAAGGCTAGAGATCAATACACGTGAAATTAAAAATTCTATATGGCATACAAGAGAAATTGTGTGCATATGGATAGAGAAGTCGAGTCCTACTTGGATTAGGAGTCGAGTCCTACTTGGACTAGGAGTTGAGCCCTGATAGGACTAAGAGTCGAGTTCTACTCGGATTAAAAGTAGAGTCCTAGTAGGACTAGGAGTCGAGTCCTACTTAGATTAGGAGTTGAGTCTAAGTTGGCTATGGAAAGGAGGATTTGATTTGGTAAATTGTAAATAGATTTGGCAATTGAGGGTTTGAGTCCAAGTTGACTATGGAAAGGAGAATTTGTTTTGGTAAATTATAAATAGATTTGGTAAGTGAGGGTTTGAGTCCTAGTGGGACTAGAAGTCCTACTCCTACTTTGCGTAGAAGGTTTTAGGTATAAATAGATGAGGAGTTGAGACTCTAGAGAATAACTTTTGAAAGAGAGAAAAACTAGGGTTTAGTTTCGAGAGAAAGGAGTGCTTTGTATGCACTTTGTAAACACATCTTGATGCAATAAACTTAATCTACTTTGAAGAGCATCTTCAGTGTGTATCCTTCTGAATTCCGACGGTTCATCTAACAAGAGCGTGGCGGCGAGGCAACGGTTCTACTGGCGGACATACGGCGGTCAGACCAGCACAATAGAGATGGTCTGACCAGTGCACTCCATCCAGATTTGAGGGTTTCTTTTATTCCATAAAAGATTTTGGTTTTTGGTGTTCCTACCATTCAGCCCTCCTCTGGTAGGTTTGGTTCTTGTGTTCGATCCTACACTGAACAATGCATATCAAGTTTAAGAAAGTAGAACAATCAATGGGACGCTATTTGTTTAGGTAAAAATAGAATTTCATACACCGTGCTAAGAATTTATTTGGATGCTTATTTGTATACAAGCCTTCTAGTCAATTATTACTTCTGACTATCAAAGTAGCCCGCACAATTTATAGCTCCCATCATACAGAATTAAATGTGTATCCGATCATCTTTTCTCTAAGCACAATTAACAGAGTTTTATACACCACGCAAGATGCTTATCCAATCCTGTTTTCTATAAGCCAAAAGTGAACATTATATTGACTGATAGCACCCATACAATTTTTTAATTCTTTTCTTCTCTGAGAACAACAACATCATCAGTAACACAGCACCATCAACAACCTCCTCCATATTATTTGCAACACGTTACCAAAATGTAAATTATTTTGCAATTTCCAAAATGGACCAAAGAGTGGTAGGAACAAACATGTAGTAGTTTAAAACCTTTAGTCTGCAACAAAACCTTAGTTACATACACATAATTTTGACGTTGCTCTAGGATTGGGGGTTGGAGCAGAGGAATTTTGACATTGCTCTAGGATTGGGGGTTGGAGCAGAGTTTAGAGGGATGATCGTGGCAGTGGTGGCTCAACGGTGGACAGTAAGGTGGCAGTAGGGCGCGTCAGCGTTGTTGTCGGAGTCACATGCTGATCAGCCACCGGTGCGATGTGCTAGTGGCAGGGGTGCGTGAAATGGAGTGGTTAGGAGGTGGCTACGGATACGACCGAGCGAGCTGCTGGAGATAGGATAGGCCAGGCGGCGCAGGGGAGTTACAGAAGTTCGTCCACATCGAGAAGAGTAGAAACCAGAACATGTTGTTTACACTAAAATTTGGCACCCTGATTTGGATGAACGGTAACATCGAAAGTTTCTACAGTAACCCAGTACTTCCGGTAGTCGTATCAGAACTAATGGTTAGGCATTGGGTCTGGATTATGTTTCCGAGGTCCGCTTGTGGCATAGCTCACGAGAATGTAGATGGCACTAATCGAGCACTCACCGGGTGTCGAGAGAGACGTCCCTGCTCGTTCTCTCATGGAACAGGCAGAGGGCGAGTGTGGTGATGAGGTGGCCAGTTAAAAGGCAAAGGTTGATGTGGGAGTGGTCGATCTAGTGTTCAACTAGAGGCATTGACACGTTTGGGGGCAGGTGGCTGTGTTACAAGGCTTGGGGCTGAGCTAGAGTGTGTTCTAGAGGATGAAAAGTGGGTTCCACTAGCAGTGAGAGAGAACAAAAGACCATCTAGAAGCTAAGTGTAGGATTAGTGGCAGCCACTGTTTTCCAACCTTAATTTGGTCTACCTTCTTCAGGTCTACAAATGTGGTTGATTTCCTGGGGGGCAGTATTTGGTGTATAAGTATGCCAAGATCCAAGGCAAAAAGCTTTATGGTTTTACCATGGTAAAAAGGTCAAGGAGGTTTGGTAACACTGTTCACTGCAGTTTAAAATTGTTTAGGGGTTTTGCACTCATCATTTCATGTGGTTTCTGAGTGAATTAAATTAGGCCAAAATTCCTATTGGTAAAGCACATCTTGGTAAACATTCCGACCGAAGTGCATTGCTAGAAGAGCAATGGTTGAATTATGGTGAAGCTGTGAAGTAGGTAATCGTTTATTTCAATTTCACAGATTTTTCTGATTTGATGGATTTAATTGAGGTATCAATTAAAGTGATAAAATCAAGCCAAATTTACAGTAGACTAAGTGTTGTGTGAGTATTTTTAGGAATATTTTAATGATTTTATGTGACACCAATGATGTTTAGAATTTTCTGTTGTTCATTCCAATGGATATGAAACCTATTATGAAAATGAATTTAAGAGCCAAAAACAATATAAATAAATAATGCACACCAATAAATGATGTTTTATTAATCTAAACCTTTTATTACATGACGTTTACTTATATATCTTTGATATGCTACCCTTTTAGGTTAGCGGATCAATTACTAGAATTTCTTTTTAACCAATTTCTATTATATGAATGCATCCATCCTATGCAAGAAAAATCCTAACACAACAAAGCAATAAAAGGCACACAAGGTCAAGCATACACTGTTCTTCACATCAATTTTGGGATTTTGAAACTTCACTTCCAGTTGACTACACTAAATTTGAATTTCTAATGTGAATTTAAAATGTGGTATTGAGCTAGACGATTTACGTACTTGGGTTAACTCATGACAAGGTGCGTAAGAAGGTAGAGGAGTAGAGCGTTAAAGAAGGCGGCCATGAGAATGACTTGCGAAAATAACCCGGCAAAGGTGCGTAAGACTACCCCTTCCTCATGAAAGACTTGCAAAGAATGGCAAAGGAAGGTGACGATGATTGTATCACCCACACCACAGACTTAGCACGCGAGCGATGATCAACGCTAGAACCCAAGTATGAGATGGTCCAGCTCACGGACCTAAAACTCTGAGCGTTATCTTCAATTTTCTGTAATGCATTTACTTTCCCTCATTTATTTTACTTTTCATCATCATCATATTTAGTTCCTTTGCATATAAAAAAATGTGTGAGTTGGTCCTAGTGGGATCGGCCAGCCACTACATGGGGTCCGGTCGGTCACCTCCCACATGGCCGGCCGGCCACCCTGGCCAAGCCGGCTGATCACCAACCCTAGCTCACCGGCCTAGTGCCTGGAGGCTGCTGGCCTCACTTTTGTGGTTGGTTCGGCGGCTGAAGGGGCACCGGCCGGCCACTATAAATAGGCCGGCCGGCCACCCCTTCCTCCGACACATCTTTTGCACTCTCTTGCTCCTTTCTCTTTGAGCTTTAGAGTGATCTTAGCTTAGAAAATTTAGTAGTTGAGCTCTTGATGAGGACATCATGTCTTTAGATACACACTTACAACCTCTTCATGATGAACAAGATGTGCAACCGATCCAAGAAACAATTACTCGCACACGTGCCCGTTAACTTAATCGCCAGGTAAATGCGTTCCTAAGCTTACATGAGAATATTTCTACGTTACACACGCATGTGCCCGTCTACTTAATTGCCAGGTGAATGCGTTCCTAAGCTTACATGAGAATATTTCTACGAATGGCATGCTATTTAATTCTTGTGATGATTTTATTGTTCTTAGGAACCTGGGAAAAGACCATGGAGAATAGCTCAAGAAACCACATATTGAAGTGGAGACAACAAGTGCAAGTAAACTCCTATTCCCGAGACCGATTCAGTTTCGGGCTGGGAGACAACATCAATTTCAAACAGCCATAATTTTTGATCTAGAAGGAGTTATAGGGCCTACAAGTACTTGTTGGAAAGCTTATGAAGTCTACTTTCAGATAGTTTTAGTTTCACATCAAAATTCCTCCTAAGCTGTCCGGAATCGTCAAAATAAGACATGTACCTCTTTTAGTCCGAGTCTGTTTTGGGCTTTAGGCCTTGTAATTGTGTCGTGGGCTGAACTCATGAGGAGTGCGCCCCTCACAGGGCAAACCCTCACCCTAGGACGCCCTAACTCATATATATTCCATAGCCGCTGCTGTTTAAGTCGGGTTTTGCTTAGATTAATTTGTCTGTGAACAGTTTCGCCGTTTATCGGCTTGTGAGACCCCAACTTCGAGAGTATAATCATTCATCTGCAAGTGAGTTGCAATCTTTCTTGTTCTTGCTTGTGTTCTTCGATTCGCATGTAGGGATTAGCCTTCGTGGCGAGGTCAATCGGGCAGCGCACGGTTGATAACAAGAGGAGACGTGGTGCAGCGATTGCAGGGTTCGGGTCTTGGTGATCAGAAGCCGGATCGTGAGTGTCAATTCTCCACCAAATTGAGAGTTATCCTTATCTAACGGAAGATCGGGCACCCTGTTGCCATCAAGTGGTATCAGAGCAAAGGTTGACCGTTAGGTATTATCTTTTCCGTCCTATTTCAATCTTTGTTTTCTATACCTAGAGTCCAGAAAAGCCACAAAAATAAAATTGGTAGTCATAGGTTTTCCCTGTCCTACAACCGTGTTTAGCCTTTTGCATAATTCTGTTTCAGAGTCCGTAGTGTTGAGTTAGTGTCCTAGGTCGAGTTCGATTGTTGGCTTAGATTGTGTTTGAGTCCAGTTCGTGATCCATCCACCGTACCCCCCTAGACACCACCACCTGATCCCGAATCAGCCTCCACCAAAATACTGATACGGAGGGTCTTCCTTGAAACAACTATAACTTTCGCATACGGACTCAAAATCAGGCAAATAAATAGTCTACGGACATCTATGAAAAATTTCCCATCCGCTATTCCCCACCTTCATTGAGTTTGCCAAAATCAGATTTGCAAAATTCAGGCTGAAAAATTGGGTGTTTCAATTATTAATTTATTATAGATGAATTCTACGCTTTACAAATATTTATATTTCAATTATTATAATATCGAAACTAGGCATATACATATAGTGTATGGCGAAATACAATAGAAAAATAAATAAAGGCTGAGAAATGGTGGCCGTTACTGGAGTTTGATGCATGTTTGAGCTTCAAAGGAAATGAGGACAAACCCCATTTAATCTTTGAGGACTCTGAAATAGAGGTTATTGCTCAAGATACTAGCTGCATATCTCTCTCTGTATAATTTAACATGGTATCAAAGCGGATGACCTAAAGCGGACGACCTAGGCCTACAGCTCACGCTTCCACCACCTATGCCCCCGGGAGTAGAGATATCCTAGGGACGGCCACCGTCTTTGTTTTCTTTTCTCATCGTCGCTCTCGTGCTTCACCACCGAGAGTCTTGATCTCCTCGGGTGCACGGGCCTCGTTCTATGTTGGGTCTTCAAACAGCTGCGGTAGCATCCCACCTCTTCGTTATCGCTGATCTAGAGTCCTCCGGGCGTTGCCGATCTGGAGTTCGCCAGGCCCAACGCCATTGCCACGGCCTATCTCCTTGACACCGCCGCCTCCATCTTCCTCGTCGGCCTTGGGCTAGTGCCACCTTCTAGATCGGCACTAGCTCGTCCGCCGCCACCATCCAGGCATCGCCACCCCGTCGACCCCAACGGTGCTAGCCCGTGGCCCTCCTCTCCTTGGTTCTCTGTCTTTGGTGGAGCAGATCTGGGGCTGCCGCCGCGGCCGTGGATGCCCCATCGGAGCTCGCCACGAGCCTCTCTACCTCTCTACCTCTCCACCGAGCCGGAGCTCCACCACCCACCTGCATGCCAGCCTCGGATCCTCCAGGCCTCTGCTCCACCATTGCCAGGCTCCGCCCTCTCTGTCGCCATTGGGGGACTTGCTGCCCCCGTCGTCAAGTCTCCCGAGCCCTAGCTGCCCCCACTTCCCCTCCACCCGGCAGGACTCAGCCGCTGCCAGCACCGCCTGTGCTCTCTTGGCCCTATTGACTCTCCTCCCTCTTTGTGTGCTCACGTGGGGGACAGGGGCAAGAGGCATATGGGTCGGCTGGTGGTGGATTTGTGCCGTGTACTGCCTATGAGGTACTGCTAATGTGCTGCTGCTGTTTTTTTTCCGTCAGAGATCGCGTTTGCGTCGCCTATGTTGTTCATCGTCCTCTGGACTGCTCTAGTTATCCCTGACATTGTCGCCATCGACTTCGGTCTACCCGGCGTTTTTCACTCCCATGTTGTACTGTACGTAGTCGCCTGATCACCCGATCGAGCGCATGTCTACGACACTCCTTCGTGGGATGGATCGTCTTCAAGCACATCTACTGTGTAAAGCTTCGGGTTGCCGTTGTGCTCTCCCCTCGGACCGTAGTGTCGTTGCTTGTGGTTATCTGCCGCTGCATCGATATGGAGCTATAGTTGTGTGGCCTTACACTACTGTAGAATCCGTTTTCCCATGCGGGTATAACGGGTTTTCACAGACAGGTGGCCGGTCCGTCTGGGAGAAGGGGTATGTGAAAATATCCGTTTTCTTAAGTGGACCTGCCACCACCTGCGAAGATCGATTATCGCAGCCGGGCGGCTTAATAGACGTCCGCCTGCAGTTTTAATTTAAAAAATAGAGAACGAAATATTTTTTCTTTTTTGTTTATTCCATAAATTAATTAATTGATTGTTTAAAATTGTCTCCAAATCAAACATTACACATTCTCTAGTAATTGACATCACCATATGTTGGACAGTAATTGGCATGAATAATTAATTGTCATTCACTAACTAATAATTATTACACAACATGCTTTATAATATAATTATTCACAACAAATATGTCTACACAGTGAACGAATATTTGTTTCATACATTTGTGAGAAGCATATGTTCTTTTCCCACTCGAATTTTTTTACTTGTCATCCCTCGCATATGCACTCTCAGGATCGAAAAACAGACCAAGTGTGTTACATATGTTGTGGTGGATGAAGTCGTACAAGTCGGCACAAAGATTCAGAAGTATTATCTTATTCATCGTTTGAGCTGGCCCAGTTAGTTGACACAACTGCAACAAGAATAAGATAATCGAGACATTACAAACAGTGATACGTGCGTCCATACTAACATATTTAATTATGTACGTACACTATCTATGTGTGATGTAAACCTGCCGTGGATTCTCATCATCTTGCACACATAATACCAACAGATAATAGTCCATTTGGGTTGTTTGTAGCACTATCCAAGAAGTAGAAACAATGTAAATTAAATATGAATAATCATTTTAAGACATAAAATATATAGTTTGCGTCATTATTGGTCACTTTATCCTGACAAGCAGTTTTTTTATGTACCATCTGTGTGAGCTGTTCGGAAAATTATATTGACATGGTATAAGAAAATAGATAACGAAGGCAGGAGGTATATATTAGTATGATTTAAATTCTTTACAGGTTCAAAAGGATGAGGAAATTCATATAATCATTCTCTAGGTAATCGGACGGATCACAGACAATGATTTGCATGCCCTTTGGGTATATTATGAATAAAATATAGTGGTTGCTACAAGCAAATAATAACATGTTTAGTTAATAGTTCATAAAGTTGTTATAGAAGAAATTGTGAACTTACTTGAAGTTGTACGGGGCCATTATGCATCTCTTATCTTGATAAGATAGCATGGCCCGCCCATTGTATGCCGCCACTTCGCGACTCTTGTCGCCACGGAGTTTCTCGATGTACTGTTTCTTCTCTTCCGGTGACTTGTCCTTGAGCACCACAGAATCGTCGCGTATGTTGACGGAGTGTTGCATCTTGCAGATTCTTGTTGGGTCAAGGTAGCCAATTGGTTCCCTCGTTTGGTCCGCATCGTGCAATTGTAACCTACACATGCATGACGGTTCAAAACATTAGGCACCATGTCAATTATAGACTGGTCGATTATGTATAGAAAGAAGAGTGGTCGATATATATACTTACAGGGCCCATGCGCCGACAAGATTTACGTCTAATTTTTCTAGACGATACACGGCGTGCATGTCACTGAAATCAATAAAGAATATGCCCCCATCTCCACCCATGAAAGCATCTTTTGGCACCCTCGCACTTAGCCAGCTTAGGCCTGCTTTACTAGACTTCATATACCACTCATGCCACCTGATCATCTGCCACAGCAAATTCCTTAGGATGTGCATTGGAACAAAAAGCTTGCCATTTATGAATTCCATAGGGACCTCGTCAATAGCATAGAACTCCAACTCATCCTTGGTGCTTTGCACTGATTTCTAGCTTGTATCTGGTTCTGTATCTTTCTTCAGGTTGCCTCTACCTCTAAAGGCCATAAATAGAAACTTGTCCACGTCTTTTGATTTAGCCTTGTGATCGTACGTGGTTATCTTCTGTGGAATGGCCCGAGGTGGAACGGACGATGGAGTTGGATATTTAGCCCGAGGTGGAGCGGACAGTGGAGATGGAGTGCGGGCTTGAGCTTCGATGTGCACCTCAGGGGCTGGAGAGCTTCGAGGTGGCTACGAAGGTGGCGGTGGTGGGGAAGGTGGATGTGGTGGGGAAGGTTGAGGTGGTGGGGAAGGTGGCTATGGTGGGGACTTTGGTGCCTTGTCTTTGGGGGACTCCGGTTTTTCCGGTGACGAAGGACCTAGTGGTGATGTCGGCTCCGGCGTAGCAGCTATCTTATTTGGAGCCGCAGTCTTCGATGCACTTGCGGGCGACTGTTGGATGAGCACAATGTCTCTACAATGCCACAATATGAATTGATTGACTGCATCCCCTAGAAATTCGATTCTCTCTGGTGTAGGAATGTCTAGCTCATACTAGTTACAGTCGGCATTGACACGTGACACCTAGACCCTCACGTAGTCGTCAGGTATGTCCTGGCAGTGAAACTTCTTGCCTGGTATCGCCATGCTAGTAGCGACCTCCTTTGTCCGTCCCGCCCTTCCAATCGACCCATGTAACTTGCATGGCGTAGGATCGGTTATGTCATCTACTAGGTGTCGGGTCGCAAGCGATGACGCTACGCTAGGTTTCTAGTGCTGCGCAACATGTTGCAGATCTCTTCGGCAATTTTCCTTGGTTTTTATTCATCAAATGAAATAATTGCTCAGCCACTTCTTCCCTGATTTCTTGCCTCATGTTCTCCTTGTACTTATCGCGTCTCTTGTAACTTCCTGCATCTTTTGGAAACCTTTCCTTCCAACTGAGCATGGAAGATACCCCTCTGACGTGGCCAGAATGCTTAGGGTTACCCAACGCAGCGCTAAGCTGATCTTTCTCCCTTCTGGGCACGAACTCCCCACTTTTTTGCTTCTCGGAGATTTCTTTCAAATTTTTTGCTACTTGTTCGACATAGGGGTCTGTAAATACCAACTGTCCATTGTCAATAACTTCTTCAGTGCTCCTAGCCCATACCCAATTCTTGCTGCGATTATCTAACCCTTTCACTTTCAAGGGTTTTCCCTCCATCTTCGCTTTTTCTTCCTTCTTCCTCCATACTTCCACTTTGGGGGCATACCCAGTCGAACCTAGACGATGTGGATACTTATTTTTCTTTGCCAATTCAGACATCTTTTTACTCTTTTGTAAGGCCTTCGGCATAGTCTTCTTCTTGATGAACTCGTCCCAGTCGGCCGCGGGGATTTTCCTGTATCTTTTAAAGGGGCTCCAGTTCTGCTGGATGTACTTCTTGTTTAGATCGAACTTCCATTGTCGCCATTGCCAACCCATAACTGCCAGTGCATACTCCTTTTCTACTTCGCTGAATCCTTCTGGATATAGGAATCTTTTCTTCAGTTCCGTGCAAAGAAGTTCCTTTACCCCCTCGCTTACTTTCTCCCATTCATTTACGAGGATTGGACAGTGATCCCTTACCAAAGCACCACAGGAGTTGCTCCATTTTGCGGGCAACCCTTTAGGCTCAATGGGGTCCCCTCTGCGTCCTACACGGGTGATGGAGTGTACTTCATCTATTAGCTTGTTCTTGCTTCTCTCACCATGCTTTCGTTTTTGGCCAACAGCTTCAGTTGTGGTTGTATCCGTCTCCGTCCTGGCGGGGTAGATGTAGCCGTGTCTAGTTCAGTGGGATCATGCGTAACTTTCAGGCTAGTCCGACGTCTTGTTTCCATCTATTGTACATACAGCGGGAACACTGTGTTAGACAATAGTAACTATTATCGCTAATAACTCGGCAAAATACTTACGACATATTCAATAGGACTATAATCGGGGTCTACGTCCTCTTCGTTTCTTGCCCTCTCTATAACAGGATGCGGATCACTGGGGGTACGCCACGATGTCTCGCTAGATGACTTGTCCTGGTCGGTGCCGGCCACTTGTTCCATCTCATGTTGTGTGTCCTTTCCTTCCATCGTTCAATTCAAAATATTTTTTTAATAAAATTTAAATATCGACATGATGGACGATCTTCATATAGCATATGGAAAATACGTTGAATAAATTTAATGCATACATATTTAAAATGAAACAATATTTCTATACATATGTAAATTGCTCTCAGATGTGATGAGGTTGGGATAGATGGTATCTTGTACATCCACCTCAACTAGTCGTCATTAATCACGTATTAAATAGCGACAAAATTTAAGCAAACTTGGCTACATATGTGGATGGTATGGTAGAATATGCCGAGTCGTGCAAGGACACTGGCGACAAGAAGGACCTCGCTTGTCGAGTCGACACGTGGTCCTTCAGTCGTCGGTGCGCCTGCAGAACTCGGAAAAAATGCACTCCTCACGTCGTTAAGTTGAATTTGAATCGTAGGCCAAGTTTGCAAAAGTTTGTACTATTTGATATCCAAATGACCATAATCTTCATAGAGCAACTGAGAACTTTGAAATAAAATTGCAACAAAAAAAAATATATTCGAGTACGAATAATCATAATGTCCATACAAATTAATCTTAATGTCCATAATTATAAATAATTTCCATACAAATTAATCCAAATTTCCAATAGGTAATTTCCTAAAAATAATTCTGAATTTCCAACAAGGCATAATCATAATTTCCTAAGAATAATTACGAATTTCCAACAAGTCATTACCCCGGTGGCGGCGGCAGGGTTGGCTGGATCTCGGGGAGGCAGCGCCAGGTTGGGCCAGGGTGGCCCGGAGCTCAGGGAGGCAGGGCCGGGGTGGGCAGCACCTCGGGGGAGGCGGCGGCGGGGCGGCTGTGGTGGGCAGCACCTCGGGGAGGCGGCGGGGCCGGCCGGAGCTTGGGGATGCGGCGGCGGCGGCGGCCGGGGTAGCTTGAGCTCAAGGAGGTGGCGGTGGCGGTGGGGACGGCTGGAGCTCGGAGGTGGCTGTGGCAGGGTGCGGCAAGGAGGCTCAGCGGCGGTGGCGGTGTCGATGAAAATTTTGGCAGCATAACCCTAGAAATGTTGGGCGCGCTAGGACTTAGAAAATTTTGGACTCTTGCGCGCCCTTATATAGGGGAATGATTTTCACAGGCGGGCAGCTTAGCGGCCCGTATGCGAAGATCGTCTTTACTAAGTCGCCCGTATGTAAAGATGATCTTCACATACGGGCCGCTAAGCCGCTTGCCTGCGATACCATTAGCGCCTGTATGCGAAAATGGTCTTCGCATACAGGCCGCAAAGCTGCCCGCCTTAGACGAGAAGTAGGGCCCACCTGTCATGGACACTGATTGAAATATATATAACAATTCTAGATATTTAATGAAGTAATTATTTAATCATCTAATTAGTTATTAGGATTGTATATTATTTAACCAACTAGCGTATAAATATTTAACCAACTAGCGTATAAAATATATATATAAATTATATATTATTTAACCAACTAGCGTATAAATATTTAACCAACTAATTAATTAGGATTTATAACTTAATTAGGATTTCCAAAATATAATTATTTACTCAATTAAGCTACAAATTAAGTGTAGAATGTGCATAAAAATTCATAAATCCTCATTAATACGCAACAAATGCCTTGCATTCATATATAAAGATTTAATCCTCATTACATGGCATGACACGATTCAGTTGTTCCACATGGGACCCAATATTAGCCTTTCACGATTTTTCCAACACTATCAGTGCGCATGTACGACTTCATGGTTTCTTCATTAAAGGTCTCTTCGATACTCTTGATTTTATTTGGAAAGTCGGTAAACAAGGGCATTGCATCATTCTGGTTGTAATCTTTAGCATATTCGACGCCATTGACACCAACGATTCTTTGCTTACCTGACAGAGCTATGTCTTTCTTCTTGTGCGAAGGGTTGGTAACATAGAAAACCTGTGCAACATGCTCAGCCAGTACCCACGGGTCATCCTTGTGGCCTACATTGACGAGGTCAACAATTGTTAGCCCGAAGTTGTCCATGAACACTCCTGTTGGGTGTTTTACCCATTGGCATCAAAACAGGGGGATCTGAATGTTTAATTCGTAGTCCAGTTCCCATATTTCATCTATGAACCCGTAGTAGGTGGTTTTCCGTCCATAGGTGTCTATTGCATCCACTTGAACCCCCGCTATTTTGTGACATCCCCTTCCTATCCTTTGACTTCATATAAAATGTGTACCCATTAATCTCGTACGCCTGCTATGACGTTACTAAACTTGAGGGCCCATAGGACAACCTTTTCAGTGTTTTTCCTTTAAGGGAGTCACCATCTGGTAGGTTCTGGTCCTTGAACCTACCAGTGAATTGATGCTTGTGCTCTTTCATAATCTAATTTTCCGATCGTCCAATGTTACGGGCTATAATCTAGTTTAAGTGTAGTTCAATGTAGGGCTCGACTATCGCAAGTTGTTGTAGGATGTTATAGTGTGCTGCTTGCACGGTATCGAACTCGTTGTTATGAAACTTTTTCTTGCCAACGGTCCCCCTTCCGAACAATCTCCCTTGATGATGGGTTACAGGTAAGCCAATGGGGTTGGCATCTTCTATGTAATCTATACAACACTCGACGACTTCTTCAGTGGTATATCCCTCTACCATCAACCCCTTTGGATGAGCATAGTTTCGGACGTAGCCCTTCAGAATAGACGTGAACCGTTCGTACGTCCACATTTGATGTAAGTACAAAGGAACTAGTTCGAGTATCTGAGGAACGATGTGAACCATTAGATGAACCATCATATTGAAGAATGATGGAGGGAAACACATCTCGAGCTGGCACAGAGTCTGTTAGAAATGTCTGAAGATGTCCCAATTCTTCAGGATCCAAAACTTTTTGTGAAATCACATTAAAGATGTAGCAGATCTTCGTGATCACGACCTTAATAGCAGTTTGTTTAATTGCCCTTATTGCAATAGGGAGAAACACGGTTAGCATAACATGTCAGCCATGTGAGTTATAGCTAGAGAGAGACAAGTCCTTCATCGAGACTACTTTCCGGATGTTCGATGAAAATCTAGTAGGCACTCTCAAATCATATAAAGACTTGCACAGCCCCTCTTCTCCTCGAGTGTTAGGGTGTAGCTTGCTGGCGAAAGGTATATTTTTCATGTTCTTGTGGCTGCCGGTGAATCTCTTTCCTGATCTTCAAATTCACTAAGTTGTTACGAGAGCGTAGACCATCCTTAGTCTTACTCGGAATGTCCAACAAAGTATATATACTGCTATTGAAGACATTTTTCTTGAGGTGCATGACATCGATGGAATGACGAATCTCCAGGTCTTTCCAGTAGGGTAAGTACATAAATAAAATGGAGTGCTTCTTGAATGGAATAGCTGACTCATCTTTGTCTTCTCTATTTTTCTTCCTTTTTGATGCCTTCTTCTTTGTCTTCCCCAAAACAACCTTGAGATTGCTGGTCATATCAAATACCCATTTGCCATTGTGAATTTCGGGTGCAGACCCATTCTCTACTGTATTGTCAAATAGTCTTCCCTTTGTTCGATACCTGTGCCTGCTGGGTAGGAAATGCCGATGTCTCATGTGCACCAATTTGTTAGATGATGACAGATAGATAGATGCGGTGTTATCCACACAGGTTACATAACTCGTCTTCCCTTTGATCTGTCCCGAGACGAAAAAATTTGCCAGGTAGTCGTTGATGGTGACGAAGATAACGGCTCTGCAAGTGAAGTACTCCCATAGGTATTCATCCCACACCTTGATACCCTCATCCCATAGATCCGCCATATCCTCTAGCAAAGTTTCAAGAAACATATCTATTTCTATCCTAGGTTGTTTTGGGCCTTGTATAAGGACAGATAATAAGATATATTTTTGCTTCTGACATAACCAAGTTGGAAGGTTATACATGGCCAGTAGTACTGGCCAAGTACTGTGCGAGCTGCTCAAGTCATCAAAAGGGTTTATTCCATCGGTACTCAACACAAATCTAATATTCCTCGGGTCCGAGGCAAAATCTGGGTGTATTGCATCAAAGTTTTTCCATTGGCGAGCATCGGCAGGGTGGCAGAGCTTCCCATCATTCCTGCGATTCTCATGATGCCATCTCATCAGTTCAGCGTCCCTAGGGGTTCGAGTACAAATGCTTCACGCGATCTTTCACTAGTAGGTACCACATAACCAGGGTAGGAATTTTCTTCTTATTGTTCGGAGATGAATCATCTTCTTGCCTATCAAAATCCTATGACTCATTACTCGATTTGTACCAACTGGTCCCATATGTCAGGTAGATCTCCAAGTCTGCGTGCTCTTTGCGATACAGGATACAATGGTTCGCGCATGCATGAAACTTTTGCACACCTAGTGATAACGGACATATGAGTTTCTTCGCTTGATATGTGTTAGCCAGCAGGAAGTTAGGCTTCGGAAGGATCTTACTTAGGAGGGACAATAAATTATTGAAACTACTATCCGACCATTTGTTTCACGCCTTCAACCTTAGTATTTCAAGCACTGAACGTAAGACTGTCATCTCCTTAGAATAACCCTTCGATTCTTCGAACAATAGATTTTTTGCAGCCTTCTGTAAAGACTCAAAATTATCTAACCCTCTCATAGAACCCATCAACACTTTCGGTTCGGCGTGGCATAGCATCTCCTCTAGATCAAAATCACCATTGTCGTTGAAGTCATTCATCATTTTGTCGTCCGACATATCTACTGTGAAATTGTCATATCCCCTCTTTCTTCATGATTACTAACCCCTTGGAGGTTGACATATTCACCGTGATGGGACCAAACCTTATAATTCATAACAAATTCACACTTCATTAAGTGTGACCTGATTACATCTGGAACAATCCACACTTTTTGATTCTTGCAATCGACACATGGACAATGTATTTTCTTTCTACCCACTGTCGAAGCATGTGCTTTCGCCGCTTCAATAAATTTCGAAACCTCCTTCATGTACGACTGCTGAAATCTTGGTGTATTGTACATCCATGTCCTTTCCATCTGCGAATTCAAAAAAATTTAAATAATATCAAACATTCAAACATTAATATCCAGTTTTAAAATAAATATCTAAAAACCATAAAAAACAAGCTATTCAATATTGAGGAAAAAAATGATTGAAAAAACACCTATTCCCTTGGAAAAAAATCCCCACCCTATTTCTCTCTCCAAATAGATCTAAGAGTTCACATGCACATTCAAATCTCCTCATTTTGCATTGAAAAGAACTAAAATCATTTATATATGGATTAAGGCATACCATTGCACTAATATTACATAGATATTTTGGTTCAAATTTATGGTAAAACAGAAATAAAAATTGTTACATCTAAGTCAAATAGCCACAATTCTTAAGTAAAATTCACACTATACAATCCCTAAAATCGAAGGAAAACTTCATAAATATAATAGAAAAATATGATTCTAACCTTTGTTAGGCTAATTCCCAAGAAATCCAAGTTCAAAACCTCCCCCCTAATCTTTTGGCAAGTTTTGGAGAGAGAAACGTCGAGTTGGGGAAGAAGGGGTTGGGCTGGGCAGATATATACGTGGGAGGACATCACAGGCGGCCCACTTAGGGGCCCGCCTGCGATAATCGATTATTCGCAGACGGGCGGCTAAGTGGCCCGCCTGCAATAATCGATATCTGCAGATGGGCCGTTGCGACCCCCTCAGATCGGGATTATCGCAAGCGGGCTTCATCTTGCCTCGCCTGTGACCTCTAGGGGGGTCCGTTTGCGAAAACCATATCTGTAGTAGTGTTGCCACAACATCACCGCTCTTGTCGTCTTCATCACTGTTCACACATCGATACCCTCGTATTTATATTTCAATTTCATATTTACATTTGAAATTTATGCGTCATCTCGTATTTACACTAACTTGTGGGCCTAAGGGCCCATATGCCATTTGGAAATGGGCTAAATTAAGTGATGTACAAAAATTTATTTTCGATTTTTTTTATCAAACTAGGAAATGTTTTTTCTAGATCCTGTTTTCAGATTGCATGACTTGGATAACATATTTAGACTGCAATATTAGTTACTCACTTCATCCGAGAATATAAGGATATTTAGAGTTTTTTTTGGATAGATTAAGGTTGAAGTGTGAAGTGAGATATAAGTTGAGATTGGTTGAGATAAAAAAGCAGGTGAAGAAATTAAATGAGGGATAGTTATAATTGGTTGAAATGAGAAAATAGATAGAAATATTCTCATATTATTGGATAAATTTTAAATTCTAGATGTCTTTATATTTCTATATGGAGGGAGTAGCTTCGAAGAACAAAAAGTTTTAGTTTATAGGGTTGTTTGGTTACCTTTCGTTTACCTTAAAAAACATGCCTAAGGATTATTTTAGCCAGTGGAGGAGCCAGGAAGTTTAGAAAGGCTAGGCGGGCCTAACTAAAACAACTACGCACGAAAACATATCTTTACGCTCATATCGCCGGATGTGGCTACTCTGTTCCTACGACGCTGTTCCGATCGGTGTCCCCAAGCAATCTACAGCTGATGTTGTTAGCAGTGGCCCCAAACTTGTAAACCTGCATGGCCCTAAAATCTGTATCAGTTGGTTCTCTCTCCCAATATTCCCCTCCATGGCGATGAAAGTTCTTCTCTCCCAGTCCTCCATGGCGATGGTAGGCACCGACAAAGAATAAGATGCAACAAGCAGTAGTCGATAGTCGATCCATTGAGAGTGCTTACTCCAAGA
Organism: Oryza meyeriana var. granulata; assembly: GCA_003991445.1. NCBI lineage: Eukaryota > Viridiplantae > Streptophyta > Magnoliopsida > Poales > Poaceae > Oryza > Oryza meyeriana. Next base: position 71,274 of record RYFJ01000341.1, on the reverse strand, counting down.
ATATGGTTCGGAAAGGATTGAAATTTGGCCCATTGCTAGTTAGCACTTGCTGTAGTATTGCATGATGCCTTGACTGCTAAAAATGTGATGATACCTGGGTGCCTGAAGGCCGGACCTGCATTTTCCTTGATTGAAGGTAACCAGTTGGAGTACGCTGGAAAAAAAAAAGTTTGACCAGCAGTCCAGCGCACTGCACAGACATCAGCGTCAGCATGCATACTTCTCTTTTATGGAATTTATTATTGCTTGTCTTTATTTTTATATATTTACCTATATAATGGCTAGTGATGAGAACTATAATGTGTAGTAACATTTTCATTCTCAGGACACGCCACAATTAATAATGAAACTAGGGCTATGCGTTGGATCTATAGCTTGATGGTGATATCGGACAAGGAGATTTTTATAGGATTAGGCTCTCGGCGAGAGGTAATACTAACTCCTGTTTGGTGGATCGGAACCCATCAGATTGTATTGCTCTATTGGCTGTGTTTATTCTGATGTTTCTTGTCTGATTGCTTTTCCCCTGATTGGGATCCCTGTTCCCTTTATATACCACGGGGGTAGGATTTTATATTAGGTAACCAATCCGAGTACGACTTGGTTCCCTATCTATCATACGGTAATTTACATAAAAGTGTCCACAAAGGACTCTAGCCCGTGCTCTATAAGACACGTATTTACATGAGTAAATTCTACTCTATGTCTAACTTCATGACTCGTTGTACCTCCTATTTAGACAGTCAGATAATTTTTACATGATGCTACCTAGGGCCCATGTCCTCCAAAGTAGCCCCAAGTGCTCCAAACTTGAGCTGCCTCCTTTTCTTCTTTTGCCGGACTGGTTCTAGTCTAAGCCCGAGTGGTCTCTACCCGAGTGGTTCTGACTCCGAACGCTTTTGTGCTCGAGTGCAGCTAAAATCTTGATCAATTTTGATCGAAAGTTTGCTCATGGCAGTGAAATTGCAAGAGACTTATTTTCCATAAGCCTCCTTTTATTTTAGCTCAGGAGGTGCTCAGATTCACATTGATATGCAAATCTACTATTGATCCATCATGAGGTATACCATATATCAGGTTAATTATGGTTAAGTGGCATTTGCATCCCGTCATGCGGTGATCAGCTGTCGGCTCTTGTAGAGCATACCCCTTTTACCTTAACCTGAAACTGAACTTACTAATGGTACCCAAATCCCTGTTAATCCAGAAATTGGCCATTGACCCATCATGGGGTATACCAAAAATATTTTTGGGTTGTAATCAATTAGTATCTGCATAATAGCCAAAACTGTAACTAGTGGTTGGCTCTATCAGAGCATACTGTTGAAAACCCTAATTTTAGAACAGGGCTAGGAAATCGAGCGGAAAGGTAGCTCACGCCCTCACGCCAACTCCGGCCCATTCATGTAACAATGTCATACGATAGGAAACAACCCATCGCCCTCTTGTTTTCGTTGCTTCATCGTCTCCACGCCCTTTCATCTTCCCACTTCTTGAGCTCGTTGCCCCACCTCAGATCTGCACCGCCGCTAGGGTTTCAGCCCACAACTACTTAGTCTCTCATCCCCATAGCAAATCTTCATGATTTTCCAGTAGATCATTTACTCAGGATGTCTTCATCTTCGTGTGAGGTGGTTCCTCTTCCAGATCCATCCAAGGCTTGGAAGCCCTCGATTTCATCCCGAGAGCGACTCGAGGCTCTGGTGGCAGAGAAGGTTTTGCTAGCGAAGGAGCTTATTGGCTGGCGTGAGGCCAAGGGTGAATCTTTCCCAACTCCTCACTACTAATTTTTTACCCTATTACATCGGCACAATTTTGTTGTAATAGGGCCAAAATCGATGCAATACCTTGGTGTGGCATTAATTTCTTGTTTAATGCGAGCCGATGCAAGAAACCTTGATGCAATAGGCTATCGCATCGGTTTGCTGTGACCGGTGCGAGATGCTTGCTATTGCATCGGCCATCCGTTGTCTCTTGCATCGGATTAGTTTGATGCAAAATGGTTATTGCATCAAAATCGTGTTGATGCGAGATCGCTGTTGCATCGGCCATGTATGTCTCTTGCATCAAAATAGAGTGGTGCGAAAGGTTATTGCATCAAAACATTGTTGATGTAATACATGTCATAAATTTGATGCAATAAGAAATCCTATTGCAACGACTAACGTTCGGTGCAATAGATCATATCGCATCGACATTACGATCGGTGCAATACAACTTATTGCATCGCCCGTGAGGTTCGATGCAACATATACTATTGCATCGCCGTGAGGTTCGATGCAACATATACTATTGCATCGCCATGAGGTTCGATGCAACAAATACGATTGCATCGACATTAGGTTCGATGCAACATATACTATTGCATCGCCATTAGGTTTGATGCAACATATACGATTGAATCGACATTAGGTTCGATGCAACATATACTCTTGCATCGACAGTAGGTTCGATGCGACATATACTATTGCATCGCCATTAGGTTTGATGCAATTCAAAGTTTTGCATCGCTATTATTTTATTGCAACAGTATCTATTTGCGGCACAGAAATTCACTAAATCACAAAATCCAATGGGACAAAAAGGCAATGATATTGATAACTTTGATCATCCATAGTTTGTACAATATATCAAAGGGCTTCCTATTTGCAAAGTTGAAACTGCATAATAGACTACTAACTTATAGAATTTAAACAAATATACATGACTCTATTAGGAAGGTCTTTGTTATTGCAGGAGGTTTGATTCAGTTCATCTTGCCAATAGTCCTCAAGGTTCATCTCCCTGAAAAAGTTCAGATGACATATGCATCGGTAATATATATTGCATAACAGACTAGCTAGGCATCAAATATTATCACCACAAAACAAAATAGTCATGGAAAAAGCACTTTTACACCTAAACTAATGCCTTTCAGTTGTATGCCAGATAACAAATTACTTTCTTTTGGTTTTGTCTTGAGAAGCATCCATGTTTGTATCAATATATTCCTATGGATTTAGCATCAGCTAATAGCATATATTATTTGTACTTGCTAGACAAAATACATTTCAACATAGATATTAACTGAATGAAAGTTTTTATAGTCTAGTGGTCACTAAATATAACTGGATTAAGCACGTGAAACCTTTTTTGTCTTGGCAAAAGAGATTTTGCAACAGTTCATGGCCAAAAAAAAATCATCACAGCATGGACAACAGCTTGACATAATCAATTGCACAAACATGCCAAAACTACATGAAAAAAAATCAAATAGCTGCACCATTTTTCTAGAGCCCACATTTAAATAGTTCAAAACTCAACAAATATAGACACTGATCCTTTGTAATCATCACAAGATTTCCAGCTCATACCTTTCCGCCTTTCTTTCTCATTTCTCGCTTTTTAGATGCAGCATTATTCCTCAGTGTATGTGTTGAAATAAATTTCCCCGGTGCATTATTGCCTTTGTCATTTGGGAAAAGACTTTTGTTGGCAGTGCTGCGAGTGAAGCGGCCAGATTGTTGGCTGTTTTGTGTGCTCAATACACTTTCTGTTAGATTCTGCAAAATCAAGGAGATTGAAGAAACAATCACTTCTAAGCAATTATAAGAATCTATATAACTGCAGGTGATATTTTGCAAATAGTTTACCTGTTGCACATGTTCTCCTAGGCTAGGAGTGTTAACAGCAGTAGGTTCATCATAAACATTATTATTCATGGCCATTGGAGTTTCCACCACAGTCTGCATATTGAACAGAAGATGCACACATGTAAGCAATTATAAGAATCTATGTAACTGCAGGTGATATTTTGCAAATAGTTTACCTGTTGCACATGTTCTCCTCCTAGGCTAGGAGTGTTAACAGCAGTAGGTTCATCAGAAACATTATTATTTATGCCCATTGGAGTTTCCACCATAGTCTGCATATTGAAGAGAAGATGCACACATTACCTCTAGATTAAATGTAGGTATCTATTACATTACAGTTGGCATTTGTCAGAAATTATTACCTGTGCTATATGTGCATCTTCATGTTCAGTAACTGGATTATCAGTAGCAGCAGCAATAGTAGTCAATTCTGTAGGTTGAGCGGTGGCTGTGATTGGTGCAGTAGTCTTGTATTGGAGTAATAAGGTCAAACATTAGCACTAAAACATTGTTTAAATCCATGATATTGCTAACAATTTCTTGTATTACCTGAGCCGATGCTTCTTTCTGTTGTGCCATTAGAGACAAATACTCTCTCCTTAGTTCTTCTCTTGTATTCTCCAGTTGTTGTTCTAGCTGCAGAATTTTTGACTTGTCGCTCTCCCTCTCAGCGGCTTGAATGTTAAGTTGTTCTTTTAGCTTCTCTACCTCAGCTTGCGTCTCATTATTTTTTTGTTGGGCTGCTGCTGCTAATGCAGCTGCACGAGCTTGCTCCTCAATTCTTTCATTCATCAGTTGGCTTCGGGTGGGATACTTCGCCAAGTATCCTTGTCGAGGACCTTTGTTGGTCCTGCATCCAGTGGTTTCCTTGTAGGTTTGCCGAAGAATATGGCTTTCTTCGTTTTTTGAAAGCAAGGATGCGTCTGACTCAATTCTTTCTGTGATTTTGGACCATGTGGTTTCCTAGAGTTGAGAACATAATTAGTGTCTTAAACTTTGGTTGTTCAAAAAATTAAGAACACATATATAGGGTTAGTAATGAACAGAGTAGTGCATACATATATTTGCTCAGCAGCTTCAGAACACCATCGGCCTTCCTTGCTGTGTGTACTCTTCCAAAGAGCCAAATCATTTGGCTCTTCACCGGTCTCTAGGTCCCTCTAAGGTGACAAAATTAAACAGTCTTATTGTTTAAGCAAATAATGAAAGAAGATTAGGTTCCTTATCATTACCTGCTCATAACTAACTTGTGAAAATGGTTTTGATCCCGTAAGATGTAGTGTCTTTCGCTGCTAGGAATTGCCCGTGTTTTTGCTGCTAATTCGCTGATATAAACTCAGAGATATGTTAGTTGCACTGGACAAATATGCAAACAAAAAAAACATGAATGACAGAGGTTTGGAACCTGGAATTTGTCAGTTCCAAAATACAGGACCAAGTAGTGCCACTCAATAATGTCCAAATCTTCTGGCTTATGTCTCATTCTTTGATGATAACTGTCGTATGCCTTGTACGTAGAACTCAATTGAGCTCGCCATCCTCTGTAGCGCTCCTTTGCAATCTTCCAGATCCTAGCCTTCTCATCATCATTGTTCTGAAGATCCCACCTAATCTGTACAAATGGGTGACCAACAAATTGTGACCTATTTAGATGTTATACATAAATTTACTTTGTAATATGAGGCAACAAAACTGTTACGTACCATTATATCACGTGCTATTTTGTCTTTAACACTCTGCTTGACATCTGCCCACTTTGTAACTCCAATTAGTGGGGTCCGTTTTCTTGTAAACAGAACTATTTCATCAATAAATAGGCGATAGTTGACTCCTACAGGACCTCCGAGCGTGGACGAAAAATCTATATTAAGTTTCTCACTAGCAAGTTTAAATCTCTTAGCATTTGCCGCAAATCCTTTCATGGTTCCTCGTCCAATCTTTCTCTTGTCGACAACTCGTTCTTGAATGGTTCCATCATCTAGATATGCATCTGCACATACCAATAAGTGAAAGCACACAATTACAATGGAGTTGGAAAAAACAGATGATATATAGGCTTCAATACTTCCAACTTGAAATAAAATCAGATTACGTATATCTTGAAGAAGCCCTTCCCGCCTCAACCATTCCCTATATGTTTTAATCGTATCTTTGCGGAAGTCATCCTTAAATTTTGCGAGATGCATATAGATATATCATATATATGTATGTGGAACAGTACATAAATATATTCAGATGTATTTTATAGAACATTATTACCTGGGTTCTTTGCATCTTGTGGCAGCTCATGTAACCACAACTTGTACACATCACGATCTTCATCATGAAATCTTTCTTCACTAACTTCCTCATGTCTACATCGCTTAATGGGTGTTATTTCATATTCTACTTGGTCATTTTCCTCGGATTTTGAAACCACTAGTCTGATTTCCTTCTCTTCCCGAAACTTTTCAACCATTCTTAATGCATCTTCTTCGTAATCTAAAAGCTGCAGGAATGCTATATCAGTGCCACATCGCTTCTTATAATACATGAAGTCCCTCGAAGAATAACCCATCTTTGCTTTGAATTTTAACAAGTTGACAAAGGTAATCTTAGCACTGTCAATATTCAATGTGACACGGGTCTGGTCCCTCGGTCCACCTATGAAATCAATAAATACTTTCCACTTCTCTCCCATTTTCTCTTCTGTAGGCCTGCAAAATCACGTTGTTTCAAATATATTAACATACTTGAACATGTGGTGAAGGTTGCAAGTGTCAACAACACTTGCAACCGATATGGGACCTTCTGAAACATTGATTACTAAACATGCTGCATTTTTTACCTTGTAGCTAATAATTTACCCAAGTAAAAATCATCATCACAAGCATGTCAGTCAACTTTAAAAATCCATATCTCCCAAGTCTGATGATATAAAATCATGAAATTTAATGACAGTAAAGATCTATAAGTCCTATAAACCTTTGTTTTTATCATGTTTTGCCAGAAAAGTCATTTACTCCACAAAATAGTCATCCTACCCTGAACTGCAGTTTTCATCAGACATGATTAAACCCACAATCCCCCGACAATTGTACCGTCCGAATCCCAGAGATCGGACCGTCCGTCTATGGATCGGACCGTCCGAATCCCCCGATCGGACCGTTGATTGGACTAACCGTTGCCCACCGCATCGGACCGTCCTACTATGGATCGGACCATCCGAATCAGCCAGATCTGGGGGATTCGGAAGGGCCGATCGGCAGTTTCGGACGGTCCGATCCATAGGCATACTCCATAGCAATTGAACATTCAGATTTTATTTACCGGTGAAACACATGTAACCTCTGATTATTTCGTCGTTTTTGAAATGTGTCTATTGATTTTCTAAGCCAACAGCGACAGTTTCGCCTAGTGGATGCACAGTCTCGGAAGGAGAGGGCTTGGCGGAGCCGACATCGAGGCTGCGGTAGACTTGGACTTCGCGACTAAAGACGCCGACTGCTCTGCTTCCGTCCTTCCCGCTGGCCAACCACGCCTCACCCGCTGCTCACAAATCCGCTTCTGTCCTCCTTGCCGGCCGACTGCGCCTCACCCGCCGGCCGTACACGCCCACGCTGCCACGCCCCTGCTCCTTCGGCCTCTGCTTCCGGGTTCGCTCGGGGGATTTTAGGGCAAAGGATGGGGGCAAAGGGACGAGGATTGAAGACGGCTGAGATTGGCAGAGAAAGGATGGAGGCGCTCGGGATGAGGCTCGGCAGAAGAAGAAAAGATGGAATTAGTCAATTACCTAATTACCCCTGTTAATATTATTTCCTATTCCTAATTTACCCTTTAAACATCAATGGCTAATACTGTTTGGTTTAAAAGGTACGTCAGGTACCTTCCAAGCATTGTAAAAGGTGGTCATCTTTTGTAGTGTATATATATATGCATGTGATGTGGAAGAACTGTATGAACTAATGGATGCACTATGTGCTGGTAGTTGTAAGAACTAATGAAAGCACTGTATGTGCTGGTGTTTCCTAGTTTGTAAGACCCAATGGAAGCACTGTATGTGCTGGTAGATTGTAAGACCTAATGGAACCACTATATATGTATATATGCTATTGCCTGGTAGTTTCCATGAATTAGTGTCTTATGAGTTATTGTCTGCAAAACTCTTATTTTATATGGGAGTGCACTTTGAATTACTTTGATTTTATTTGCATGATTGTTGTATGAACAGAATTAAAAGATATCTTTATTAGTCGGTCATGCATGTTTACTAAGACCAATTTTTCTCATAAAAATTCTCTCGCTCTCATTACATGGTTTAGTAGGTTGAAAACGTTGCATATTATCTATGTATTAGATAACTATGTATACTATGACCAATCTTTGCTAATGTCTTAGCATCTTGCAACGCAAAACTTTTGATGTAATAGTGGCAATGTATTGCATCAAAAAAAATCCTCAACCAATGCAATAAAAAACACATATTGCAACAGAGTTTATCACAATCAAACCGTTGCAATAGTACTATCTACTTGCACCCATACTCTAGATCGGTGCAATACCACCTACATATTGCATCAAAAATCAACACTAACGTAACCAAATTTGTCCGATGCAATAATTTCTATCTATTGCATCTCTTGTTCGAATCCGGTGCGATAGATCATACCTATTGCATCAACATCAATTACTATTGCATCCAACTCCTTCTCGATGCAATAACGACCACCTATTGCATCAGATTTGCAACATTGATGCAATAGAAGCCAGCTATTGCATCATATTTGTGTTTGATGCAAAGAGAAGCAATGCGATAGGGTCAAAAATTAGTAGTGTTCCCGAGCTGCTGTTCGACTAGGAGTCTGATTCGGAGTAGTTTAGTAGTGTGATGATGACCACAACCTCCCTGGACCCGATCTCGAGCGGCTCTAGGCCGTATCCGAGTCGAATTTCAAAGGATTGAGTCAGCCACATCAGATTGGAATTGAAGATTGTTGCGGCGTTGACGAGTCCAAGTGGAAAATTGACGATCTCGTCTCCCTTGGACCCGATCTCGATTGGCTCGGAGCCGAATCCGAGTTGAATATCAGGAAAGAGAGTTGTCCCAGAACTCGTATGTCGATGTTTTACACCGGCAATAAGAATATGGGCTACTCGTGAGACCTAAACTTGATGGTGAGGTAATACCCTAGTTCTAGCTGTTGTGTATTGCCTTTGAGGTTTCTCTGGTGAGATTTCGCTATGCCATCAAGGGGGCGCCTGTCGATGTTTTGTATCGGCAATAATTATATGGGGCTATTCGTCAGACCTAAACTCGATGGATTCGAAAGTACACACAAAATTTATACTGGTTCAGGCCCTCGAGGTGAGGTAATACCCTACTTCCAATTATGGTGTATTGCTTTTGCGGTATGTGGAATCATCTGCCCCAAGGGGCTTCCTACCTCTCCTTATATACTGGAGAGATGAGGGTTACAGGGTACAAAACCCAGTAGGATACGACCAAGGGCTTTCCTTATCAGTACATAGAGTATCCGGCTAGGACTATATCCCTTTCCTTGTCATGCAAGGTAATATGAAGCCGAGTCCTACTCTATCTTCAATTGTAGGGACCGGTCCACTCTCTGTCCGAGTGGCCGTAATTGACTTCCATGAGGTACCCAGGACCCATGGCCTCCACAGCACCCTGCCTCCCCTTATATATCGAGGAGACAGGATTATAAGGTAGGAATCCTAGTCAGACTCCGACCAAGGGATTTCCTTCTAGGAATACAATGTGCCCGACTCGGACTATATCCATTCCTTATCGTATAAGGTAATGTATGACGAGTCCTATTGTATCCCTAATTACAAGGGTAGGCCCATCCTCTGTCTGAGTGGCCTTAATGCTTCTCATGAGATACCCAAGGCCCATGGCCTCAATAGCAGCCCCTGAGACCTTCATAGTTGAGTCATAGTTGATACCAAGTACTCATCCTTCTTGGGGAAGGCTTCCTGAGTGCTTTACTCCTAAGTACTCGTTGTCTGAGTGCATCTTCTCCAAGTCCTGATTCATAACGGTTGGCAATGAGGCTATGAAGGGCTTCATAGGAAAATATGAATAGTGTGCGTCGAATAGGCGTACCTATTAGGTGTAGCCCCCAACTTTGTGCTTAATTGTGAAACATCTAAATATAAAGTCAAAGATCTTTAACCTTTTAGTCTTTCTTGAGTAGTATACTACTCGGAAATTAGACTCTTCAGCATCATGTCAGCTGGAAATATTTTTGCTCAAGCCAATTGTTGGCTAAGCAGGTAAGCTGAGTACCACTTCATGGATTTTGACCCAATATGTAGTCAGGTGTTCTTGAGAGATACCTACATCCCCAATTTTAATGGAAACCAGTTGTTGATCCTTATAAGGATATATCCTTAATACCTGGTAAATAATTCAGATATCTGAATACATGTGTCCAGCAATTAGGCTTTCATGAAGCATATCTGATTATTTAATTGGTTTATGTAAATAACATCTGCACTGTGATTTTAACACAGCCAGTGATCGGCCCAATTGAGCATGCTATTTAGAAACTCATATCTCGTGGCCCAGTACTGAATTAATTGACCTAGGCCCACTTATCAGCACAGGCCTTATAAAGCAGGGAGAGAAAGAAAAAAATTCCCCCTTCTTCTCCAGCCGGCCAATCATTTCTCCTTCCAGCTTTCGTGCCCAAATTTCGCACTTTCTGCCTCGCTAGGGTTTGCTGTAGCCTGCGCCCCCGCTCGTGACTCGCTAGATTCTGCTTTGCCGCATCCATTCCTAAGCTCCACAAGCCATTCCCCAAATATCTTGCCCCCGACGATGCCGAAAGCTCCATTTGAGATCCCCGATATGACCACTGGAGTCTGGCTGATGTCGGATTGCAGCCCAGTGAAGCTGAAGCTACTGGAGAAGCGGTTGATGCCGCAGCAACAAGACGTCATCCACTGGCGCACCGTGGAGGGGGAGTCTCTGCAGGCGCCCAAATCTGGTGAGACCGTCGTCTTCACTTCGTTTTTTGACCGTGGTCTTGCCCTTCCCTCCTCGGATTTCGTTCGCTAGCTCTTATCTTTCTACCAAATAGAGTTGGTGAATTTGAATCCCAACTCTATCCTTCACATCTCCATCTTCGCTACTTTGTGTGAAGCTTTTCTGCGGGTTAAGCCCCACTTCAATCTTTTTCGGTACCTTTTCCACATCAAGCCCCAGCCATCCAAGGATAAAATCCAAACCATCAGGGGAGCTGGACTCCAACTTAGGAACGAGATGAAGAAAGCATATCTCAACATCCCCTAAAGACTTTCCTGAAGGGCTAGCATAGAAAATGGTTTTACTGTTCTAATCTGGAACCTTCTCTGTCCCTTTTCACTGGTTCTCCACCAACGGTTGTGCCTAGCTAGTCATCAGTGCCAAATTATGAAGAAATGGGACATGTATACCAGCTGATGGAGACAATCGACCTTCTGAAGAGCACGGGCTGACTGGTCCCTGGGTGGCAAGGTGCTTCCTGAATCGCTACACCAGACCTCTGAAGGCCAGGAGTCACTTTGGCTGGGACTACCAAGGCAAAGATGACCCCAGCCGTGAATACCCCGACGTAGCCGACAAGAACAAGGTTACTGATACCTTGCTCAGCTTCTTCGTCAATGGGGTAGTGGAGATCGAGGATGAGGAGCGTGCCCCCAAGCCCTACTGCCAGGGCAGGCCCCGACCAAAGGTATCCTTGAAGATATTGATGCTAGCTTGTTATTCACCTATGATGAATATCTGTTGATATCTGTCCTGGTTTGTTCTGCAATGCGTGAAACATATATTGTTGAAATACTTGTAGGATTGTGAGGAGTTTGATAATGACTCCCAAGATCAGTCAACCACAAAATCAAAGAAGCGGCCAACCAGCCCTTCTGCCACCCAACCCAGCCCCAAGAGGGCTGAGAAGAAGCCAATTGAAGACCCGGGCAAGATGAAGAAAAACACGCCGAGTGTAGCACCAGGGAGCCTAAAGATCAAGGACCCTGTCAGTTCAGCTCCCAGGCAGCCATGCCCGAGACCTGCGCTGCCGAGCCCGAGGCCTGTTGCACCGAGCCCAAGGCCAATGCCACCAAGCGCCTCGACCCCCTAGTCAGCTACTTCAGGAACAGAGCCGACTGCGGCCAAATCACCACCACCGACTGCCGCACCGACTAGACCGACAGCCGGCAGCTCTCTGCCGCCAAGCAAGCTATCAAGCCCCTCGCCCACATCTTCTGGAGCTCCCCTGTGGAAGTTCAAGACTTCGAAGAGGTAAGAAATCTTCAATCTTCTAAGAATCTTGAAGGACAAGGTAGTGTCTTGATATTTGACATATTGTGCAGGAAGCGAGTTGACATAGATCCCAAGGGGACTATGCTAGTAACTCCTGCCACCGAGCCCATCCTAGCTGAGCCAAAACCAGTAATGTCACCTGCCGTGCCAGAGGCCGCCCCAGCTACTGAAGCTGAAGCAGTCCTAACAGCAGAGTTACCAGCGCCAGCCAACCAGGGAGCAGATGCTGAAGCTGCTGCCCTAGCCCCCCGAGTAGATCCCTGAAGTCCCTGCAACTGTCGAGTTTAGGGCTAGGACCCATCGCTAGTAGTATCATTGTCTTTTGATGAAGAAAATCTCCCCAGGCTTGAAGCCCCTCCACGCAATTTCCCAAGGATGTTTTATTGGGTCACCCCTGAGGGAGTTGCAGAGAGCTATGAGCATGACGAGTAAGTAGCACTGAGTGAGCAAAGAAATATTATGTATGCTACAATTGTTGCATCGAAGGGAGTCTAGGTACACAGCGAATCGTGCCATGTTGAGTGCTTAATAGTTTCTGTTGATCTGGTATTCTGCCTTCGGACTCTGATTATCCCTGGTCTGTGCTGAGCAGAAGATCGTTGATCGTTCAGAAAAGATGAACAAAGTCCTGACCGAGCTCGGCCCCAGCTACAACAACTGCGCCAGCTCCAGGTAGCCAAGGACGACCTGGAGCGAACTAGCCAAGAGAGGGAGACATGGCTGAGGTGGTCGGTTGACAAGCTCAGGGATGAAAACTAGGCCCAAGCTGAAAAGATCAGAAGTAAGTTTTCTGTGTTGTCCTCCCGAGTGAATCCCAAATAGATTTCTCCAACATTATTGATTCACGACTGCGATCTTGAGTTCTTGACCATTTTGCATTGCAGCCCTCGAAGCCGAGCTAAAAGCCCAGACAAAGGAGAGGGAAAAACAGGGCAAAAAGCTAAAGGAGGTGGAGAAGGCCAAAGCCAAGGTGGAGGCCAACTATGGTAGTAAGTCTCCTGCTTTACCATGACCTTGGCCCAACTGTTTGTTGCTCCAACTGCTTGTCTTGGTTAACCAATATCTTTGTCGATGCATCTGAACTGCTTCAAAAGCCAACGCCCAGATTTAGTTTGGTGCCTTCGCGGAAGAAATTAAGATGATCAAGGAACCATGCAGCCTCATTATCCTAGGACCAGCTCTAGTTCCGTCACCCAAGTGCACAACGCCTTAGCGAAGCCCCGAGTATCTTAAAGAAGTACTTGGATGAGCGTGTAGCTGTCGGCGACACCCAAGCTCTTGCAATGACCAAATTGATCTACCCTAGGGTAGATATCGAGGCCATTGGTGAGGGTTTTGCCAAGGGGACAACTCTTGAAGAGGTGTTGGAGCTAATTAACTAGGTGAGGCCAACCACGAAAGCAATAGCCAGGGACCTGGGCATGTAAAAATAGAATAATTATGCAGTCGGCGTCTACTGATGAACATATATGACTTTTGTAATGACTTTTATAAATGTCTGTAAAATGCTACTGAGTACTTGCTTATTTTGAGTCGTCATTAGCTTTACCCGACTATGTAGTCTGCGCCGAGTAGATCAAGAGAAACTTAGGGAAAAAACATTCACCTCTGAGAGCTATACTCGGGCAAACTTAGCGTAATCGTTATAGAACTTTGTGACTTAGATAAAACAAGCTCGGATTTTATTAACAAGGCACATAATACATGCAGCCCCTGACTCACTACTCGGTTGGGGCAAGCAATGTAGTGAGTCAGAGTAAATAACTTTATTCATGTGTAAAAATATAATACAAAACTCAGGTATAGAAAGGATGTAGCTGTTCTATATTCCATGAGTTGCTGACTAGGGCACCGTCTTCTGTCTTTAGTCGGTAGGTGCCTGGACGTGTTGCCTCAGCAATAATGAATGGCCCTTCCCATAAAGGGAATAGTTTATGCCTATCTTTGGTGTTTTGTATTTTTCTCAGGACGAGATCTTACACCAAAAAGGCGCGGCCACGAACATTCTGACTGTGATAATGACGTAGGCCTTGAAGATACCTTACCGACTGAATAGTTATGATGTCCGTTGCTTCCTCCAACTGATCGAGTTCGACTAGTTGGTCTTTGTTTGATTTATCTTCTAAGTGGGCCCGAACTCATGGAGAGCCGAACTCCAACTCAGTTGGTAACATGGCCTCAGCACTATAGACTAGGAAGAAAGGGGATTGCCCTGTTGCCCGACTAACCATGGTTCTTATAGACCAGAGAACAGATGGGAGTCCTTATACCCACCACCTTGCATATGCTTGTAGTCAGTCGAATACCCTAGCCTTGATACCTTGTAAGACCATGCCATTGGCACGCTCGACCTGTCCATTACTTCACAGGTGTGCCACAAAAGCATAACAGATCTTCATACTGAAGTCGTCACAGAAACCTTGAAAAATGCCGCTAGTGAACTGAGTGCCATTGTCCGTTATGATGCGGTTGGGAACTCTAAATATGTATAAAATATTCATGATGAAGTCGTTTGCTTGTGCCGCTGTTATGGTAGCAACGAGTTTTGCCTCGATCCACTTTGTGAATTTGTCCACTGCGATGAACAAGTGTGAAAACCCTCCTAGTGCTTTTTTGAACGGCCCGACCATGTCAAGCCCCCAAACTGCAAAGGGCCAAGAGATTGGAATTATTTGAAGTTCTTTAGTAGGAAGATGTGTTTGTCTTGCAAAGAATTAGCATCCCTTGCATGTGCGAACTATGTCTTTAGCGTCTGTTGCCGTAGTCGGCCAGAAAAAACCCTACCTGTAAACCTTTCCGACTAAGGTCCTGGATGCAGCATGGTTGCCACAGATGCCCGAGTGGATCGACTGCAGAATCTGCTTGCCCTCCTCGGGTGTGATGCAACGCATGAGGACTCCAGATGCGCTTCAATGGTAAAGGTCTTCTCTAACTACAAGAAAATATTTTCTTGGATGTTTAATCCACTCGGATTCACTGCGATCTTCTGGGAGTTCATCGTCCATGAGGAATTTGAAAATTGGAGTCCGCCAGTCTTGAGAGATGATTAGTACTTCATTTGTTGCCGGGGTAGGTTCAGCCCTCGACTGTTCAAGCATTGGTTTCTTCTTGACTGATGGCTCTAATAGTTGCGCGACAAAAATCCCAGTCGGGACCACTTCTCGTTTGGATCCCATGTTGGCCAATTCATCTGCAGCTTCGTTGTATTGTTGTAATACATGAGTTATCTTCGGCCCGTCGAACTTGTTTTCTAGCTTTTGTACCTCCTGACAATACGCCGCCATATTATCATCGAGACATGTCCAGTCTTTTATGACTTGGTTGACCATGAGTTGAGAATCCCCACTATGACCAGTCGGTAGATGCCGAGTGTTATGGCAATGCGGAGCCCATGGATGAGTGCCTCGTACTCAGCAACATTGTGGGAAGCCGAAAAGTGAATCTAGAGAACATACTTCAGTTTTTCACCAGTGGGTGACGTCAGCACGATGCCAGCCCCTGCACCACCGATCCATAGAGAACCGTCGAAATACATCGTCTAGTACTCTAGTGTCACACCCCAAAATTAGCCACACAAAATAATGCCTGAGAAAATGATCCAAGAAAGATAAAATTTAAATGGCCAAATGAATTATTTAATTGTGAGAAATGCAAAACAATAAGCTATGGTGGCTGGGAACATTTTTCCTATGTTCCCCTTGCCAAAATATATTAACTGGATTTTTATAGGAATTTTCAGAGCACAGGAACTATTTTTAATAAATCAAAAACGATTATCGGAATTAATTTGGTATTGGAAAGTCCCTTTCTTTTTATTTCCTTTCTCTTCTCCCTTTTCTCCATTTTCTCTTCCGCTGGGCCGCAGCCCAATACAGTGCCGCCGGCCTCCGCACGGCCCACGTGCAGCCCGCCGTGCCTCGGGCCCGCCTGCCAGCCGCCCGTTCCCGCCTCTCCGTCACTGTATTGTGGGGCCCGCCCGTCAGACCGCCTCTCCTCGCGTGCCTGTGCGTCTCCCAGCTGACAGGCTAGGCTCGCCTGTCAGCCCTTTCTTCCTCCTCCATCCGGATCAGGCGGAGGAGAAATTGCCCTCCGCCGTCTGATCAGCGCCGCTTCCCGCTTCTGCGCCCGCTCGCTCCCGGTTCAAATGAGGGCGGATTGGGTCCTCGCCCACTCCCCCACTTCCTTCGGTGTCCTCACCCACTCCTGCATGGGAATCACGCGCACGACCCCATCGCCGCCGCCCTCAATCTAGAGCACGATTGGAGCCGTTCAGCCACGATCTTGCCCGCCCGAGCGCATAAAAAGCTTCCCCGCTCCCTTCTCCCCCTTTTCACCAACCTATCACGTCTCCCTGTGCTCTCAAACACCACCGCCACCACGCACCCGAGCTTCTGCCGTCTTTCACCATCTCCGGCTGTCGCTCGCCGCCGTTCCAAACACCGCCAAGCCGCGTTGCCACCGCCATCATCTCCGCCATGCCGAAGAGCCCCTTGGCCACCGCTCCTTGCTGTCCCGTCGCAATTGGAGCTCTGTTGCCAACACCGTCCCAATGCTGCCGCTGCTCCCGCCTCGCCGCCGTCATCCCCATGTCGTTGCTCGCCGTCGCGAGCCACTGGTGAGATTCCTCGCCATTTCCCCATCCCTTTTCGCCTCTCCGCGCGCCCGCCATCGTGCCGAGTGGTCGCCACCAGCGACCATTGGGTCGCATGCGCACCGCCGCCTCCCGCTCGGGACGGCCAGCGTGTGGCCGGCGCATCCCCGGGCCGTCCGATCTGCCACGCGGCAGATCGGGGCCATCTATCGGCTGCCTGTGTGGCCGCTACGTGGCTGCCGTGTCGGCGCCACGTGTGCCACATGGCGCATCCGTTCCCGGCTTGGTGGACCGAGTCCACCGTGCGTCGGCGCCTTTGAGTCCCTGTTGGGTGGGCCCACTGGTCGGCGCTGCCTCTCCCTCGGGTGACGCCATTAATCGGTTAATTGCGCAATGAATCATTTAATAATTACTTTCATATTGGAAAACACAGTAAAACTTCAATAATTCATAACTAATTCATACGAACTCCGATTAAGTCCATTCAAATTGCATTAAATCCAGAAAAATGCCTAGAATTCATTAAAAATACTTTCAGCTCATGTTTGACTGCTCACATGTACTGTTTTTGATTGTTTGTGCATTGTCTGTTATAGAATCCGACGCCGTTGATTCTCCAGTGTACTATGAGGTTGTAGCCGAGTACGTCGAGCTGGAGCAAGGCAAGTTGCACTGTAACCTTGATCATTTTGTACCTGTTTTTTGCTAAAATGCTTTGTTTACCTAAATAAACTGCATTATTTCATGTGGAGGGGTTTTAACCCTTATATTGATAGGACCATGCTCTAGTATTGAAACCTAAATCCTTGTCACCTGGGTAACAACATGATTAGATTACTATTCCTAGGATGCTTAGCCATGCTTAGCAACATAGCTCATCTGGGAATTATCTATATAGATGTTATCATTATTTTGGTTCGACTCAATGTCGGTAAAATTGAACTTTGGATATGTTAATGTTAAAGTACTAAAATGTGACCCTAATGGTGGGTTGTGGGTGCATGGTTTTGCATGTCGCACCCATGGCAATTAAGGACCGGTTCACAGGACCCCCTTGGGCAGATTCTCGTACTTTCCACAAGCCAGCGTGGGCAACGTGTGGATGCCATGGGCCCCGAGTACCTCATCACAAGCATATGGGCCACTCGGATAGAGGATGGGCCTAGCCTTGTAATTAGAGATATAGTAGCACCTGGCAGACTTTGCCTTGTACAATAAGGAATATACAATCCTAGTCGAGTAAATTGTATCTCTAAGAGGAGATCCCTTGGCCGTATCCGGCTGAGACTCCTACCTTGTACCTCTATCCCCCAGTATATAAGGGGAGGCAGGGCACCCCCTGAGGGTAGAAGATCATAGATCAACACAAATCCTCAAAGGAATAACATCACAACTGGACGTAGGGTATTTCCTCAGATTGTGGACCTAAACCAGTATAAATCTCCTCGTGTTCCTTTGCAATCCACTGAGTTTCCATCCACCGGGTAGCCCCATATTCATATTGTCGGTGTAAAACTTCGACAGTTGGCACGCCAGGTAGGGGCTCCGGCGAGTTTTACATCTACAAGCTCGATGGATCCAGTAACCAGAGTCGATGGCGGCAAATTCTCCCTTGGAGGCACAATGACGTTCGGAAGCCTCGACTTCGTCGCCGACATGTTCAGCAATCTCACCTTGGCTGACGCAGATCCAATCCAACCGGATGAGGAACTAGCCGACTCCGCACTAGTTGGCCCACAAGACGCTGCAGCCACCCTCGTCAATTTGCTGCGGCGATCTACCACCCTGCCAGGTCTCAGGACAACTCTCTCCTTCGGCGTCCGACTCGCGCTTGGCCTTGAGCCAGCCCGGGTCAGGCTAGGAGCGGGAGAGATCGTCAATCTCCCTTGCAGACCCGGCAACGCCGCAGATCTACATCCCACGCGGCTGACCCGATCCTCTAGGCTTCAATTTGGACGTGGCTCCGAGCCACTCCAGATTGGATCTAGGGAGGTCGGAGTCGTCCTTACTCCGATTAACTACTCGGATTCCGACTCTAAGTTGGGCAACGCTTTGAACACTGGCTCAGACACCAGTCTGGCAAGTTTCCTTCTGCCTCGTGAGATTTTCATGGCATCAACCCCCCCGCTAGAGGTGCGCCGAGTACAAGAAGAGCAACAGGAGGAGGCACGCCGACTACGGCAACAGAAGGAGGTCGACCGCGAGGCTCGCAACGACGAGCTACGCAAGGCTGGGTGAACCGCTCAGCAACAGATCCTCCAAACTAGAGTCGGCGACCACGACGTCTTCATCACGCCACAATAGAACATCGTGGCCGTTGCAGCTCTGCTGGATACACTCCAGCTCGGGCCTGATCACCAAGCCACCCTGACTATCGCCAAGATTAAAGCCATGATTGTGGAGGCCATGGGCCCCGGGTACCTCATCACAAGCATATGGGCCACTTGGATAGAGGATGGCCAAGTCTTGTAGTTAGAGATATAATAGCACTCGGTAGGTTTTGCCTTGTACAGAAAGGAATATACAATCTTAGCCGGGTAAGATATATCTCTAAGAAGGAAATCTCTTGGCCGTATCCGGCTGGGATTCCTACCTTGTACCCCTGTCCCCCAATATATAAGGGGAGGCAGGGCACCCCTTGGGGGCAAAAGATCATTGATTGACATAACCTCTCAGAGAAATAATACCACAACTGGACATAGGGTATTACCTCACATCGAGGGCCTGAACCAGTATAAAATCTCTTTGTGTTCCTCTGCAATCCACTGAGTTTTCCCTTGCCGAGTAGCCCTATAGTTCTATTGTCGGTGTAAAACATCGACAGTTGGCGCGCTAGGTAGGGGCTCCGGCGAGTTTCACATCTACAAGCTCGATGGATCCAACAAGCGAAGTCGACGGCGACAAGTTCTCTCCTGGAGACACAATTTCCTTCGGAAGCCTCGACTTCGTGGCCGCATCTATTACATTTGCCTGAGTACAGCTTTCTGGTGAACGATTTTTACTAAGTTCCTATAGACTAACTCGGCATAGACCATATAGTCGGGTAAAACTAATGACAACTGAGTAACAACTTAGGGCTTGGCGGCATTGCACATATATTTACGCATGTACTCACAAAAGTTTCTGCATACCAACTACATGATATATTGCTCTTACAGACCCAGGTCTCGGGTGATTATCTCCGCAGTCGGCCTTGCATGGGCTATCAGCTCTAGAGCCTCCTTAGGCGTCGTCTCTTCGGCAAACCCCTCCCCGATGGCTTCAATGTCTGCCCTTGGGTAGATTGATTTGGTCATCGCTAGGGTCTGGGCCACGCCGGCAATAACATGCTCGTCTGAGTACCTCTTCAGGGCATTCGGTGCATCTTCAAGGTGCGCCTCTACTTGGGGGATCCTGGTGCAGCTGGTTCCCACGGGGCAAGGATCTATAAGGTCAAGGAGCCCTTTCACGGACTCGACAAGGGCCTCCCGTGGCCACCGGACAAGTCTTATCTCCTCTTTGTAAGCCTCAAATTGGGCCTGGGAATTGACTCTTGCAGCTACCCGGGTTCACCGATGAGTAAACTCGTTAGGCAAAACGGCAGACGGAGCAATAAGTGGATTGGTTAAAGTCACTGTCAGGGCGGAAGCTTACTTTTATAGTCGGCCTCCCACTTGGCTGCGGCCTTCTCCAGTTCAGCTTTTTTGTCTTCAAGCTTGGCGGTGGCCTTCTTTAGATCGGCCTTTTCTTGCT
Source organism: Oryza meyeriana var. granulata (assembly GCA_003991445.1). Classification (NCBI taxonomy): domain Eukaryota; kingdom Viridiplantae; phylum Streptophyta; class Magnoliopsida; order Poales; family Poaceae; genus Oryza; species Oryza meyeriana. The sequence continues at coordinate 51,017 of RYFJ01000341.1, read as the reverse complement.
CGAGCTTGGCATTGGCCTTTGTCAGATTGGCCTCGTTTCTTTCAAGTTCGGCCCTGGCTCTCTCAGCCTCCTCCAGCCAGACTTTTTCCTCTGTTCAGGCTTTCAACTCGGCTTCGAGGGCTGCACATCAAAACAGTCAAGTACTCAGCATGGCAGTCAGGACACAACTGGGCAGTCGGGAGACAACATACTGGAGAAATCACAAGAAGGGCTTGGTCAGGAAGGTTTATGCGGGGAACTTACCTCTGATCTTCTTGGCTTGGTCCCACTTTTCGGTCCTAAGCTAAGCAACGGCATCCCTCAGCCAAGTCTCCCGTCCCTCCAACGAGGCCTTCAGCTCCTGGAGCTGGTCCAATTCTTGGAGGTAAGGGGCGACCTCAGTCAGGACCTTGTTCATTTTCTCGGCGCGGTCGATGAGTTTCTGAGAAAAGCAAGTCAGAGCAGAGTCAGTTGTCAGAACACTTACACAAGGAAGATTATCAAAACCCCAGCACAACGGAGACGACACCTGAATCCCCTGGGAGGTGCTAATCGTGGCCTGGAGGAAGTCCTCAAGCTCCTTTTTCACCGCGGTCTTGTCGTGTTTGTACCTTTTCGCGGTTTTGTCGGGCGCCGTCCAGCAGAATGTCCTGGTGAACTTACGCGGTGGCGCCTCAATTCTGGGGAGGTTCGATGCTTCAGGCGACGGAATCTTGGCCCCCACCTCGGCGGCCCCTGCGGCCTCGGGGGCTGACTCGGGAGCTCCGGCAAGGGCTTCAACAACAGGCGTTGGCTCAGGGGCTGGGTCGGCAGCTTCGGCAACCGCCCCTTGGTCGGACGGCGCCGGCGGCCCTGCAGTCGGGACCATCTCGGTCTCGACGACTGGGATGGTCTCTGGCTCAGCAGGTATGCGCGTGGGTGCCGCCTTGGCTGGGGTAGGCTCAACGATCAGAGCGGCCGGTGCGGTCTCCTTAAGATCGATATCGACACGTTTCCTGCATAACAAGTCAGACATCAAAGCACTGCTACAGTGACAAGAATTCTAGAAGATCCAAAACAGCTGACCTCTTGGAGAACTTAAGTTTCCCATCGGGTGATCCAGGCCCTGGCGGCCCGCTACGACCGGCTGTCAAGCCCATCGGCGCGGCAGTCGGTGGTGGCGTTCTCTCCCAAGTCGGCTTCATTTGCGGTATGGCCGGCTAGGGTGCCTGGGTACTCGGCGGCGCTTGCCCTGACTACATACTCGGAGGCACCCTTGACGGGCTCGACCATGTTGAGCTCAGCTGCGCTGGTCCCGGTCTGGGACTTGATGGCCTGGGTGCTGCGCCGGCTGTGTCCCTTATCCTCAGGCTTCCTGCCATGGTACTCGGCGTCATGGCCTTCTTGCCCCGATCTGTAACTGGCCCTTCCCCGCTCTCTTGGAGTCGGGTTGAGCAACAGAAGGACTCCTCGGCCTCTTCTTTGACTTAGAGGCTAACAACGGGCGGGAGTCATCATCGAACTCCTCGCACCACTACAGATGATTCAACAAAGTACATCACACAATGCTGGGCAATCATCGATACAAGTCCACAGGCTTTCATTACAGAAGAAAGATGAGGGTTACCTCGGGACGGGGCCGATTGTGGCTATAAGATGCGATGTGGTGTTTCTTGTGGAGGCCATGGGCCCCGGGTACCTCACCTACAGCATATGGGCCACTCGGATAGAGGATGGGCCGAATTATGTAATTAGAGATAAGATAGCACCCGGCAGGCTTTCCCTTGTATGATAAGGAAAACAGTCATAGTCGGATAAGTTTCTATCTCTAAGAGGGAAATCTCTTGGCCGTATCCGGCTGGGATCCTTATCATGTACCCTTGTCCCCTAGTATATAAAGGGAGACAGGGCGCCCCATGAGGGCACGGGAAGATCATTGATCGACATAACCTCTCAGACGAATAACACCACAACTAGACATAGGGTATTAGCTCACATCGAGGGCCTGAACCAGTATAAAATCTCTTTGTGTTCCTTTGCAATCCACCGAGTTTTCCCTTGCTGAGTAGCCCTATAGTCCTATTGCCGGTGTAAAACATCGACAATTGGCGCGCCAGGTAGGGGCTTCGGCGAGTTTCACATCTACAAGCTCGATGGATCCAACAAGCGAAGTCGACGGCGACAAGTTCTCTCCTGGAGACACAATTTCCTTCGGAAGCCTCAACTTCGTTGCCGACCAGATCGGCAACCTCACCTTGGCCGAAGCAGATCGAATCCAACCGGCCGAGGAACCAGCTGACGTTGCACCAGTCGGCCCACAGGACGCCGCAATCTCCATCAATGATCTACTGCGGCAGTCCTTCACTTCGCCGAGAATTGGGACAACTCTCTCCTTCGGCATCCGACTTGCGCTAGGCCTCGAGCCAGCCCGGGTAGGGCCAAGAACGGGGGAGATCGTCAGTTTCCCACACAGATTTGGCGATGCCGCGGATCTACATCCCGCACAGCAGACCCGATGTCCTGCGATTCAGTTTGGACACAGCCAAGCACCGTTTCAGATTGGATCTACAGAGGTCGGAGTCGTTCTTACTCCGATAAACTACTCGGAGTCCGACTCTAAGTTGGATAACGGTTCGAGCACTAGCTCGGACTCTAGTCTGGCAAGTCTTCTTCTATCCCGCGAGATCTTCATGGCTTCAACACCACCATCCGAGGTGCGCCGACTACAAGAGGAGCAACAGGAGGAGACGCGCCGACTGCAACAATAGGAGTACGCTGACCGTGAGGCTCGCAATGACGGGCTACGCAAGGTTGGGCGAGCGGCTCAGCAGCAGATTCTCCAGACTAAAGTCGGCGATCACGACGTCTTCGTCATGCCACAACAGAATGTTGTGGCCGCCGCAACCTTGCTGGACACGCTCCAACTCGGGCCTGATCACCAGGCCACCCCAACTATCGCCAAGATCAAGGCGATGATCACGGCTGTAGCCTGCCAACAACAACAACAGCAGTCGGGCGACACCGTGGTACCGACTAAACGGTCGGGATCTCCGGCAGCGGGCTCATCCACGTCAGCACGACGTCGGGCGGCCGGCTCAAGTCGGCCACACGAGGAGTCCAGGCAAACGTCACTCGGCAGTGACAACTGGCGGCGTCACCAGTATGACCGCCGGCCCAACCAAGACCTCCGAGTATATATACTTGCGCTAGTCAGAGATGGCCATTACCTTCAATTGCGCAGATCACCCAGATCGGGTTTCACACCCGGGACGCTATCCACTCGTCCTGGACCCGGTCGTCAGAAATATCAGGCTGAAGAAAAACCTCATCGACAGAAGCAGCGCGCTCAACATCTTATTCGCCAAGACTTTGGACGAGATGATGATTCCTCGTTCAGAATTATGGCCGAGCACTGCGCCCTTCCACGGGATAATTCCTAGCCTGTCATCAACTCCACTTAGGCAGATCACACTGCCAGTAACCTTCGGCACGCGGGATAACTTCCGCAAGGAAAACGTCTGCTTCGAGGTCACCAACTTTGAGACCACGTACCACGCAATATTCGGATGACCGGCACTCGTCAAATTTATGGTGATACCGCACTATACATATATGGTGCTCAAGATGCCTGGGCCAGCAGGAGTCCTCTCCCTCCGCAGCGACGTCAAGCAAGCCTTCACTTGTGACAAGGAGAGCTGCGAATTGGCTCAATCACAAGAGGCGGCAGTCGGGCGCAACAGCATTCGGCAAGCCGTCACAACCGAAGTCGAGGAAGATCCAGTTCCGGCAAAAAAGACGGTGAAGTCGAGAATTTCAGCGGACTCTGACATGAAGAAGATCCCCCTGGACCCTTCCGACCCCTCCAAAACTGCTCTAGTTAGGACCGGACTCGACGCCAAATAGGAAGATCCACTCGTCACCTTCCTCCAAGCTAACAAGGATATCTTCGCGTGAAAACCGTCTGACATGCCGAGCGTACCAAGGGAGGTGATCGAGCATGCCCTCAACGTGAAGACAGACACCAAGTTGGTCAAGCAACGGCTGTGGCGCTTTTCTCAAGACCGCAAGGATGCTATTCGGCAGGAGATCACCAAGCTCCTCGCAGCCGGGTTCATCAAGGAGGTCTATCACCCAGATTGGCTGGCAAACCCAGTTCTAATCCGGAAGAAAAATGGTAAATGGCACATGTGCGTCGACTACACCGATCTCAACTAGGCATGCCCCAAGGACCTATTTGGTCTTCCCAGGATAGATCAGGTGGTAGATTCCATAGCCGGGTGCGACCTACTCAGCTTTCTCGACTGCTACTCGGGATACCATCAAATCAGCCTGAGGAAGGAAGACTGCTTAAAGACATCTTTCATCACGCCGTTTGGAGCATACTGCTACATCACAATGCCATTCGGTCTAAAAAATGCTGGAGCAACCTATCAACGGGCAATTCAGCGGTGTCTGCACACTCAGATTGGGCGCAACGTGAAAGCCTACGTCGACGATGTGGTGATCAAGACCAAGTCCAAAGAAGACCTCATCGCTGACTGGAAGAAACCTTCCAAATTCTTTGAAAATTCAAGATGAAGTTGAACCCGGAAAAGTGCGCCTTCGGTGTGCCATCCGGCAAGTTACTCGGCTTCATCGTCTCGCATCAAGGCATCGAGGCCAACCCGGAGAAAGTCAACGCAATAATGAACATGGGTCCCCCGACTAACCAGAAGGACGTCCAGAAGCTGACAGGCTGCATGGCGGCACTCAGCCGGTTTATTTCCCGACTGGGCGAACGGGGTATGCCCTTTTTCAAGCTATTGAAGAAAGTTGACGACTTCCAGTGGATTCCCGAAGCCTTGCAAGCCTTCGAAGACTTCAAGAAATTTCTCACATCACCTCCCGTGTTGGCGTCACCTATGCCCCAAGAACCGCTAATGCTATATCTGGCGGCAACCACTCAGGTAGTCAACACGGTGCTGGTAGTCAACACGGTGCTGGTAGTCGCATCCAGAAAATACAACGGCCAGTTTACTTTGTCGGCAAGGTGCTTGCCGACTCAAAGACGAGATATCCGCAGGTCCAGAAGCTGTTATATGGCCTACTCATCACAGTCCGGAAGCTGGTATATTATTTCCAAGCACATCAAGTTATGGTGGTCATATCATTTCCACTCAGGGATGTCCATCATAATTGCGAGGCCACCGGCCGAATCTCTAAATAGGCACTCGAGCTGATGGCGTTCGATATCACCTTTCAGCCACGGACAGCAATTAAATCACAAGCTCTAGCCGACTTCGTAGTTGAGTGGACAGAAGTTCAACTGCCTACATCAACAGCGAAGCTAGAGTACTGGACAGTGTACTTCGACGGTTCTCTACGGATCGGCGGCGCCGGGGCTGGAGTCATATTAACATCCCCCACCGGTGAAAAACTCAAGTACGTCCTACAAATCCACTTCCCGGCTTCCCACAACGTCGCCGAGTACGAGGCACTTATGCACGGATTCCGGATTGCTATATCACTCGGCATATGTCGACTGGTTGTGCGCGGGGATTCTCAACTCGTGGTGAACCAAGTCATGAAAGACTGGACCTGTCTCGATGATACCATGGTGGCATACTGTCAGGAGGTTCGCAAGCTAGAAAATAAGTTCGACGGGCTAGAAATAACACATGTCCTACGCCAATACAATGACGCGGCAGACGAGCTGGCAAATATGGGATCCAAGCGAGAAGCGGTTCTGACTAGAATCTTTGTCGAGCAACTCATGGAGCCATCAGTCAAGAAGAAACTGATGCTGGAGCAGTCGGGAGGCGAACCTACGCCGGCTACAGACGAGGTGCTGCACATATGTCAAGACTGGTGGGCCCCTATTATCAAATTTCTCCTGGACGACGAACTCCCAGACGATCGCAGTCATGCCGAACAAATCAAGCGTCGAAGCAAAAGCTTTCTACTAGTCGTAGAAGACCTGTACCGAAGGAGCGCATCCGGTGTCCTCATGCGTTGCATCACCACCGAGGAAGGCAAACAGATCCTGTAGTCGATCCACTCGGGCATATGTGGCAACCATGCCGCATCCAGGACGTTAGTCGGAAAGGCTTGCCGGCAGGGATTTTTCTGGCCCACAGAAGTAACAGATGCAAAAGAAATTGTCCGCAAATGCGAGGGTTGCCAGTTCTACGCAAGACAAACCAATCTCCCAGCCCAGGAACTCCAAACAATCCCCATTTCCTGGCCATTCGCAGTATGGGTGCTCGACATGGTCGGGCCTTTCAAGAAAGCGCCAGGAGGGTTCACACATCTATTCGTCGCAATGGATAAATTCACCAAGTGGATTGAGGCAAAACCCGTTGCAACTATAACAGCGGCACGTGCAAAGGACTTCATCATGAGTATACTATAAAGATTCGGGGTTCCTAACCGCATCATAAACGGTACTCAGTTCACGGGCGGCGTGTTCCAAGACTTCTGCGAAGATTTCGGCATCAAGATCTGCTATGCATTTGTGGCACACCCACGGAGCAACGGGCAGGTCGAGCGAGCCAACGGTATGGTCTTACAAGGCATCAAGGCTAGGATATTCAACCGACTACAACCATATGCGGGCCAGTGGGTACAAGAACTCCCATCTGTTCTCTGGTCTCTCAGAACCACGGTTAGTCAGGCAACAGGGCAATCCCCTTTCTTTCTGGTCTACGGTGCTAAGGCTATGCTACCGACAGAGTTACAATTTGGCTCTCCGCAAGTCCGGGCTTACTCAGAACACATCTCAAACAATACCCGACTAGTCGAGCTAGATCATTTGGAAGAAACAAGGGACATCGCAACAATCCAGTTGGCAAGGTATCTTCAAGGCCTATGTCGCTACCACAATCGCAATGTCCGTTGCCACGCCTTTTTGGTCGGGGATCTCGTCTTGAGAAAAATTCAAACCACCAAAGACAGGCACAAATTATCCCCACTTTGGGAAGGGCCATTCATTATAGCCGAGGTCACGCGGCCAGGCGCCTACTGACTGAAGACCGAAGACGGTGTCCTCATCAGCAACTCATGGAATATAGAATAGCTACGTCCTTTCTATACCTGAGCTATATACTTTCTCATGTGTACAATTTTCTCTGACTCACTGCGCCGCTTATATCAACGAGTAGTGAGTCGGGGGCTGCATGTATTATATGTGTTTTGTCAATAATATACGAGCCTGTCTTACTCCAGTTATGAAGCCTTACTACGACTATCATGTTTGCCCGAGTACACTTTCTTACAATGAACGATTTTATTAAGTTCCGATAGACTAACTCGGCGTAGACTACACATTCGAGTAAAGCTAATGACAATTGTGTAGTAATTCAAAGCTTGGCGGCACTGCACATATATTTACACATGTTTTCCACAAAAGTCTATACATACCGACTACATGATATATTACTCTTACAGACCCAGGTCTCGGGTGATTATGTCAGCAGTCGTCCTCGCCAGGGCTAACAGCTCCAGCGCCTCCTCGGGCGTCGTCTCCTCGGCAAACCCCTCCCCGATGGCTTCAATGTCTGCCCTCAGGTAGATTGATTTGGTCATCGCCAGGGTCTGGGTCACGCCGGCAATGACATGCTCATCCGAGTACCTCTTCAGGGCACTCGGTGCATCCTCAAGACGTGCCTCCACTTGGGGCATTCAGCTGCAGCTAGTTCCCACATGGCGAGGATCCATCAAATCAAGGAGCCCTTTCACAGACCCGACGAGGGCCTCCCGTGACTCCTTGATAGAATTTATCTCCTCTGTATAAAACCGATATTGGGCCTGGACGTTGGCTCTCATGTCTGTCCAGGTCCACCGGCAAGTAAACTTGTTAGGCTCGCCTGCAGATGGAATGACTAAGAGATTGGTTAAGGTCATCGTCAAGACGGGGACTTACTCACGTAGTCGGCCTCCCACTTGGCCACGGTCTTCTCCAGTCTGGCTTTTTCTTCACCGAGCTTGATGGTAGCCTCTTTTAACTCGGCCTTCTCCCGTTCGAGCTCGGCGTTGGCCTTTGTCAGGTCGGCCTTGACCTTCTGAAGCTCGGCCTTGGCTTCTTCGGCCTCCTTCAGCTAGGCTTCCCTCTCTGTTCGGGTCTTCAACTTTTCTTCGAGGGCTGCACGACAGATTAGTCAAGAACTCAACCTTGCGGCCAAGACACAACTGGGAAGTCGGGAACAACGCAACTGGAGAAATACATCAAGGGTTCAGTCGGGAGGATGCATTCGGGGGATTTACCTCTAATCTTCCCAGCTTGGGCCCAAGTTTCATCCCTGAGCTAGGTGACGGCATCCTTTAGCCAGGCTTCCCTCCCCGCATGGCGCTCCTCCATCACAGCCTTCAGCACCCAGAGCTGCTCTAATTCCTCGAGGTGGGGGGCCATTTCGATCAGGATCTCGGTCATCTCCTCATTGCGATCAGCCAGCTTCTGCTCAGGGAGAGAACAAGTCAAGAGCGGAGTTAGATGTCAGAACAGGAAGACCCCCAGGACTCCACTGCAAGAATTATACCCGAATTCCCTGGGACCCGGTGATGGCGGCGCGAAGCAGGCTTTCGCGTTCCCTTCTCGCCGCGGCCTCATCAAGCTTGAACCTCTTCACGGTTCCATCAGGCGCCGTCCAGGTGAATGTCCGGGGAAACTTACGCAGAGGAGCTTCAATCCGGGGAAGGTTCGGGATCTCTATCGGCGGCAATGACGATGACGACGATGATGACCATGATGGCGACAAGGTCCTAGCCCCCATGCCGGTGTCCCCCGAGGCCTCGAGGGTTGACTTGGGGGCTCCAGCAACAGCCTCGGCAGCGGGCGTTGACTCAGGGGCTGGGGCAGCAACCTCAGTGACCGCCCCTTGGTCGGGCGGCACCAGCGGCCCCGCAGTCGGGACCAGCTCAGTCTTTGGGACTAGGATGGCCACCGGCTTAGCGGGTGTGCTCGTGGGCGCCGGCTCGGCTGGGGCGGGCTCTTCAAGGGGAGCGGTTGGAGCGGTCTCCTTGAGATCGATATCGGCATGCTTCCTGCATGGCAAAATAGACATCAAAATACTACTGCAACAGACAAGAATCTTAGAAGATCCAGAGCAGCCTACCTCTTGGAGAACTTGAGTTTCCCGCCGGGCGATCTAGGTCCTGGCGGAGCGCTACGCCCGGTTGTCAGCCGGGTCGGTGAAGCAGTCAGCGGCGGCGTGGCGACTAGAGGCGGCCCCATTGGTGGCGTGGCTGACTCAGGCACCCGTATGCTTGGCGGCGCCTGCTCAGACCTTGTACTCGGCGGTGCTTTTGTCGGGCTCGGCAACGTCGAGCTCGGCTGTACTGGTCCCAATCTGGGACTTGATCGCCTGGGTGCCGCGGCGGCGGTATCCTTTATCTTCAGACTTCTTGCCATGGCACGCGGCGTCATGGCCCCCTCACCCCGATAAAGAATAGGCTTTTCCCCGCTCTCTTCGAGTCAGGTTGGGCGGCAGGGGGGCTCCTCGGCCTCTTCTTCGATTTGACGGCTGACAACGGGAGGGAGTCCTCGTCGAACTCCTTACACCACTACAGATGATTCAACAACATATATCACACAATGCTGGATACAAGTCCACAGGCATTCAACACAGAAGAAAGACAAAGGTTACATTGGAGCGGGGCCGAAGGAAGCTATATGCCGTGATGCGGCGCTTATCGTCTTCGGTCTCGATCACCCCAATGGAGAAGTAACCAAACAGGGTCTCGATCACCTTGTCCTTGTTGGCCGTCTCGTGGCTTACTCGGTCGGGATCATGTTTGCCCTGAAAGTCCCAGCCGAACGCGCTCCTCAGCTTCAGCGGCTGGATACGCCGAGTCAGGAAACGCCGGGCCACCCAAGGTCCAGTCAGGCCAGCTTCCTTAAGCTTATCTAATTTCGCCAGCAATTGGTGTACTTGGCCCATCTCTTCAAACGTTGGGTCTGAAGACCAACTTGGTAAAACTACCGGTGGCAAGCCGGTGAATGGACGCAAGGAGGGAGCCAGATCTGTGCAATAGAACCACTCCTTGTGCCAGCCTTTTAAGGAAGATTTCAAGGGGAGATCAAGATATGTTTTCTTCCCATTACTCCTCAACTGGAGACCAGCCCCCCCCAATCACATTGATATTATTCTTGGAGGGCTAGGGTTTGATGTGGAACAGATGCCTAAAGAAATTAAAGTGGGGTTCCATACCCAAAAAGCACTCACAGAGAGTAACAAATATGGAGATTTGAAGAATCGAGTTGGGATTCAAATTCACCAACTCCAACCCATAGAAGTCAAGGATGCGGCAGAAGAACGTAGAAGAGGGAAGGCACAAACCCGGATCGAAAAAAGAAGAAAAGACTACTGTTTCGCTAGATTGGGGGTTTGGGACCGACTCACTCTTAGCCGACCGCCAACGGATCACCTCCTGACTGGGCAACTTCAATTGACTCTCCAGCAGCTTTAGTTTCACTGAGCCGCAATCCAAAGTCGGCAAGGCATTCCCCGGCGCACCCGCAGGATCCAAAGCTATCGACATAGTTGGAGGCGGAGAGATTTGGGGGAAAAGCAGTTGGGGGCTTGGAGCAAACGAAGAGGACTGGAATCGCTTGAGTTCGAGCAGGGAACAGTAGCAGCAGCTAACCCTAGCTGAGCAAAAGGCAAAATTTGGGCGCGGAGACGGAAGACGAAACGATTGGCTGATTTGGGGAAGATGAAGGAATCTTTTTCTCTCTCCCCGTTATTTATAGAGCCTGTGCCGACTAAATGGGCTTGGGCCTACACAGTCAGTGCTGGGCCACCAAGATATGAGTTCCTACAGTATCATGCTCCATGTGGGCCGCTCGCAGGCTGAGTTGAAATTATAGCACTAGTGCTACTAACAGGAGCCGATGAGGTAAACAGATATGCTTCATGAGAGCCTTATTGCTAAACATATATGTTTAGGTATCTGTTTTATCCACCAGGACTTAAGGATATATCCTTACAAGGATCACAAGCTGGTCTTCATAAAAATTGGGGATGCAGGTATCTTTCTCGAGTACACCTGACCACGCCGTGGATTTATTTTCATAAAAGTGGTGCTAAGCCTACACGCTTGGCCAATAGTTGCCATGAGCAACATTATTCCAGCTGACATGACACTAAAGAGTCTAACTTTCGAGTAGTGCACTACTCGGGAGAGACTATAAATATATTCCCATTGACATGACGTGGAGGAGTCTAACCTCTGGGTGGAACGCCACTCGGGAAAGACTATAAACCCTCCTTTCCAGCTGACATGACGCTGAAGAGTCCATATACGAGTAGCATCCTACTCGGCAAGACTATAAACACCCATTCCGACTGACATAAAGTCGAAGAGTCCTACATACGAGTAGTTCCCTACTCGGCAAGACTATAAATCATATTCCGGTTGACATGATACCGAAGAGTCTCATATACCAGTAGTAATCTACTCGGGAAAGACTTCCAGGTTAAAGATCTTTGACTTTATGTTTAATTGTCTTCACAATTAAGCACAAAGTTGGGGGCTACACCTAATAGGTGCGCCTATTCGGCGCACACTATTCATATATCTACATGAAGCCCTTCATAGCCTCATTGCCAGCTGACATGAAGCAGGACTCGGGAAGAAGAAGCACTCGGACAAAAGAGTACTCGGGAGCAATGCACTCGGGAAGACTTCACCGTGGAGGATGAGCACTTGGCGTTAGCTATGACTCAACTATGAAGGTCTTAGGGGCTACCGTGGAGGCCATGGGTCCCGGGTACCTCACCACCTATATATGGGCCACTCGGATAGAAGATGGGCTGAATCATGTTGTTAGAGATAAGATAGCACCCGGCAAACTTTGCCTTGTACGATAAGGAAAACATGGTCTTAGTCGGACGAGCTTCTATCTTTAAGAAGGAAATCCCTTGGCTGTATCCGGCTGGAATCCTTATCATGTACCCCTGTCCCCTAGTATATAAAGGGAGGCAGGGCGCCCCATGAAGGCACGGAAGATCATTGATCAACACAACCCATCAGAGGAATAACACCATAACTGGACGTAGGGTATTACCTCACATCGAGGGCCTGAACCAGTATAAAATCTCTTTGCGTTCCTCTGCAATCCACCAAGTTTCCCCTTGCCGAGTAGCCCTATAGTTCTATTGCCGGTGTAAAACATCGACACATTTGTTCTCTGGTCTCTCAGAACCTCGGTTAGTCGGGCAATAGGGCAATCCCCTTTCTTTCTGATTTATGGTGCCGAGGCTATGCTACCAACCAAGTTAGAGTTTGGCTCTCCACGAGTTCGGGCTTACTCAGAAGACACCTCAAATAATACCCGATTGGTCGAATTAGATCAGTTGGAAGAAGCAAGGGATATCGCAATAATCTAGTCGGCAAGATATCTTCAAGGCCTGCGTCGCTACCACAATCGCAATGCCTATGGCCACGCCTTTTTGGTCGGAGATCTCATCTTGAGAAAAATACAAACCACCAAAGACAGGCATAAACTATCCCCAATATGGGAAGGGCCGTTCATTATAGCTGAGGTCATGTGGCCAAGCGCCTACCGATTGAAGACCAAAGACGGTGCCCTCATCAGCAACTCATGGAATATAGAATAGCTACGTCCTTTCTATACCTGAGTTTTATACTTTTCCATGTGTACAGATTTCTCTTACTCACTACGCCGCTCGTTCCAACTGAGTAGTGAGTCGGGGGCTGCATGTATTATATGTGCTTTGTCAATAATATACGAGCCTGTTTTACTTAAGTTATGAAGTTTTGCAACGACTTTGTTATGTTTGCTCGAGTGCAGCTTTCTGCGGTGAATGATTTTATTAAGTTCCTATAGACCAACTCGGCGCAGACTATATAGTCGAGTAAAGCTAATGACAACTAACTAATAATTCAGAGCATGGCGGCATTGCCCATGTATTTACACTTGTCTTTACAAAAATTCATATACACCGACTGCATGATGGACTGTTTTTACATATCCAGGTCTTGGATGATCACCTCTGCAGTCGGCCTTGCCTTGGCTATCAGCTCCAACGCCTCCTCAGGTGTCATCTCCTCGGCGAATCCCTCTCCAATGGCTTCAATGTCTGCCTTGGGGTAGATGGACTTAGTCATCGCCAGGGTTTGGGCCACGCCGACAATAGTACGCTCATCCGAGTACCTCTTCAGGATACTCGGTGCTTCGTTAAGGCGCGCCTACACCTGAGACACCGTGTTGGAGTTGGTTCCCACATGACGAGGATCCATCACATCAAGGAGCCCTTTCACGGACTCGGCAAGGATCTCCTGTGACTCCTTGATGACCTTTATCTCCTCTGCAAAAGCCTAGAATTGGATTTGGGCATTGGCTCTAGCAGCTGCCCGGGTTCACCAACAAGTAAACTTGTCAGGCAAACTGCAGACGAAGTACTTAATGGATTGGTTAAGATCATTGTCAGTGCAGAGACTTACTTTCGTAGTCGGCCTCCCACTTGGCTTTGGCCTTCTCCAGTTCAACCTTTTCCTTCTCGAGCTTGGTGTTGGCCTTCTTCAAGTTGGCTTTCTCTTTCTCAATCTCGGCCACGGCCCTTGTCAGGTCAGCCTTGTCTTTTTCAAGCCCGGCCTTGGCGTTCTCGGCCTTCTTCAGCTGGACTTCTCCTTCTGTTCGGGTCTTCAGCTCGGCTTCGAGGGCTGCACATTAGAATAATCAGGTACTCAACATGGCAATCAAGACACAACTGGGCAGTCGAAAAACAACACAGCTAGAGAAATATACTAAGGGATCAATCAGGGAGACATCCGGGAGACTTACTTCCAATCTTCTTGGCTTGGTCCCAATTTTCGTTCCTAAGCTGATTAACGGCTTCCCTCAACCAAGATTCCCTCTCCTGGCTGCACCCTTCCACTTTGGCTTTTAAAGCCCAGAGCTGGTCCAATTCTTGGAGCTGGGGGTCAACCCGGGTCAGAACCTCGTTCATCCTCTCCGAGCGGTCAACCATTTTCTGCTCGGGGAGAAACAGTGTGAAGCAAAGTCGAGCGTCAGAACACTCGTGCAAGGAGGACTACCAAGACTCCAATACGACGAAATTCATACCTTAATCCCCTGGGACGCGGCGATTGCGGTGCGAAGCAAGTCTTCACACTCCTTCTCCGCCGCAACCTCGTCATGCTTGTAACTCACGGTTCTGTCGGGGGCCGTCCAGCGGAATGTCCTCAGGAACTTGCGGGGAGGGGCCTCGAGCTTGGGGAGATCCGGCCTTTCTGAAGGCGGTGACGATAATGATGATGACGACGATGACGGTGACAAGGACGGCGATGGGGTCCTGGCCCTCACCTCGGTAGCCTCCGAGGCCTCAGGGGCTGGCTCAGGGGTTGGAGCAACAGCTTCAACACTCGCCCCTTGGTCGGCTGGTGTCGACGACCCTGCAGTCGGGATGGTCTCAGTTTCTATAACTGGGACTATTGCTGGCCCCGCAGGTGAGCTCGCTGGCGCCGGCTCGGTTGGGGCTAGCTCAACTACTGGAGTAGCCGGGGTGGTCTCCTTGAGATCAATATCAGCTCGCTTCCTGCACAACGGGTCAAACAACAAGATGCTACCATGTTGAACAAGATTTTCAGAAGACCCAGAGCAACCTACCTCTTGGAGAACTTAAGCCGCTGTCCGGGTGATCCAGAGGTCGACACTGGAGGGCCGCTGGCTGTCGGGCCTGAGGGCACGGAGGTCGGTGGCGGTGTTTCTATCCTGGTCGGCCCCACTCGCGGTGTGGCCGGCTGGGGTGCTCGAGTACTCAGCAGCGCCATTCTTAGGCTTGATGTTACTGAGCCTGGCAGTGCTGGACTTGGCCTTGTACTTGGCGGCACTCGTATTGGGCTTGATGATGCTGAGCTCGATTGCGTTGGTCCTAGCCTGGGACTCGGCGGCCTGGGGGCTGTACCGGCGGTGTCTTTTATCTTCAGACTCCCGGCTGCGGCACTCGACCTCATAACCTTCTTCTTGCCCTGATCTACAACAGGTCTCTTCCCCGCTCTCTTGGAGTCGGGCTGGGTAGCAGAAGGACTTCTCGGCCTCTTCTTTGACTTCATGGCAGACAGTGTTTAGGAGTCATCATCAAACTCCTCACACGACTGCAAGCAGTTCAACAATATATTTTACACATTCTGGAGCCAATCTAGGCATATATCTGCAAGCATTCACCACAGATGAACTACAAGACAACATCGGCAAGGGTTACCTTTGGGCACGGCCTCTTCTGGCTATAAGCCGCCACAGATCACCCTGGATCTTCAGTTTTGACCACCCCGCTAGCAAAGAAATCCAGCAGGGTGTTGGTCACTTTGTACTTGTCTATCAGATCAGCATATTCCCGGCTGGGATCACCTTTTCCCTTGTAATCCTAGCCAAAGTGGCACCTCAGCTTCAGTGGCCTGATGCACCGAGTCAAGAAATGTCTGGCCACCCATGGACCAGTCAACCTGGCTTTCTTCAACTTGTCAATCCTGCTAGCAAGTTTGTGGACTTGCCCCATTTCTTTAGAGGTGGGCAAAGATGACCACTTGGTAATGACCACCGGGGGCAAACCCATGAAAGGGGGAAGGCTTGGCTCAAGATCAGAACAGTAAAACCATTCCTTATGCTAGCCTTTGAGAGAAGATTTCAGAGGGATATTGATATAGGTCCTCTTCATCTCGTTCCTGAGTTGGATACCGGCCCCCCCAATTACTTAGATTTTACTCTTGGAGGGCTGGGGCTTGATATGGAATAAATATCTGAACAGATTAAGATAGGGTTCTACACCCAGGAAGCACTCACAGAGAGTCACAAAAAGGGAAATTTGTAGAATTGAGCTAGGATTCAGATTCACCAACTCGAGTTCATAAAAAGCAAGAAGCTGGTGGAAGAACTCAGAAGATGGAAGAGAAAGACCCCGGTGGAAAAAAGAGGCGAAAACAACGGTCTCACCCTCCTAGGGCTTCGGAACCGATTCGCCCTCAGCCGGACACCAGTTGATGACATCGTGGCTCTATAACCTCAGCTGCTTCTTTAGGAGCTTCAGCTTAGCTGACCCACAATCTGAAGTTGGCCAGACATCATCCGACGCATCCGCGAGATCTGAAGCCCTCGGCATGGTTGGGGATGAGGAGATTTGGGGGAAATGTCGCGGAATGTTTGGAATAGACGAGGAGGAGGGGAACTGCCTGAGTTCTAATGGGGAAGAGTGAACAATGGCAATCCCTAGTGGAGCGGGAGGCGAAATTTCAGTGCAGAAGCTAGAAGACGAAACGATTGGTGGATTGGAGAAGATGAAGGAATCTTTTCTCTCTCTTCCCACCTTTTATAGAGCCGTTTCCGATTCGTGGGTGATGAGAACATCGCTAGCTCGGATATGACCCTAGCAATGTTATGTATTTATCAACCAAAGGTGCATGCTTTCTACATAAGATTTATGTGTTATATATTTGAACAGTCATAATTGCACCATGAGTTTTGTATGTTCTCGTTTACAGAGATACTTGCTTGGGTGAAGGGAAAGAGGCCGAGCGCAAGGAACGCATGGATGATCAAAGAAATTGATTGGGGACCAAACCAAGACCTTACCCAAGTCTACTCCTAGATCACCACGTCACTTTTGGTCCATAGAAGGCAAGAGATGAAGTTCTGCACGTTTTGGATTTGGATTCAGGCCTCCTGACAGCATCAACTTCAAATAGACCTAGCCACTGATCTAGAAGGACTTTCGGGGCCCATGAGTACTTGTTGGAAAGCTTATGTAGTCTACTTTCAGATGGTTTTGGTCCCATGTCAAAATTCCTCCTGAGCTGTCCGAAATCATCAAAACGAGACATGTACCTCTTCTAGTTCGAGTCTGTTTTGGGCCTTGGGCCTTGTAATTGTGTCGTGGGCTAAGCCCAAGGGGTGTGCGCCCTAGGGATAACCCTAGGATGTCCCAAATCCTATATATACAGTAGTCATCATTGTTTAAAGGTGGGTTTTGCTTAGATTAATCTGTCTATGAACAGTTTCGTGGTTTATCGGCTTGTGAGACCCCAACTTTGAGAGTATAATCATTCATCTGCAAGTGAGTTGCAATCTTTCTTGTTCTTGCTTGTGTTCTTCGATTCGCATGCAGGGATTAGCCTTCGTGGCGAGGTCAACCGGGCAGCACACGGTTGATAATGAGAGGAGACGTGGTGCTGCAATTGCAGGGTTCGGGTCTTGGTGATCAAAAGCCGGATCGTGAGTGTCGATTCTCCACCAAATCAAGAGTTATCCTTACCTAACAGAAGATCGGGCACCCCGTTGCCATCAAGTGGTATTAGAGCAAAGGTTGCCCGTTAGGTATAATCTTTTCTGTCCTATTTCAATCTTTGTTTACTATACCTAGAGTCCAGAAAAAGCCACAAAAACAAAATTGGTAATCATAGGTTTTTTCCCCGTCCTACAACCACGTTTAGCCTTTTTGCATAATTCTGTTTCAAAGTCCGTAGTGTTGAGTTTGTGTCCTAGGTCGAGTTCGGTTGCTGGCTTAGATTGTGTTTGAGTCCAGTTCGTGATCCATCCGCCGCACCCCCACAAACCCTAAGCACCACCATCATTGTCTCTGTTTTCCCATATACTAACCATCTTGTGCAAGTGTTGGTCATCGTGTGCTCTGTTTTAGTGTCATATATCACGTCCTTTGATCACCCTACATCTCCATCCACCTCCCCAGCAGCCATCGCCACCATATCATCCCTGGTTTCACCACCTGATTCCGAATTAGCCTCCACCAAAACACTGATACGGAGGACCCTCCTTGAAACAGCCATAACTTTCGCATACGGACTCGGATCAGGCAAATAAATAGTCTACGGACATCTACGAAAAATTTCCCATCCGCAACTCCCCCACTTCATCGGGTTTGCCAAAATTAGATTTGCAAAATTCATGCCGGAAAATTGGGTTTCCGCACTTCAAAGTTCTAGCATGCTTTTTAAAGCACGCCTGTGTATTTCTACAGGCCACACCTTATATTAGACTGAGCTGCCACCTTCCTGAGGTTGCTGTTCCTGTGCTCCTAGTTGAGAAAAAAATATCAGAAAAATAAAAGAAAAATAAAAAAAGGTGTGAAAGAAAAGAAAAAAGAAAAAAAAGAAAAGGAGAGGAGCACATAGGACACACTAGGGAGCCAGCTGTGTGCTGTTGTGTGTTGTGTTTTTTTGCCTTGTTCTTATTTCCTTGCTGCTGTCCTTTCATACTTGCTTGTCTCCCTTGTTTTATCACATCTGGCTTAGAACACGTTTAGGCCAGCAACTAGGACAAGTGCTTTGGATATTTATTCAGCATTACTATCTGTTATTGAATTGTGTGCCACTAACATTTTTGGGCCTCCCAAGCTCCACATATATACTTCTGGTCAGCACGGTCTCGACCCTTGCAATCGCTGGATCATGCTCTTAAGGTATCACGAACCAGCCACCGGTTGTACCATCCTTTGCTCGCTAGTCTCCAAACCTTGTAAGAGCTCGGTAAGGTGCTGCCATTTGCGAGTGTCCACTATCATTGCATAGTAGTAGTTGATAGGGATAATACTTTTGTGTTTTCTCTGTCTTCTTGCTAACAATGCCAGGGTCCGACAAAATGGCGGAGTGCGTTCTTCGCGGCGAGATGCAAGGCTACATTGACCAGATGATGAAGGGGCTGAATGAAACCATTCTGAAGGGGGTCAATGCTGCTCTTGCCAACCAAACATACACCACACGCTTGAGAGTACTTTGGTACAACGAGTGCTAAGTTCTCAAATGGAGAAAGCGGAGCAAAATCAACGTCACAATTTGTTCCAATCAAGGTTCGTGGTTCACAATAGAGCATGCTGTATTATCATTGATAGTGAGAGCTGTAGCAACTTGGCAAGTTCAGATACGGTCGAGAAGCTTGGATTGTCGACGCAACCGCATCCTAAGCCTTATTACATCCAGTGGTTCAATTCCTACGGTAAGTTGAAGGTAAGTAAAATTGTGAAAGTGGAGTTTTCCGTAGGCAATTATCATGATAGTGCTATATTTGATGTTGTTCCAATGCAAGCATGTTCTCTACTTTTGGGTAGACCTTGGATATATGATAGAGATGTTGTGCACCGTGGTAGAACTAACACGTACACGTTTACACATAATGGCAAGAAATTTAAGTTGCTACCTATGTCCCCTGCTGAAATTTGAAAGATGATCTTGAGAGGGAAAAGATTAAAAACCATGAGGCTTTCAGAAATAAATGTAATAATACTAATGTTTTGATGCCTTCACCTAAACCTGAGTTATTGCAAAACGAATGTATTGCTTTGGGCACTGACATTTTGTAGGTATCTGAGAAGAGCCAAAGTAATGAGGAAAGGAAGAAAGACAGAGAGAAAGAAGATTCACCTGTCGTTCCATGCATGTTTCAAGATGGTTTAATTAAGAGTGCACCTACAGTTTTTGAAAATGAGAACAAAGGTAACAGAAATAGTGCTACATTTACTCAAGGTATGGACAATTCTGATGTGCTATCTATGTCCACTAATCATGCTAGTTTAGAGAAATCACCAGTGGAATCGTGTTTTATATTACCTTTGTCACATGATGATTTGGTTCCTATTTCTTGTGATAAAGAAGAGTTGTGCAATGCTTCACTTATATCCATGCCACACCTAGTGAATGAACATGTTAGTAATGTTGTTGAACCACCATGTGCTGATTTTAGACATGTTGTTCACATTGCTAGTGAGAATGAAGAGCTTAGATTGCTATCTTCTTTAAATACTTGGGGCTATATTCAGTTTGATGATCTTTGTCTATTCAATTGTTTAGAGAAGAAATTATTTGTTAGATCTAATTTGCCATGTCCTTCTCATGTAATTTTTCATGTTATTGGCAATTATGATAATAAAGGAGAATATAATGTGCATAGAGTATACATTTGTTCAAATTTTAATATACCTCCTTTTCATAATGATATATCTTGTCTAGAGGACCGCATGAGTATAAATAATTCTCTATCTAGTTCCTCTAGTTGTTTAAATGAGTTGCAGGTTGGTTTGCAAGAAGGGGAATGTTGTGAGCTGCACAACACTACAAAGTGTTCTCTGTGTTTAAAAATTTAAGAATCCAACCATATGCGCAACATTACCTCCCCCTATGTGGTGAAAGATAAAGATATGTTCGTCAGGCTTAATGACAAAGTGAAACCGCGGACGGTTTCCAATCAAGAAGGGGAGGATGATGAGAACATCACTAGCTCGGATATGACCCTAGCAACGTTATGTATTCATCAACCAAAGGTGCATGCTTTATACATAAGATTTATGCGTTATATATTTAAACAGCCGTTATTGCACCATGAGTTTTGTGTGTTCTCATTTGCAGAGATACTTGCCTGGGTGAAGGGAAAGAGGCCGAGCGCAAGGAACGCATGGATGATCAAAGAAGTTGATTGGGGACCAAAGCAAGACCTTACCCAAGTCTACTCGTACATCACCACGTTACTTTTGGTCTATAGAAGGCAAGAGATGAAGTTCTGCATGTTTTGGATTCGGATTCGGGCCTCCTGACAGCATCAACTTCAAACGGACCTAGCCGCTGATCTAGAAGGACTTTCGAGGCCAATGAGTACTTGTTGGAAATCTTATGGAGTCTACTTTGAGATGGTTTTGGTCCCACGTCAAAATTCCTCGTGAGCTGTCCAAAATCATCAAAACAAGACACGTACCTCTTCCAGTCTGAGTCTGTTTTGGGCCTTGGGCCTTGTAATTGTGTCGTGGGCTAAGCCCAAGGGGTGTGCGCCCTAGGGATAACCCTAGGACGTCCCAACTCCTATATATACAGTAGCCATTATTGTTTAAAGGTGGGTTTTACTTAGATTAATCTGTCTATGAACAATTTCGCCATTTATCAGCTTGTGAGACCCCAACTTCGAGAGTATAATCATTCATCTGCAAGTGAGTTGCAATCTTTCTTGTTCTTGCTTGTGTTCTTCGATTCGCATGCAGGGATTAGCCTTCGTGGCTAGGCCAACCGGGTAGCGCACAGTTGATAACGAGAGGAGACGTGGTGCTGCGATTGCAGGGTTCGGGTCTTGGTGATTAGAAACCGGATCGTGAGTGTCGATTCTCCACCAAATCGAGAGTTATCCTTACCTAACAGAAGATCAGGCACCCCGTTGCCATCAGTGGGCTTGGGCTTACACAATTGGTATTGGGCCACCAAGACATGAGTTTCTACAGTAGCACACTCAATGTGGGCTGCTCGCTGGCTGTGTTCAAATCGCAGTGCTGGTGCTACAAATAGGAACCGATGAGGTAACCAGATATGCTTCATGAAGGCCTAATTTCTAAACACATGTGTTTGGGTATCTATCTTATCCACCAGGTATTGAGGATATATCCTTATAAGGGTCACAAGCTGGTCTTCATCAAAATTGGGGATGCAGGTATCTCTTAAGTACACCTGACCACACAATGGATTTAATTTCATAAAGTGGTACTCGGCCTACATGCTGGGCCACCAGTTGCCATCAACAACATTATTCCAGCCGACATGACGCTGAAAAGTCTAATTTTCGAGTAGTGCACTACTCATGAAGGACTATAAATATTTTCTTCTAGCTGACATTAAGCTGAGGAGTCTAACTTCCGAGTGGACACCACTCAGGAAAGACTATAAACACCCTTTCCAGCTGACATGAAGCTGAAGAGTCCCATATACGAGTGGCACGCTACTCGGCAAAGACTATAAATCATATTCTAGTTGACATGATACCGAAGAGTCTCATATACCAATAGTGTACTACTCGGGAAAGACTACATGGTTAAAGATCTTTGACTTTATGCTTAATTGTTTTCACAATTAAGCACAAAGTCAGGGGCTACACCTAATAGGTGCCCCTATTCGGCGCACACTATTCATACTTCTACATGGAGCCCTTCATAGCCTCGCTGCTAGCTAACATGAAGCAGGACTCCGGAAGAAGATGCACTCGGACAAAGAGTAATCGGGAGCAATGCACTCGGACAAAGAGTATTCGGGAGCAATGCACTTAGTCAATCTTCACCGTGGAGGATGAGCACTTGGCATCAGCTGTGACTCAACTATGAAGGTCTCAGGGGCTGTTGTGGAAGCTATGGGCCCCGGGTACCTCATCACAAGCATATGGGCTACTCGGATAGAGGATGGGCCTAGCCTTGTAATTAGAGATACAGTAGCACCCGGCAGACTTTGCCTTGTACAATAAGGAATATATAGTCCTAGTCGGGTGTGGACGCCATGGGCCCCGGGTACCTCATCACTAGCATATGGGCTACTCGGATAGAGGATGGGCCGAGACTTGTAATTAGAGATATAGTAGCACCCGGCAGACTTCGCCTTGTACAATAAGGAATATACAATCCTAGTCGGGTAGATTGTATCTCTAAGAGGAGATCCCTTAGCCGTATCCAGCTAGGGCTCCTACCTTCTACCCCTGTCCCCTAGTATATAAGGGGAGACAGGGTGCCCCCTGAGGGCAAAAGAACAACATACGAGCTCATAGAAGCAGACATAAATCCTCAAAGGAATAACACCACAACTGGACGTAGGGTATTACCTCACATCGAGGGTCTAAACCAATATAAACCTCTCCTTGTTCCTTTGCAATCCACCGAGTTTCCATCTGCCGAGTAGCCCCATCTTCATATTGCTGGTGTAAAACATCGATAGTTGGCGCGCTAGGTAGGGGATTCGGCGAAATCAACATCAACAATCTCGATGGATCCAACAAGCGGAGTCAACGGTGACAAATTCTCCCCCGGGGACACAATAACTTTCGGAAGCCTCGACTTCGTCGCTGACCAAATCAGCAATCTCACCTTGGCCGATGCAGATCCAATCCAACCGGCCGAGGAACCAGCCGACTCCGCGCCAGTCCGCCCACAAGACGCTGCAACAACCATCATCAATCTAACACAGCAATCTTCTACTTCGCCGGGCCACAGGACAAAACTCTCCTTCGTTGTCCGACTCGCGCTAGGCCTTGAGCCAGCTTGAGTTGGGCTAGGAAGGGGAGAGATCGTTAATTTCCCATGAAGATTCGGTGACGCTGTAGATCTACACTTCATGCGGTAGACCCGATCCCCCACAGTTCAGTTTGGACATGGCTCAGAGCCGCTCCAGATTAGATCCAGGGAGGTCGGAGTCGTTCTTACTCCAATAAACTACTCGGACTCTGACTCCAGGTCACATAACGGTTCGAACACCAGTTTGAACTCCAGTCTGGCGAGTTTCCTTCTGCCCCGAGAGGTGTTCATGGCTTCAACCCCTCCACCGGAGGTACGCCGACTATAAGAGGAGCAACAAGAGGAGGCGCGCCGATTACGGCAACAGGAGGAAGCCGACCACGAGGCTCGCAACGATGAGCTACGCAAGGCTGGGCGAACCGCTTAGCAACAGATCCTCCAAACCAAAGTTGGCGACCATGATGTCTTCGTCACGCCACAACAGAACGTCGTGGCCGCTGCAACTCTACTGGACACACTCCAGCTCAGGCCTGATCACTAGGCCACCCTGACTATCGCTAGGATCAAAGCAATGATTACAGCTGCTGCCTATCAGCAGCACCAGCAGTCGGGCGACACACTTGTTGCGACTAACTAGTCGGGTTCTCCGGCAGCAGGCTCATCTACATTAGCACGATGCCGGGCGCTGGCTCAAGTCAGCCACATGAGGAGTCACGGCAAACTTCACTCGGCAACACCAATAACAACGATCGGCGGCGTCACTAGAACGACCGCCGGTTCAACCAAGACCTCCGAGTCTGACTACAACGCAACCTTCGCCACAACATCAACGCTCAGCGCCACGAACGCGAAGAGAACGAGCGCCGCTAAATGGAGGACGAGCATGAGCGTTTTGGCCTTCACCACGAGCGGTTTAACCACCGCAGTTGGAGCCGGAGCCCTCATGAAGATGAAGGCATTCTAGCTTTCACCCACGAGCTACAGGACGTCGACTGGTCGTCGGGCTTCAAGCCTACGGGGATCGAGAAATATGATGGCAAAACCAACCCCGAGTCCTGGCTCACCGTATATACCCTGGCAATTTGAGCTGCCGGGGGTGACCATAAAGCCATGGCTAACTACCTCTCGGCCACCCTGGCCGACTTAGCAAGGACATGGCTAACAGGGCTCCCGAGGCGGTCGATCGGTTCCTGGGGAGAACTCAGGGAGCGGTTCATCGCTAACTTTCAAGGGACCTACGAGAGGCCGTCTTCCGAGCATGATCTATATCAATTGAACCAGAAGAAAAACGAGTCTCTACGTGACTTTATCAAGAGGTTCTCCGAGAAGCCCAACCAGATCCCAATGATCAAGGACGAGGCCGTCATTGCCGCCTTCCGCAAGGGAGTAAAGGACGTCCCGTTCATCGCGAAGTTCACTCGGAAGCCTCCAGCCACCGTCCGGGCTCTCTTTGATATGGCAAATAAATACACCAACTCGGCCGAAGCGGTCGCAGAGGCCCTTGACGAGAAGAAGGAGTCCCGGTAGAAGGACCAGAAGGCAAAAGCCAACAACGAGCCATCATAGAACAAGTCCGGCAACCGCAAGCGGAAGTCGGACAACAAGGTGGACAACATGGAGTGAACTCGGTCGTGGTCCCAATGGAACAACGACTACCAGAAAGTCATGAACGGGCCATGCCCCTTCCACCCCAAAGGCAAGCACGTGGCGAAAGACTGCTTCATGCTCAAGAAGTTTGCGTCCGAGAAGGCTTCATCATCTAGCACCGATAAGGACAAAGATAAGCCAAGATCCCTAGGCCGAGCTCAACCACATCTTCCGAGGGCCGTCTACGTACGAGTCTAAGCGCAAGCAGAAGCTAACAGCACGCGACATCAACACAATCTCTACAGCAGACGCCCCCCAATATTTGTGCTGGTCAGAGACCTCCATCACGTTCACCCGCGCAGATCATCTAGATCGGGTTTCGCACCCGGGACACTATCCACTCGTCCTGGACCCGGTCGTCAAGAACATCAAGTTGAAGAAGGTTCTCATAGACGGAGGCAGCGCACTCAATATCCTCTTCGCCAAGACCCTGGATGAGATGAAGATCCCTCATTCAGATCTGTGGCCGAGTACGGCGCCCTTCCACGGGATAATTCCTGGCCTCTCTTCAACCCCACTAGGGCAGATAACCTTGCCGGTCACTTTTGGCATGTGGGATAACTTCCGCACAGAAAACATCTGCTTCGAGGTCGCTGACTTCGAGACTGCGTACCACGCGATACTCGGACGGCCGGCGCTCGCCAAATTCATGGCGATACTGCACTATACTTACATGGTGCTCAAGATGCCCGAGCCAGTAGGAGTCCTCTCCCTCCGCAGCGATGTCAAGCTAGCCTTCACTTGCGACAAGGAGAGTTGCGAATTGGCTCAATCACAAGAGGTGGCAGTCGGGCACAACAGCATTCGGCAAGCTGTCACAACCGAAGTCAGGGAAGATCAAGTTTTGGCCAAAAAAGCAACGAAGTCGGGAATTTCAGTGGACTCTGACACGAAGAAGATCCCCCTAGACCCTTCCGACCCCTCCAAGACTACTCTAGTCGGGACCGGACTCGACCCTAAATAGGAAGACGCGCTCGTCACCTTCCTCCAAGCCAATAAAGACATCTTCGCGTGAAAACCGTTCAAGATGCTAGGTGTACCAAGGGAGGTGATCGAGCATGCCCTTAACGTCAAGATAGATGCCAAGCCAGTCAAGTAACGGCTACGGCGCTTCGCCCAGGACCGAAAAGATGATATCCGGGAGGAGATAACCAAGCTCCTCGCAGTCGGGTTCATCAAAGAGGTCTATCACCCGGATTGGCTGGCAAACCCAGTTCTGGTCCGGAAGAAAAATGGTAAATGGCGCATGTGCGTCGACTACACCGATCTCAACAAGGCATGCCCCAAAGATCCATTTGGTTTACCGAGAATAGACCAGGTGGTGGATTCAACTGCGAGGTGCGAACTTCTCAGCTTTCTCGACTGTTACTCAGGATACCATCAAATCAGCCTAAAGGAGGAGGACTGCCTAAAGACGTCTTTCATCACGCCGTTTGGAGTGTACTGCTGTTGACGCCAAAATTTGGTTCGGTTCAATACCATGTTCGGTTAAGGAAAGAAGCGATATCAGCCGTTGGAAGCTAATCCAGAAGAAGCCGGATTCGGGAAGGAATCGTGAAGACCACGCTATGGCAGTTAATTACCTTATCTATAAATTAGGTAGTTTTAATACTTTTTAGGAAACCTGATCTCGTATCTGATCGGGGCCTGTTAGTTTTCCTTTTATAGATAGGAAATTATGTACCGTGTCCTATCAGGACTCTTGTAACTCGGGGTATATATACGTATGCCCGAGTAGCTTGTAAATCATCTCTCGATCAATTAAACTTCGGCGTATCGCCGCCCTTTCGACGGGTTCTTGCTTCTCGAGCGGGGCTGCATCGGTTAGGTCCGAACTCCTGCGAGAGGGTAAGACTCGTCACCCCTTACCCAGGTGTACCTGCCCTGTCTACGGCTGCATCGGTTCGGTTCGATCTCTTAGGCCGATCAGGTATACCACATCACGCGTGCGTAGATCTTATCAGCTTATTGGGAGTAGCTTATCGTCAGTTTGTGCTGCATCGGTTGGGTCCGACCTACTAAACTGTCGCGATAAGTTGTTCCTGCTAGGTTGATGGTTTTTGCGTAAGCGTTTTATCGGAATGTATAGCCGGTAAGTTATCTTATTACATCACAGTTGCATTAGGTTTATCGGCTTGTTGAGGTTCCTTTACTATTATCGATCTATGCTGCATCAGTTAGGTCTGAACTACTAGATCGATAATAATAGATTTATCCTTGTCGAGCCGATCGGTGTATATGCGACGTTCTATCGGAGTGCTTAGCCAATAGGGTATCTTTTTATAAAGCCGACTGTATTATCCTTACTGTTTGTCATCTATATTATCATCGGTTTTCTAGCCGATGCACATGTGTTTCCTCGACAGTCGGCTGGTTTACTATTCTGCCTATCTATTTTATCATCGGCTTCTAGCCGATGCACATATTATACTGACAGCTTATCTATTTGTTTATAGCGCTATCGGTTTCCTAGCCGATACATAGGTGCCATCGGCCATCGGCTACAAGGAGCCTATATCAGTCCGTATCGGTCGATAGCCGATGTGCAATTGCTGCTGGTAGTTGGACACGGGCAAGGATCCGACTACGAGCACGAGCGAGAACCCGGGCACGTGACCCGGGCACGAGCATAGCGGCGATCGGCTGGAAGGAATCTGTATCGGCTTGCTGGCCGATTGGATCGGTAATCTAATTTCTTCATCTCCTTGTCAATTGCGGGGTCAAATTGACTGGCACGCCTACGAACCTCAAGACTTTAGGACCTGCACTGGAGCTAAGCAGATCTCCCAGGCCTTCGCGTGTCTCTAGGCGCCGAACCAGATCGTCAACAAGCGTTTTTGGCACACCCGGCGGTTTTCGGCGTCAACAACTGCTACATCACTATGCCGTTCGGTTTGAAAAATGCTGGAGCAACGTATCAACGTGCAATTCAGCGATGTCTTCACACTCAGATCAAGTGCAATGTAGAAGCCTACGTCGATGATGTGGTGATCAAGACCAAGTCCAAAGAAGACCTCATCGTTGACCTGGAAGAAACCTTCCAAAATCTTCGAAGATTCAAGATGAAGTTGAACCCGAAAAAATGCGCCTTCAGTGTGCCATCCGGCATGTTACTTGGCTTCATCGTCTCGCATCGCGGCATCGAGGCCAACCCGGAGAAAGTCAACGTAATCATGAACATGGCACCCCCGACTAACCAGAAGGACATCTAGAAGTTGACAGGCTACATGGCGGCACTCAGCTGGTTTATTTCCCGACTGGGTGAACGGGGCATGCCCTTTTTCAAGCTATTGAAGAAAGCAGACAATTTCCAATGGACTCCCGAAGCCCAGCAAGCCTTCGAAGACTTCAAACAATTTCTAACATCACCCCTCGTGTTGGCGTCACCCATGCCCCAAGAACCGCTAATGCTATATTTGGCGGCAACTACTCTCGTAGTCAGCATGGTGTTGGTGGTCGAGCGATCCGAACCGGGTCATATCCAAAAAATTCAACGGCCCGTCTACTTTGTCAGCAAGGTCCTTGCCGACTTGAAGACGAGATATCCGCAAGTCCTAAAGCTGCTATATGGCCTACTCATCACTGTCCGGAAGCTGGTGCACTATTTCCAAGCACATCAAGTCACGGTGGTCATATCGTATCCACTCGGGGACGTCCTGCATAATCGTGAGGCCACTGGCTGAATCGCTAAATGGGCGCTCGAGTTGATGGCGTTCGACATCACCTTTTAGCCATGGACAACAATCAAATCACAAGCTCTAGCCGACTTCGTGGCTGAGTGGATAGAGGTTCAAATGCCTACATCAACAACGAAGCTAGAGCATTGGACAATGTACTTTGACGGTTCTCTATGGATCGACGACGCCGGGGCTGGCGTCGTACTGACGTCCCCCACCGGCGAAAAACTCAAGTACATTCTACAAATCCACTTCCCGGCTTCCCACAACGTCGCTGAGTATGAGGCACTCATCCACGGGCTCCGCATCGCTATATCACTTGGCATTCGTCGACTGGTTGTGCGTGGAGACTCTCAACTCGTGGTAAACCAAGTAATGAAGGACTGGACATGTCTCGACGATACCATGGCAGCATACTATCAAGAGGTACGCAAACTGGAAAACAAGTTCGACGGGCTGGAGATAACACATGTCCTACAACAATACAGCAACGCTGTAGATGAATTGGCAAACATGGGATCCAAGCAAGAAGTGGTCCTGACAGGGATCTTTGTCGAGCAACTTATGGAGCCATCAGTCAAGAAGAAACCAGTACCGGAGCAGTCGAGAGGCGAACCTACCCCGGCAACAAACGAGGTGCTGCACATATGTCATGATTGGCGGACTCCTGTTCTCAAATTCCTCCTGGACGATGAACTCCCAGAAGATCGCAGCCAAGCCAAACAAATCAAAAGTCGAAGCAAGAGTTTCCTAGTCGTCGGAGAAGACCTGTACCGAAGAAGTGCATCCGGTGTCCTCATGCGTTGCGTCACTACCAAGGAGGGCAAGCAAATCTTGCAGTCGATCCACTCGGGCATATGTGGCAACCATGCCGCATCCAGGATGTTAGTCAGAAAGGCTTATCGACAGGGATTTTTCTGGCCAACAGCAGTAACAGATGCCAAAGACATTGTTCGCACATGCGAGGATTGCCAGTTCTACGCAAGACAAACCAATCTCCCAGCCCAAGAACTCCAAACAATCCCAATCTCTTGGCCTTTTGTAGTATGGGGGCTCGACATGGTCGGGCCCTTCAAGAAAGCGCCAGGAGGGTTCACACACTTATTCGTCGCAGTGGATAAATTCACCAAATGGATTGAGGCCAAACCCGTTGCAACCATAATAGTGGCATGAGAAAAGGACTTCATCATGAGTATATTATACCGATTCGGGGTTCCCAACCACATCATCACCGACAACGGTACTCAGTTCACGGGTGGCATGTTTCAAGATTTATGTGATGACTTCGACATCAAGATCTGCAATGCGTCTGTGGCACACCCGCGGAGCAATGGGCAGGTTGAACGAGCCAATGGTATGGTCTTACAAGGTATCAAGGCCAGGATATTTGACTGACTACAACCATACGCGGGCCGGTGGGTACAAGAACTCCCATCTATACTCTGGTCCTTAAGAACCACGGTTAGTCGGGCAACTGGGCAATCCCCTTTCTTTCTGGTCTATGGTGCTTAGGCTGTGCTACCAACCGAGTTAGAGTTTGGCTCTCCACAAGTTCGGGCTTACTCAGAAGACATCTCCAACAATACCTGATTGGTCGAACTAGATCAGTTGGAAGAAGCGAGGGATATCGCAACAATCCAGTCGGCAAGGTATCTTCATGGCCTGCGTCGCTATCACAATCGCAATGTTCGTGGCTGCACCTTTTTGGTCGTAGATCTCGTCTTGAGAAAAATACAAACCACCAAACACAGGCATAAACTATCCCCAATCTGGGAAGGGCCGTTCATTATCGCTGAGGTTACTGAGCCAGGCGCCTACCGACTGAAGACCAAGGCAGTGCCCTCATCAGCAACTCATGGAACATAGAACAGCTACGTCCTTTCTATACCTGAGTTTTATACTTTCCCATGTGTACAGTTTTTCTTTGACTCACTACGCCGCTTGTTTCAACCGAGTAGTGAGTCGGGGGCTGCATGTATTATATGTGCTTTGTCAATAATATACGAGCTCGTTTTACTCAAGTTATGAAGTTTTACTATGACTTTGTCATGTCTGCCCGAGTACAGCACTTTGCGGTGAACGATTTTATTAAGTTCCTATAGACTAACTCGGCGTAGACTATATAGTCGGGTAAAACTAATGACAACTGAGTAACAATTCAGAGCGTGGCGGCATTGCGCATATATTTACACATGTCTTTACAAAAATCCACAATACACTGACTGCATGATATACTATTCTTACATACCCAGGTCTTGGGTGATCATCTCTGCAGTCGGCCTCACCTTGGCTATCAGCTCCAGCGCCTCCTCAGGTGTCGTCTCCTCGGCGAACCCCTCCCCGATGGCTTCAATATCTACCCTTGGGTAGATGGACTTGGTCATCGCCAGGGTCTTTTGCCCAGGAGATCCAGATCCTGGCGGTGGGCTCTAGCCGGCTGTCGGGCCAGTCGGCGTGGCAGTCGGCTGTGGCGTTTTTATCCTAATTGGCCCCACTCCTTGTGCGGCCGGTTGGGGCTCCTGGGTACTCGGCGGCGCCACTCTTGGGCTCAATGTTGCTGAGCCTAGCAGCGCTAGAATCGGCCCTGTACTCAGCGGCATTCTAGTTGGGCTCGATGGTGCTGAGCTCAACTGCACGGGTCCCAGTCTAGGACTCAATGGCCTGGGCGCTGCACCAGCGGAGTCCTTTATCTTCAGACTCTCAGTAGCGGTACTCGACCTCATAACCGCCTTCTTGCCTTGATCTACAACAAGTCTCTTCCCCGCTCTTTTGGAGTCGGGCTGGGCAGCAAAAGGACTTCTCGGTCTCTTCTTCGATTTCCAGGCCGACAATTTTCAGGAGTTGTCATCGAACTCCTCACATGACTGCAAGCAGTTCAACAATACAAGTTATACACCGTGGAGCCAATCCGGGCACATATTTG
Source organism: Oryza meyeriana var. granulata (assembly GCA_003991445.1). Lineage (NCBI taxonomy): Eukaryota > Viridiplantae > Streptophyta > Magnoliopsida > Poales > Poaceae > Oryza > Oryza meyeriana. The sequence continues at coordinate 19,839 of RYFJ01000341.1, read as the reverse complement.
CAAGCATTCACCATAGATGAACTACAAGATAACATCAGCAAAGGTTACCTTCGAGCGCAGCCTTTTCTTGCTGTAAGCCACCACGGACCGATCTGTGTCCTCGGTTTCGACCACCCCGCTGGCGAAGAAATCCAGTAGGATGTCGGTGACCTTATACTTGTCTAACAAGTCAGAGAATTCCCGGCTGGGATCACCTTTGCCCCTGTAGTCCCAGCCGAAGTGGCACCTCAGCTTTAGTGGCCTGAGGCCTCGAGTCAAGAAGCGTCTGGCCACCCATGGACCAGTCAATCCGGCTTTCTTCAGCTTGCTAATCCAGCCGACTAGAGTGTTAACTTGCCCCATTTCTTCAGAGGTTGGCAGAGACGACCACTTGGCGATAATCACCGGGGGCAAACCCATAAAAGGGGGAAGGCATGGCTCAAGATCGGAACAATAAAACCATTCCTTATGCCAGCCTTTGAGAGAAGATTTCAAAGGAATATCTAAATAGATCTTCTTCATCTCGTTCCTAAGTTGGACTCTAGCCCTCCAATCACTTGGATTTTATTCTTGGACGATTGGGGCTTGATATGGAACAAATACCTGAATAGATTCAGATGGGGTTCCACACCCAAGAAGCACTCACAAAGAGTCACGAAAATGGAGATCTGAAGAATCGAGTTGGGATTCAAATTCACCAACTCGAGCTCGTAAAAAGAAAGAAGCTGGCGGAGGAACTCGGAAGATGGAAGAGAAAGACCCTGGTGGAAAAAAGAGGCAAAAACGACGGTCGCACCATCCTGGGGCTCCGGAGCCGATTCATCTTTAGCCGGACGCCAGTGGATAATCTCCTGGCTCTACAACTTCAGCTGCTTCTCCAGAAGCTGCAACTTCACCGACCCGTAGTCTGAGGTCGGCCAGACATCATCCGACGCATCCACTGAATCCGACGCCCTCGGCATGGTTGGGGTTGAGAAGATTTGGGGGAAATGCTGCTGGAGGTTTGGAGTGGACAAGGAAGAGCGGAATTGCCCGAGTTCTGGTGGGGAAGAGCGAGCAATAGTGAACCCTAGCGGAGCGGGAAGCGAAATTTCGGTGCGGAAGCGGAAGATGAAACGATTGGTGGATTGGAGAAGATGAAGGAATCTTTTGTCTCTCTCCCCGCCTTTTATAGAGCCGTTTCCCACTTGTGGGCTTGGGCTCGCAAAGTCGGTGTTGGGCCACCAAGATATGAGTTTCTACAGTAGCACGCTCAGTATGGGCCGCTCGCAGGCTGGGTTAAAATCACAGCGCTGATGCTACCGACAAGAACCGATGAGGTAAACAGATATGCTTCATGAAGGCCTAATTGCTAAACACATGTGTTTGGGTATCTGTCTTATTCACCAGGTATCGAGGATATATCCTTATAAGGATCACAAGCTGGTCTTCATTAAAATTGGGGATGCAGGTATCTTTCTCGAGTACACCTGACCACGCAATGGATTTAATTTCATAAAGTGGTACTCGGCCTACATGCTTGGCCAACAGTTGCCATGAGCAATATTATTCCGGCTGATATGATGCTGAAGAGTCTAACTTCCGAGTAGTGCACTACTTGGGAGAGACTATAAATATCTTTTCCAGCTGACATGACACTGCAGAGTCTAACTTCCGAATGGGACGCCACTCGGGAAAGACTATAAACCCCCTTTTCCAGCTGACATGAAGCTGAAGAGTCCCATATACGAGTGGCATGCTACTCGGTAAGACAATAAATCATATTCCGATTGACATGATACCGAAGAGTCTCATATACCAGTAGTATACTACTCGGGAAAGACTACAAGGTTAAAGATCTTTGACTTTATGTTTAATTGTCTTCACAATTAAGCACAAAGTCGGGGGCTACACCTAATAGGTGCGCCTATTTGGTGCACACTATTCATATATCTACATGAAGCCCTTCATAGCCTCGCTGCCAGCTAACATGAAACAGGACTCGGGAAGAAGAAGCACTCCGACAAAGAGTAATCGGGAGCAATGCACTCGGGCAATCTTCACCGTGGAGGATGAGCACTCGGCATCAGTTGTGACTCAACTATGAAGGTCTCAGGGGCTACTGTGGAGGCCATGGGCCCCGGGTACCTCATCACAAGCAGATGGGCTACTCAGATAGAGGATGGGCCAAGACTTGTAATTAGAGATATAGTAGCACCCGGCACACTTTGCCTTGTACAATAAGGAATATACAATCCTAGTCGAGTAGATTGTATCTCTAAGAGGAGGTCCCTTGGCCGTATCCGGCTAGGGCTCCTACCTTGTACCCCTGTCCCCCAGTATATAAGGGGAGGCAGGGCGCCCCCTGAGGGCAGAAGAACAACATATGAGCTCATAGAAGCAGACACAAATCCTCAAAGGAATAACACCACAACTGGACATAGGGTATTACCTCACATCAAGGGCTTGAACCAGTATAAAGCTCTCCTTGTTCCTTTGCAATCCACCGAGTTTCCATCCTCCGAGTAGCCCCATATTCATATTGCCGGTGTAAAACATCGACATCGGGTAAATTGTATCTCTAAGAGGAGATCCCTTGGCCGTATCCGGCTGAGACTCCTACGTTGTACCCCTGTCCCCCAGTATATATGGGAGGCAGGGCGCCCCTTGAGGACAGAAGATCATAGATCAACACAAATCCTCAAAGGAATAACATCACAATTGGACGTAGGGTATTACCTCACATTGAGGACCTGAACCAATATAAATCTCCCCGTGTTCCTTTGCAATCCACCAAGTTTCCATCCACCAGGTAGCTCCATATTCATATTGCTGGTGTAAAACATCGACACAACGGCTGGGCCTGTAGCGTCTGTTCTCCCTCTCCTAGGCACTGGAGATGAGGGTGGGCGTGATGGAGTTGGGTCGGCCCGGGGTAGGGTTGATCGGCTTTTGGATCCACTTTGGTGCAAGGGGGGTAGCCTGGCCAATATGGTGTGCCCTATCGGCAGGTGCAACCCCAGCGAGGTGTGGGTGGTTAGGGAGAGGTTGCGTGAACGGTCTTGTCACAGGCTCTTACGGGGTATCGTGGTGATACACCGGCACACGGGAACGTGTGTGGGGCTGTGTCTTGTGGGTACCGTTGTACACCTCTGATCAGAGTAAATCTATTCGAATAACCGCGCCTACAGATATGGGCGACTGGTCAAGGCTCACTGTGATTAGTCTCACCTCTATTTAATTAAAATGACTTAATGGAACTGGTATAGTTCAGGAGGTTGGTTGGGCCTAGTTAACATGGTGTAGTGTTAATCAATGGAGAATTAATATTGTTCAATTACTTAACCTTTTACTGTTTGCGAACTATTTTTGTTTACAACTGCTTTTATGCAAATAAGCCACTAGCCTATCCTTGATTCCTATGCACTATGCATAATTGTGGGTGTGATTTGTTGAGTACTGTGGGTGGTACTCAGTCTTGCTCCCTTTTCCCCCTCTCAGTGGTGGAGTACACGTCTGACGAGGATCACCTAGAGGACTAAGCTGGCTCCGCCATCAAGGTGCTTGTGGGATGGAAGCTGCTGCGTGACCCGTTGTTTATAGACTTTATTTTACTGTTTCCGCCATTTATGTAATATAATCTTACTCTGTTTGTAAGACGCACTCTGAATGGCAACTTGGATTTGTGTACCCTGGCTTTCCTGGACAGGGATTTAATACACATGAATGTTCAGAATTTTGGTGGTGAATTTCTGGGTGTTACATCTAGCTTGTCCGTGTTTCTAGCCGTCCGGTCTTCTATCCACTCGGGCAAGAAGTCTGCTAGAACTTGAGACTTGATTGCTGTCCGAGGCTGAAAGATGATGTCAAACGCCATCAAGTCAAGCACCCTTTTAGCGATTCTGCCAGTGGCCTTGCAGTTGTGTAGGAAGTCCCCGTGTGGATACGATGTGACAATAGTTACATGATGCGACTAAAAATAGTGCACCAACTTCCGAACAGTGATAAGTAGGCCATACAACAGCTTCTGAACTTGAGGATATCTCATCTTGGAGTCTACTAGGACCTCGCTGATGAAGTAGACTGGCCTTTGTATTTTTTTCTATATGCTCTGGCTCTTCTTGCTCGACTACTAGCACTGTGCTGACTATCTGAGTGGTTGCCGCCAGGTACAACATTAGTGGTTCCTAGGGCATGGGTGATGCCAACACTGGTGGTGATGTGAGAAATTTTTTGAAGTCTTCGAAGGCTTGTTGGGCTTTAGGTGTCCATTGAAAATTGTCTGCTTTCTTCAATAGTTTGAAAAAGGGCATGCCCCATTCACCAAGTTTGGAGATGAATCGGCTGAGAGCCACCATGCAACCTGTCAGCTTTTGGACGTCCTTCTGGCTAGTTGGGGGTGCCATGTTCATGATAGCATTGATTTTCTCTGGATTGGTCTCGATGCCTCGATGTGATACGATGAAGCCGAGTAGCTTTCCGGACGGTACTCCGAAGGCACACTTCTCCGAATTAAACTTCATCTTGAATCTCCGAAGGCTTTGGAAAGTTTCCTCCAAGTCGACGATGTGATCTCCCTAGGATTTTGTCCTGATCACCACGTCATTGACATAGGCCCCCACGTTGCACCCAAGTTGAGTGTGTAACACCGCTGGATTGCACGTTGATACGTTGCTCCAACGTTTTTCAACCCAAATGGCATAGTGACATAGCAGTATGCTCCAAACGGCGTGATGAAACAAGTCTTCAGGCAGTCTTCCTCCTTCAGGCTGATTTGGTGATATCTCGAGTAACAGTCGAGAAAGCTGAGTAGCTCGCACCCCGTGGTTAAGTCGACCACCTGATCTATTCTAAGTAGACCAAATGGATCTTTGGGGCACGCCTTGTTTAAGTCGGTGTAGTTGACGCACATGCGCCATTTATCATTCTTTTTCTGGACCAGGACAGGGTTTGCCAGCCAATCCGGGTGATAGACATCTTTGATGAACCCGGCTACAAGGAGCTTGGTTATCTCCTCCCGAATAGCATCTTTGCGGTCTTGTGCGAAGCGCCGTAATTGTTGTTTGACTAGTTTGGCGTCCGACTTGATGTTGAGGGAATGCTCGATCACCTCCCTTGGTACACCAGGCATGTCAGACGGTTTCCAAGCAAATATGTCCCTGTTCGCCTGGAGGAAGGTGATGAGTCCGTCTTCCTATTGGGGGTCGAGTCCGGTCCTGACAAGCACATTTTTGGAGGGGTCGGAAGGGTCCAGGGGATCTTTTTTGTTTTAGAGTCTGCTGAAATTCCTGACTTGGCTGCTTTTTTTCCGGAACTTGATCATCCGCGCTTGCTGTTGTAGTGGCTAGTCGGATGTTGTTGTGCCCGACTACCTCTTCTTGAGATTGGGCTAGTTCGCAGCTCTCCTTGTCACAGGTGAAGGCTTGCTTGACATCGCTATGAAGGGAAAGCACTCTAGCTGGTCCTAGCATCTTGAGCATCATGAATGTATAATGCGGCACTGCCGTAAATTTGGCTAGTTCTGGCCGTCCGAGTATGGCGTGATATGTGGTCTCGAAGTCGGCAAACTCGAAGCAGATGTTCTCCGTATGGAAGTTCTCCCGCGTGCTGAAAGTAACTGGCAAAGTTATCTGTCCGAGTGGAGTGGAAGATAGGCTGGGGATTACCCCTGGAAGGGCGCTGTACACGGCCGTAGCTCGGAGCGAGGGATCTTCATTTCATTGAGCGTCTTAGTGAACAAAATATTGATAGCGCTTCCTCTATTGATGAGAACCTTCTTCAATTTGATTCTTCTGATGACTAGGTCCAGGACGAGTGGATAGTGTCCTGGATGAGTGACCCGATCAGGGTGATCTGTGCGGTCAAACATGATTAGCGTATATGACCAACGCAATTACTTGGGGGTGTCTGTAGAGACCGAGTTAACTTCGTGTGCTGTGAGCTTCTGCTTCCTCTTGGACTCGTATGGAGTTGGCCTTCCAAAGATGTGGTTGAGCTCAGCCTAGGGATCTTGGAAATCGCCGGCTGCACCCGGATCTAGCTTGTCCTTGTCTTTATTGCTACCAGATGTTGAAGTTTGCTCGGAAGCAAACTTCTTGAGCATGAAGCAATCCTTAGCTGTCTGCTTGCCCTTTGTGTCGATGTTTTACACCAGCAATATGATTATAGGGCTACTCGGCAAGGGGAAACTTCGTGGATTACAAAGGAACACGAGGAGATTTTATACTGGTTCAGGCCCTTGATGTGAGGTAATACCCTACGTCCAGTTGTGGTGGTATTCCTTTGAGGATGTGTGTTGATCAATGATCTCGTCAAATGATCTCGTCCGAACTTCTATGAGCTCGTTTGATCTTGTGCCCTTAGGGGGCGCCCTGCCTCCCCTTATATACTGGGGGGCAGGGGTACAAGGTAGGAGTCCCAGTCGAGTACAGCCAAGGGATTTCCTTCTTAGAGATATATCTTACCCGACCTAGACTGTATATTCCTTATTGTACAAGGCAAAGTCTACCGGGTGCTACTATATCTCTCACTACAAGACTCGGCCCATCCTCTATCCGAGTGGCCCATACGCTTGTGATGAGGTACCCGGGGCCCATGGCCTCCACACTTTGGGTGGAAGGGGCATGGCCCGTTCATCACTTTTTGGTACTCATCTCTCCTCGGGGGTCACGACAGAGTATGCTCCACAGCAGCCACCATGTTGTTCGACTTGCGCTTGCGGTTGCCGGACTTATTCTTTGCTGGCTCGTCGTTGTCTTTTTTGTCCTTCTGCCAGGGCTCCTTCTTGTCATCCAGGGCCTCAGCAACTGCATCAGCTGAGTCGATGTATTTGTTCGCCATGTCAAATAGAGCCTTGACAGAAGAGGGAGGCTTCCGAGTAAACTTGGCGATGAACGGGGTGTCCCTGACTCCCTTAAGGAAGGCGGCGATGACGACCTCATCCTTGATCTTTAGGATTGAATTCCTCTTCTCTGAAACCTCTTGATGAAATCATGAAGAGACTTGTTCTTTCTTTGATGGCACTGATACAGGTCGTACTCGGAAGATGGCCTCTCGTACGTTCCATGGAAATTGGCGATTAAGCATTCTCGGAGTTCTCCCAAGGAGCCGATTGATCTTTTAGGAAGTCCTGTTAGCCATGTCCTCGTTGAGTCAGCTAGAGCAATTGAGAGGTAGTTAGCCATGGCCTTATGATCTCCTCCAGTTGCTCAGATTGCTAGAGTGTAGATTGTGAGCCAGGACTCAGGGTTGGTCTTCCCATCGTATTTCTCAATTCCAGTCGGCTTGAAGCCTGACGGCTAGTTGACTTGTTGCAGCTCATGGGTGAAGGCTGGTACTCCTTTATCTATGTGAGGACTCCGGCTCTGACTATGGTGGTGAAACCGCTCATGGTGGAGGCCGAAGTGCTCATTCTCGTCTTCTAGTCAGCAACGCTCATTTTCCTCGTGTTCGTGGTGTCGTGCATTGATGTCTTGCTGAAGATTACATCGTAGTCGGCCTCAGACATCCTGGTTATCCTGACAGTCATCTTGATGTCGGTGCTGTCGGTCATTATTGTGGTTGCTGAGTGAAGTGTGGTGTGACTCCGTGTGTGGCTGACTAGAGCCGGCCGCTCGGCGTTGCATTGAGGCATATCAGATCGCCGTTGGAGAAGCCACCCTGTTGGACGGTATGAGAGTGTCACCCGACTGTTAATGCTGTTGGCATGCAGCAGCGGTGATCATGGCTTTAATCCTTGCTATCGTCGGGGTGGCCTGGTGACCAGGCCCCAACTGCATTGTATCCAGTAGGGTTGCAGTGGCCAGAACGTTCTGTTGAGGAGTTACGAAGATGTCGTGGTTGCCGACTCGGGTTTGGAGGATTTCCTGTTGAGCAGCCCGCCCAGCCTTGTGCAGATTGTCATTGCGAGCATCGCGCTCAGCCTACAGGTGTCTTGCGTTTTCCTCCTATTGTTCACGTAGTTGGCGGGCTTCCTTTTCTTGCAAATCACGTAGTCGGCATGCCTCCTGAGTCGGAGATGAGCCCTTGGAAGTCATAAAGACTTCCCGTGGTAGAGAAAAACTCGCCGAAGTGCTGTCCGACTGAGAGTCGAAGTCGGAATAGTTGAGGGGGGTTATAACGACCCCAACCTCCCTAGATCCAACTTCAAGCGGCTCTGAGCTATATCCGAGTTGAATTCTAGGGGATCGGGTCTGCCACGTCAGATGTTGATTGAAGTAATACGCGGTGTTGCTGAGTCCGAACGGGAGATTGATGATCTTCTCCTCTCTTAGCCCGATCTCGACCGGCACAAGACCGAGTCCGAGTTGAACACCGAAAGAAAGAGTTGTCCCTAGACTCGAACATGTTGGAGATCGCCGCAGCATGTTGCGAAAGATTGCTACATCATTGTATAGGCCGACCGACGTGGAGTCAGCTTGGTCCCTGGCCGATCATATCAGATCCAAGTCAGATAGGGTAAGGTTGCCAAATTCGTTGGCGATGAATTCGAGGCTCCTGAAGGTGATTGTTTGCCTGGGGAAGAAGCTGATGCCGTCGACTCCGGTGATTGGATCCATCAGGCTTGTTGAAGTTGATCTCACCGAGACCCCTACCTGGTGTGCCAACTGTCGATGTTTTACACCGGCAATAAGAATATGGGGCTACTCGTGAGACCTAAACTTGATAGATTGCAAAGGAACACGAGATGATTTATCCTGGTTCAGGCCCTCGAGGTGAGGTAATACCCTACTTCCAGTTGTTGTGTATTACCTTTAAGGTCTCTCTGGTGAGATTTCGCTATGCCTTCAAGGGGGCGCCCTGCCTCCCCTTGTATATCGAGGAGACAGGGTTACAAGGTAGAATCCCAGTCAGACTCCAACCAAGGGATTTCCTTCTAGGAATACAACGTGCCCGACTAGGACTATATCCTTTCCTTATCGTATAAGATAATGTATGCCGAGTCCTATTGTATCCCTAATTACAAGGGTAGGCCCATCCTCTGTCCGAGTGGCCTTAATGCTTCTCATGAGGTACCCAGGGCCCATGGCCTCCACATCGTAGATCTTGGGTGTTGCCGAAGCAGGATGTTGAAAACTGCTGCGGTGTTGAGTAGGCCAACTAGTGCTGAGTTGGCTTGGTCCCTGGCCGATCGTGCTGAAACCGAGTTGGACAAGGTGAGGTTGCCGAGTTTGTTGGCAATGAAGTCGAGGCTCCCGAAGCTGATTGTTTGCCCGGGGAAGAACTTGATGCCGTTGACTCCAGTGATTGGATCCATCAAGCTTGGTGAAGATGATCTCGACGATGCCCTTACCTAGCGTGTTAACTGTCGATGTTTTGTATCGGCAAAAATTATATGGGATTATTCGTCGGACCTAAACTCGATGGATTAGAAAGGACACATGAGATTTATACTGGTTCAGGCCGTCGAGGTGAGATAATACCCTACTTCCAGTTGTGGTGTATTGCTTTCGTGGTATGTGGAATCATCTGCCCCAAGGGGCTTCCTACCTCTCCTTATATACTAAAGAGATGAGAGTTATAGGGTAGGAAACCCAGTCGGATGTGACCAAAGGCTTTCCTTATCAGTATATAGAGTATCCGGCTAGGACTATATCCCTTTCCTTGTCATGCAAGGTAATATGAAGCCTAGTCCTATTCTATCTCCAATTGTAGGGACTGGCCCCCCTCCGTCCGAGTGGCCATAATTACCTTCTTTGAGGTACCTGGGGCCCATGGCCTCCACGGGGGAGCAAGCCTTCAACTCTGCAATGAGATGAAGAAAGCCTATCTCCATGTTCCCTTGAAAACTTCACTAAAAGGATGGCATTAGGAGTGGTTTTACTGCTCCAACCTTGAGCCCTCCTTTCCCCCTTTTCTTGGAAATCCCCCTTCGTTATTGTAGAGCTGGACTGCCTTACCATCACTGGCAGAGATGGTCTAGGTGTAATTGCTGCTGGAGAAGATTGATGATCTGAAGAACAAGGGGCTGACCGGGCCTTGGGTGGCCAGAACCTTCCAGAACCGTAGAATTCAACCCTTGAAGGCCAGGATCCACTTCGGCTATGACTATGAGGGGAAGAATGATCCCGCTTGGGAATGCGCCAACTTCGTCAACAAGGATGTCTTCACCGACACCTTGCTTGGCTACTTTGTCAATGGAGTCGTCAAGACTATAGACGTTGAGAGGGCCCTCAAGCCGTACTGCAAGGACAGGCCCCGGCCAAAGGTAATGCCTTGTGTGATATCTGTCTTGATGTTTGCTTGTGATGTGTTGTATGAACATTGTCCAATTGTGTTTTCCCCAATGCTTGATGTTTGCAGGAATTTGCTGAGTTCGCTTCGAACCCACCTAGCCAGCTAGCCAGTGAGTCTAGAAAGCGACCGGCCAGCCCCTCGTCAGCCCAACCTAGCCCCAAGAGGGCTAGAAAGTGACCAGCGATGGACCAGGCCAAGAAGAAAGATGAGCCGACTAAGGCATCAAGCGGTCCAATAATCAGAGACCCCAGCAGCACTGCTCCTAGGCCGACCAGCCCCAGGGCCATGCAACCAAGTACCGCCATGCCCTAGTCGGTTGCACCGAGTATGGCGCCGACTGGGCCAAGATCTCCACCACCAACTGCCGTGCCCACAAGCCTGACAGCTGGTAGTACTTTGCCGCCGAACAGGCCTTCGGGCCCATCGCCGACTACCTCCACCCCCAGCACGCAGGGATGGAGGTTTAAGACTTCCAAAAGGTATAGAAATCCTTAGTCTTTAAGAAATCTTGAGTAGCTTCTTAATTGCTGAATATGTTTGTACGAAGCCTAGTGATGCTGATCCCAAGGGGACAGCGCCACCAACCCCCGTCGCCACTCCCGTCTTGACTGAGGCTGAGACTGTAGCGCCATAGCCCGAGCCGAGCGTTGTCTCAACCCCTAAGGTTGAAACAACCCACTCGACCGAGCCTCAATCCTCACCCAGTCGGGATGCCGTGCTGGACACCCTAGTCCCTGAGCTCGCCCAAGACCCTGCACCGCCAGTCGATCCAAGGCCCAGGACTCCTTCTCCTCCACTCTCTCCATCTTCTGATGACGATGATCTCCCCAGGCTCGAGGCTCCTCCACCAAACTTCCCCCGGACATTTTATTGGGTTACGCCGGAGGGGGAAGAACAAACCTTCGAGCATAACAAGCAAACTACACAAAGGGAGCGAGTCAAACTAATGGAGGTGTGGAGGCCATGGGCCCTGGGTACCACATCACAAGCATATGGGCCACTCCGACAGAGGATGGGCCTAGTGATGGCAACGGGGTGCCCGATCTTCCGTTAGGAAAGGATAACTCTCGATTTGGTGGAAAATTGACACTCACGATCCGGCTTCTGATCACCAAGACCCGAACCCTGCAATCGCAGCACCACGTCTCCTCTCGTTATCAACCGTGCGCTGCCCGGTTGACCTCACCACAAAGGCTAATCCCTGCATGCGAATCAAAGAACACAATCAAGAACAAGGAAGATTGCAACTCAACTTGCAGATGAATGATTATACTCTTGAAGTTGGGGTCTCACAAACCGATAAACGGCGAAACTGTACAGAGACAGAATAATCTAAGCAAAACCCACTCTAAATGGTGGCGGCTACTTAATATATATGAGTTAGGACATCCTAGGGTGAGGGTTTGCCCAGTGAGGGGCGCACTCCTCATGGGTTTAGCCCACGACACAAATACAAAGCCCAAAGGCCCAAACTGACTCGGACAGGAAAAATAACGCAACTTGTTTCGACGATTCTGGACAGATCAGGAGGAATCTTGTCTCCACTTTAATATTTGGTTTCTTGAGCTATTGTCCATGGTCTTCTCCCAAGTTTCTAATAACAATAAAATCATCACAAGAATTAAATAGTAGGCCATTCGTAGAAATATTTCCATGTAAGCTTAGGAACGCATTCACCTGGTGATTAAGTTGACGGGCACGTGCGCGAGTAATTGGCCCTTGGATCTGTGGCGCATCTTGTTCAACATGAGGAGGTTGTAAGTGTGTATCTAAGAAAGTGATGTCCTTGTCATCCTCCCCCTCTTGATTTGGAGTCGTCCTCAACTCAAGGCCATCTTCTTCACCCAAGTAAGGCTTCAAATCAGCAACATTGAAAACATCACTCACACCATAATCTGTAGGCAAATCAATCTTGTATGCATTATCATTTATCTTCGCAAGAACTATAAAAGGACCGGTAGCTCGAGACATTAATTTTGACTTGCGCAAAGTAGGAAACCTATCCTTTCTTAAGTGTAACCAAACAAGATCACCGGGTTCAAAAATAAGCTCCTTGCTACCTTGACTACCAGCAAGTTTATACTTTGCATTCATACGCTCAATATTATTCTTAGTGGTCTCATGTAACTTAAGCACAAATTCAGCCCGTGTCTTAGCATCAAAATTCACTTTTTCTGAAAATGGTAAAGGCAATAAATCAATTGGAGCACGAGGGTTAAAGCCATATACCACTTGGAATGGGCTCATCTTTGTGGTGGAGTGCAACGAACGGTTGTAGGCGAACTCCACATGTGGAAGACAGTCTTCCCACACTTTCAAATTATTCTTTAGAATAGCCCGCAACATCGTTGACAAGGTATGATTCACCACCTCCGTTTGTCCATCGGTTTGGGGGTGGCAAGTTGTAGAAAATAGTAACTTCGTCCCCAATTTCCTCCACAACGTCATCCAAAAATGACTCAAGAACTTCGTATCTCGATCTGAAACAATTGTATTGGGCACACCATATAGACAAACGACATCCCTGAAAAACAAATCAGCAACTTTTGTAGCATCGTCGCTCTTATGACAAGGAATAAAATGTGCCATTTTGGAAAATCTATCAACAACAACAAATACACTATCCCTCCCCCTCTTTGTCCTAGGCAATCCTAAGACAAAATCCATAGAAATGTCTTCCCAAGGAGCACTAGGGACGGGGAGAGGCATATAAAGACCATGTGGATTAAGACGGGACTTAGCTTTGTTACAAGTGCTGCATCGTGCAACGTATCGTTCAACGTCACGCTGCATTTTCGGCCAAAAGAAATGAGTGGCCAGCACATCCTCCGTCTTCACTCCAAAATGTCCCATCAATCCACCTCCATGCGCTTCCTGCAAAAACAAAACACGAACAGAGCTTGCAGGAACACATAATTTGTTAGCTCGATACAACAATCCTTCATTCAACACATATTTATTCCAAGTTCTCCCTCTAGACAGTGATCATAAGCTTCTTTAAAGTCCAAATCACTAGCATATAATTCTTTTATTGTCTCCAATCCAAAAATTTTATGATCAAGTTGAGATAGCATAGTATAGCGCCTAGATAAAACATCAGCAATCACATTGTCTTTGCCTTTCTTATGCTTAATGATATATGGAAACGACTCAATAAATTCTACCCATTTAGCATGTCGTTTATTCAATTTATCTTGACTTCAAATATGTTTCAAAGACTCATGATCAGAATGTATGATAAATTCCTTTGGCCATAGATAATGTTGCCAAGTCTCTAATGTTCGAACCAAAGCATACAATTCTTTATCATAGGTTGAATAGTTCAAACTAGGTCCTAACAAATTCTTACTAAAATATGCAACTGGCTTATCTTCTTGAATAAGCACACCTCCAATCCCAATCCCACTTGCATCACATTCAAGCTCAAAAACCTTACCAAAGTCAGGGAGTTGGAGTAGCAGTGCATGAGTTAACTTCTCTTTAAGCAAATTGAAGGCGTCTTCATGTGCTTGTCCCCATCAAAAAGGAATGCCTTTCTTTGTGAGCTCATTCATGGGGCAGCAATGGTGCTGAAATATCTCACAAAGCGGCGGTAGAATCTAGCTAGCCCAAGAATGCTCCGCACCTGTGTAACCGATGTAGGAGTCGGCCAACTCTTGATCGCTTCTATCTTGGTCTCATCAACTTCAATTCCCTGTGGAGTCACAACATAACCAAGAAAAGAAACTTGCTCCGTGCAAAAAGTGCACTTCGCGAGGTTACCGAACAAACGTGCATCTCTCAAAGCATTAAAAACAGCACGTAAATGTTCCTTATGTTCATCTAAAGACTTGCTGTAAATAAGTATATCATCAAAGTAAACCACCACAAATCCACCAATGAAAGTGCATAAAACTTCATTCATGAGTCGTATAAAAGTACTAGGAGCATTAGTCAAACCAAAAGGCATTACTAACCACTCATGCAAACCAAATTTAATTTTAAACGCGGTCTTCCATTCATCACCCATTTTCATTCTAATTTGGTGGTATCCACTACGCAAGTCTACTTTAGAGAACACAATAGAGCCACTCAATTCATCAAGCATATCATCTAACCTAGGAATAGGATGACGATACCTAATAGTTATATTATTGATGGCTCTACAATCAACACACATACGACATGTTCCATCTTTCTTAGGTACCAAAATAACAGGAACAACACAAGGACTAAGGCTCTCACATACATACCCTTTTTCAAGCAAATCTTGCACTTGACGCTGAATTTCCTTAGTCTTTTGGGGTTGGTCCTATATGGGCGCGGTTTGGCAAAGCGGCTCCCGGGATTAAATCAATTTGATGCTCAATTCCTCTCATAGGCAGCAGCCCCAGGGGTATCTCACTTGGAATACTCAGCAAACTCCTGCAAAAGGTTAGTAATAGCACGTGGCAAAAAAAAGGAGGCAAGTCCTCAAGTGTAAGATGTTTCTTGCAAACCAAAGCATAGCAAATAGATTCATTAACATTTAACTCAGAAATCTCAAATTTAGTAGCTAACATGGAAACTCCTTTCACCTTAAGTGTGTCTTTCCTAGCATGTGGCTCTTTTTTCTCCTTTTTAGGTGGAAAAAACATCTTTAGCTACTTGCTGATTTTCAAACTTCATTATTTTCAGCACGCGCTATATCATCCTTCAAAATTTCAGCAGGGGTCATTGGTAGCAACTCAATCCTTTTGCTATTATGTGTGAAAGCATACGTGTTAGTTCTACCACGGTGCAGCACATCTCTATCATATTTCCAAGGCCTACCCAAGAGCAAAGAACATGCTTCCATAGGCACGACATCAAATTTGCACTATCATGGTAATTTCCAACAGAAAATTGCACTTTCACAACTTTACTTACCTTCAACTTACCACAAGAGTTGAACCATTGGATGTAGTAAGGCCATGGATGTGGTTGTGTAGGCAAACCTAGCTTGTCAACCAAATCTGAACTAGCAAGGTTGCTACAACTTCCGCTATCAATGACAACACAGCATGCTCTATTGTGAACCACGAACCTTGATTGGAACAAATTGTGGTGCTGATTTTGCTCCGCCTTCTCCATTTGAGCACTTAGCACCCGTTGTGCTACAATGCTCAAGTACTTGCTTGTACCTTCCGCACCTATGTGCTCCACATCCTTATCGCTCTCGTCTTCATCACCTGCATTGTTAGTGCCATGTGCTAATTCATCATCAACATCACTAGCACTAGTGTACTCACCATCATCTGTAGCAATGAGAACACTCTAATTTGGGCAATCATGTTGCACATGGCCCATCCCTTTGCACTTGAAGCGTTGGATATCCCTCGTTCTTCCCGTAGAAGCAACCGATGATGCGTTTTTTGCGGGTGCCGCACGCGAACAGATTTGCTCACCTCGGTAGCTTGTGAAGATGGTGCTGCTGGCGCCCTATTGGTGGGGGGTGTAGAACTCCGAATAGGGACACTTTTTCCTTGCCCAATGGAAGGCCTCGATGTGGACGTGCTTCCCCAATTGTTCCTTTCTCATGGCCTGCCTTCCCTGCAATTCCTGTTCAGCTAATATAGCTAGATGGAACAATCAGTTAATAGAATTGTATTCTTTATATTGAATAATGTCCTGAATTTCACGTCTCAACCCCCCATAAAATCGAGCCATCTTATCCTCCTTATCCTCCTCTACCTCACAACGCAACATTCCTATTTGTAGCTCCTGAAAGTAATCTTCTACAGATTTTTCTCTTTGGTCTAAGCGTTGCAACTTATTTCTCAAATCACGTTTGAAAGATGGAGGAATAAACCTACTTCGCATAGCTCGCTTCAACCTTTCCCATGTGTTAGGTTCTAGGCCAGTTTTAACTAGTTCATTCCACCAGATAATAGCAAAGTCCTTGAACTCACTAGTTGCTTGCCTAACCCTATGAATTTCAGGAACTAAATGGGAATTAAATTTCTGCTTTACGGTCATCTCCCAATCCAAATAAGCTTCAAGGTCATATTTTCCAGAAAATGAAGGCAAGGTAAATTTAATTTTAGAAAAGGGATCATCGTTACCTCGCCCTTGGTGGCGGTTACCTCCCATACCTTTCCGGTTGAATCGCAGCCATTGTCGTAGGCGCTCGTCACGACGTGCATCACTATTGTCGGCTTCCTCCTCTTCATTACCTCTGTCATCGTCAACAAGTGGTGGTGGGTGACGGTTTGCTGCCAATTGCTTGATGCTGTTAGTGAGGGTGGCAATGCTCCCCACCATAGCCTGGAGGTCTTCCCACATAGCATTCAAGGCAGCTACATTTTCCTCAATCTTCTGATCTAGCTTAACGATCTCCTCTTTTGAAGCACAATCAGCGAAATCATTCACCTCACCTGCCATGGTTATAGAAATAGGAAACAAACAGCACAAAAGTATTATCCCTATCAACTACTACTATGCAAGGATAGTGAACACTCGCAAATGGAAGCACCTTACTAAGCTCTTACAAGGTTCTGAGACTAGCGAGCAAAGGATGGTACAACCAGTGGCTGGTTCGTGATACCTTGAGGGCGTGATCCAGCGATTGCAAGGGTCGAGACCGTGCTGACCAGAAGTATATATGTGGAGCTTGGGAGGCCAAAATATGTTAGTAGCACACAATTCAATAACAGATAGTAATGCTGAATAAATATCCAAAGCACTTGTCCTAGTTGCTGGCCTAAACGCATTCAAAACCAGATGTGATAAAACAAGGGAGACAAGCAAGTATGAAAGGACAGTAGCAAGGAAATAAGGACAAGGCAAAAACAACAGCACAAAAAACACAGCTGGCTCCTGGTGTGTCCTATGTGCTCCTCTCCTTTTCTTTTTTTTTCTTTTTTTCTTTCACCCTTTTTTATTTTTCTTTTATTTTTCTGATATTTTTTTCTCAACTAGGAGCATAGGAACAACAACCTCAGGAGGTGGCAGCTCAGTCTAATATAAGATGTAGCCTGTAGAAATACACGAGCATGCTTTAAAAAGCGTGCTAGAACTTTGAAGTGCAGATACCCCATTTTTCGGCCTGAATTTTGCAGAAAACTGATTTTTGGCAAACTCGACGAAGTGGGGGAGTAGCGGATGGGAATTTTTTTGTAGATGTCAAAGACTACTTATTTGGCCTGATTCTGAGTCCGTATGCGAAGTTATGGCTGTTTCAAGAAGGGTCCTCCGTATCAGTGTTTTGGTGGAGGCTGATTCAGAATCAAGTAGTGAAACCAGGGATGATATGGTGGCGGTGGCTGCTGGGGAGGTGGATGGAGGTGTAGGGTGATCAAAGGACGTGATATATGACACTAAAACAGAACACACAATGACCAACACTTGCACAAGATGGTTAGTATACGGGAAAACAAAGACAATGGTGGTGGTGCCTAGGGTTTGTGGGGTGCGGCGGATGGATCACGAACTGGACTCAGACACAATCTAAGCCAGCAACCGAACTCAACCTAGGACACAAACTCAACACTACGGACTCTGAAACAGAATTATGCAAAAAGGCTAAACGTGGTTGTAGGACAGGGAAAAACCTATGACTACCAATTTTGTTTTTGTGGCTTTTTCTGGACTCTAGGTATAGTAAACAAAGATTGAAACAGGACGGAAAAGATTATACTAACGGCAACTTCGCTCTGATATCCACTTGATGGCAACGGGGGTGCCCGATCTTCTGTTAGGTAAGGATAACTCTCGATTTGGTGAAATTGACACTCACGATCCAGCTTCTGATACAAGACCGAACCTGCAATCGCAGCACCACGTCTCCTCTCATTATCAACGTGAGCTGCCCGGTTGACCTCACCACGAAGGCTAATCCTGCATGTGAATCGAAAACACAAGCAAGAACAAGAAGTGTCGATGTTTACACCGGCAATAGAACTATAGGGCTACTCGGCAAGGGGAAACTAGGTGGATTGCAGAGGAACACAAAGAAATTTTATACTGGTTTAGGCCTCGATGTGATGTAGTACCGCACTACGTCTAGTTGTGGTGTTATTCTCTGAGAGGTTATGTCGTCAATGATTTCTCGTGCCCTCATGGGGTGCCTGCCGGCACCCTTTTATATACTAGAGGACAGGGGTACATGATAAGGATCCCAGCAGGATACAGCCAAGGAAATTCCCTCTTAGAGATAGAAACTTATCTGACTAAGACTGTTTTTCTTATCATACAAGGTAAAACCTGCCGGGTGCTATCTTATCTCTAATTACATAATTCAACCCATCCTCTATCCAAGTGGCCCATATGCTGGTGGTGAGGTACCCGGGGCCCATGGCCTCCACAGTAGCCCCTGAGACCTTCATAGTTGAGTCACAGCTGATGCCGAGTGCTCATCCTTCATGATGAAGATTGCCTGAGTGCAATGCTCCCGAGTACTCTTTGTCCGAGTGAGTCTTCTTCCCGAGTCCTACTTCATGTAGCTGGCAGCGAAGCTATGAAGGGCTTCATGGAGATATATAAATAGTGTGCGCCGAATAGGTGCACCTATTAGGTGTGGCCCCCGACTTTGTGCTTAATTGTGAAGACAATTAAACATAAAGTCAAAGATCTTTAACCTGGAAGTCTTTCCCGAGTAGATTACTACTGATATATGAGACTCTTTGGTATCATGTCAACCGGAATATGATTTATAGTCTTGCCGAGTAGGGAACTACTCATATGTAGGACTCTTCGACTTCATGTTAGTCGGAATGTGTGTTTATAGTCTTGCCGAGTAGGATGCTACTCGTATATGGGACTCTTCAGCGTCATGTCAGCTGGAAAGGGGGGTTTACAATCTTTCCTGAGTGGCGTCCCACCCAGAGCTAGCAACTCCTCCGCATCATGTCCAGTGGAATGAGAAATTTATAGTCTCTCCGAGTAGTGCACTACTCGAAAGTTAGACTCTTCAGCGTCATATCGGCTGCAATGATGTTGCTCATGGCAACTGATGGCCACGCATGTAGGCTGAGTACCACTCTATGAAATAATCCACGGCGTGGTTAGTGTAACTCGAGAAAGATATCCTGCATTCCCAATTTTAATGAAGACCAGCTTGTGATCCCTATAAGGATATATCCTCGAGACCTCGTGGATAAAATAGATACCCAAACATATATGTTTAGCAATAAGGCTCTCATGAAGCATTTTTGTTTACCTCATCGGCTCCTGTTAGTAGCACCAGCGCTATAATTTCAACCTCAGCTGCGGGCTGGCCCACATGGAGCATGCTACTTGTTGACGCCGAAAATCGCCGGGGGCCGTTCGGCGCCGAGAAGACAACGCGAAGGCACTGGGAGATTTGCTTCACTCCAGTGTTGGTCCTAAAATCTTGAGGTTTGTAGCGTGCCAGTCAATTTGACCCTGAATTGACAAGGAGAAAGATGTTAGATTCGTGAGCCAATCGGCTGGAAGCCGACTTGGACATCTCATATTGGCCGATGGCCGATTTGCACTGTAGCACTTAATAATGACTGTAAGCCGTGATGGATACAAATAGCATATAATAAATCGAATATTAGCTGAGCCGATCATCAAAGAGATTGCTCACAAATCGGCTTTAAACTTGATAAAAAAGTAACAGAATGCGTGAACAAGGATAGATTAAATAAACTCAGCCGATCAATGGTTAAGATTACTAATAGT